>CM045748.1:2002500-2167500 GCA_024760905.1 Plotosus lineatus
AAAGTCAGCACAGACCCATTGTGATACACATTGGACTCCGGATACCACTCACCAAATCTGTTGAGAAACCGAGATGGAACTTTAGGAAGGCTGACTGGGAAAACTGAAAAGAGCATTGTCTGTATACCCAAAACTGGCATCCCCATTGAGAAATGCTTTCAAAGATTCCGCTTTGCAATCTACAAAGCTGCAGGAAGTACCATCCCAAGGGGGTACAGACCAACATACACCCCATGCCTAAACGAAGAATGCCAACAATTCTTGACAGAGTACCAGGAGTCTGGAAGCACTGACATTGCCGACCACCTGATAAGTGCACTAGATAACGCACGTCGGGCAAGATGGGAAGAGCTTACTGAAAAACAGAACTTTACCCACTCAAGCCGCAAAGCCTGGAAGCTTCTTAGACACCTCGGAACAGGACAGCAACCACCAAAATTGTCACGCCCAAGTGTGAAACCGAATGCTGTTGCTAACCATTTAGTGAAGCTTGGGAAAACTCCCATTGAAAAGACCCAAAAGAAAAAAGTTGTGAAAGAGCTTCGAGACTTTAGAAGGTCTGCCCATACAAATACAACCCAAGCTGAAACAGTTGTAAGTGCAGAGGTCACTACTGCAAGTAGTCACTGAAATCTGGGAAGGCAGCAGGATATGATGGAATCTTTCCAGAATTCCTTTGTCACCTTGGACCACGTGCACAAACCTGGTTAGCAGCCTTCATGTCCCGTATTATACGTGAAAGACAACTGCCAAAGCTATGGAGAGAAGCAAAGGTTATCGCTATCCTGAAACCCGGGAAGGACCCAAAACTAGCATCTAGCTACCGACCCATATCCTTACTCTCAGTCTGCTATAAACTACTGGAACGCATTATCCTACACCGAATTAAGGATGATGTAGAAGCTGTACTCAACATTGACCAAGCCGGCTTTAGACCAGGTAGAAGCACCCAAGATCAGGTGCTAGCACTCACCACCTTTATAGAGAATGGATTTCAGGAGAATAAAAAGACTGGTGCAGTTTTCCTAGACTTGACAGCTGCATATGATACAGTGTGGCACTCAGGTCTTCTACTGAAACTATCAAAAATCCTTCCTTACTGGGTAGTAAACACAGTTGAGCTATTGCTACAGCACAGACGGTTCCGTGTTCATCTTGGTGGATACAGCAGTGCATGGCGAACACAGAAGAATGGACTACCCCAAGGTTCTGTCCTGGCACCAACTCTATTTGCACTGTACACCAATGACCTACCCATCACACACTCTCGTAAATTTGTATATGCAGACGACATATGCTTTGCTCTCCAAGCAAAAACATTTGATGAATTGAATGAGAGATTAACTGAGGACATGAGTGATATGAGCACCTACTGTAAACAGTGGCGGCTTCAACCGAGTGTGAAGACCGTTTCTAGTGTTTTCCATCTACACAACGCTAGAAGTAAACAAGAGCTGGATATAACACTCAACAACAGCCGCCTGTCTCATGATGCAAAACCAGTGTACCTTGGAGTCACCTTGGACAGGACTTTGACATACAAAGCCCACCTGCAAAAAGTAGCCAAGAAAGTTCAAACAAGAAACAACCTTGTGCAGATGTTGGCTGGTACTACATGGGGAGCCAGTGCAAGGACACTACGTTCAGCAACATTAGCACTGTCATACTCTGTAGCGGAATACTGTGCTGCTGTCTGGAGGAACTCAGTTCACTGCAAACTAGTTGACACCAGATTGAACTGTGCTATGCGGACCATATCAGGTACACTAAAATCAACACATACAGACTGGCTGCCAGTTATGTGTAATCTTGCCCGCCAGATATCCGCAGGGAAGCTGTCACTGCAAAGTTACTGGACTCTACACTCCAGATCCCAGGCCTTCCCTGCTGAATGATATTGAGCACCACCCACGATACCGACTGACTTCAAGAAAACCCATCTGGTCTAACCTGCCCACAACAAACTACTCCATGGTAGAAAACTGGCAATCCAGATGGAATAAGGGAACAGCACCAAACAGGGACATCGTGAATGATCCAACAACTGCACTAAATGGTATGGATATTCGTCGAGACCTGTGGTGTAAATTGAACCGTTTTCGCTGCGGTACTGGCCCGTGCCGATACATGTTGGAAAAATGGGGATACATTGACTCACCAAATTGTGATTGTGGAGCTATCCAAACTATGCAGCACATACTACAAGAGTGCCCTGAAACACAACTGACAGGAGGCCTCTATGAACTACATGAGGCCACGGATGTCGCGGTTGAATGGCTGAGAAACAACAGCATACGATAGAAGAAGAAGAAGAACCATTACACCCAGTGGTTTGTAGGGCAGCAACAAAGTTCCTCTACCCCTGCCTGTCCTGAGCCTTTTCAAAGAACTCCAAGAATGCATGGCTTCCATCTCACTCTCCACTTTCCTCCTCCACGTTACTCTTGGTCTCCCTTTCTTCCTCTTTCCATCTGGAGTCCAGTGCAATGCCATTCTTACTATAGACTGCTGGTCTTTCCGCAGCACATGTCCAATCCATTTCCATTTTCTTCTTGTAATGATGGTACCCATGTCAACTTGCTTACATCGTCTCAGCAGGACCTCATTGGAGATCTTCTCAGGCCAGAAGATTCAACGGATTTTTCGAAGGCATGTGGTGTGGAATGATCTTAGCTTAACAAGATCTGCCTCTGTCATCCTCCAGCATTCAGATCCATACAGGAGCACAGATATGATGCAGCTCTGGTACAGTCTGAGTTTGGTGTTGAAGCTGTCCTGTGTGTCCCAAATGTTGTTCATCTCCTTGAAAATGCTCCTGGCCTTGCCCAGTCTGCTGTGAATGTCTTCCTTTGTACCACCCTCAGGTTTGATGATGCTTCCCAAATATGTAAAAATTTCTGGCTGGCGTAGATTTGTTCCGCTCACTTTTACAGGGGCTGGAGTGTTCACATTCAATGTCATTATTTCTGTTTTCTTGATGCTTATTTGAAGCCCCACCTGCTGTCTGAAGGTTTGCAGTCTGCTGGTCTTATCCTGTATGTGTTGGTGTGTATGGGACATCAGTGCCAGGTCATCTACAAAGTCAAGGTCTTCTAGGGTTGAGAAGGGACTCCAGCGTATCCCTCTAGAGGTGTCCTCTGTTGTCCTCCTCATCACCCAATCTTTGACCAAATTGAAGAGAGTTGCTGACATCACACATTCTTGCTTGACGCCTGTCTTAACTTCGAAGAAGGTGTCATTATAGCCCACAGAGCATTTAAAGTTGTTGTAGAAGCTCTTGATCAAGTTTATGTCATAGTGTCGATGGATGCTCCAAAGGCTATCTCTGTGAATACTGTCAAATGCCTTTTCAAAGTCCACGAAGTTTACATAGCTGTTGTTGCCATTTTGTGGATTGTTCAATGATGTTTCTGTCATGGTCTGTGCTGGCTGGAGACACTAACCTTTCCTCAGTTCATTGCAGGTGCGGGCGAGGGGCGTGGCGATCGCCGGTAGAGGAGTTTCGTAGTGGAGCGCACCTGGTCCTAATCGGCAATCAGCGCCAGCCAGCTATAAATGGGAGCGGCATGCTTCCCTCCGCTGTCAGAAGATTGATTCCAGTGACTCTGTTCCTCGACGATCTCTCTGATCCCTGGCCCGCGCTTCGTGCACGACCAGTTCCTGCCATTCTGCGTTTTCTAGCGATTTCCAGTTCCGAACGTTTAATAAATTGTTGAATCTTCTTACATGGTCTCCTGCATCTTTGGGTCCGACGCATATACGCCAGGCATGACAGTTTCTGAGTGCAAATATCTGGTCTAAACATCCTCACTGTTTCCCAAATCCTGCTTGTTCTTTTCTCAGTGTTTCATCCACAGCATCTGACATTATTCTGATTATGACCTTGGCGAATATCCTGCTAGGTACTGACAGCAGAGTGATTCCCCTCCAGTTGTTGCAATCATCCAAGGCTCCTTTCTTGGGGATCTTGACAATCACTTTGGTCCAGTCATCAGGTATCCTCTTGCCCTCCCATATAGCTTTGAAAAGTGGTTGTAGAATGTCAGCTGCTAGCTCAGGGTCTGCCTTGAACAGTTCAGCATCAATGTTATCCTGGCCTGGTGACTTGCCATTCTTGAGAGTCTTGATGGCAGCCACAATCTCTTTCTTGGTTGGAGGGTCAATGTTGAGGTCTTGGTCTTCTGCAGTTTCCGGGATGCTGGTTTCCTCATCTGGTGGTGGTTGATCGAGGACTTCCTTGAAGTGCTCAGTCCATCTCTCTTCTTGTTCTTTTTCTGTTGTCAGTAGTTTTACTTGTTTGTCCTTGATTGGTCCCCAAGAGCTTCCTTTGAATTTGCCGCATATGTGCTTGGTGATCTTGAAGACTCTCCCTTGTTCTCCTTGTGCTGCCGCCTCCCCTGCCTCAGTTGCTAGTTAGTCCATGGCTTCTCTCTTGTCGCGGCGGGCAAGCCTCTTCACTTTCCTGTGAGCTGTCCTGCATTCTTATTCCTGATTCTCTTGCAGTCGTGGGAATTTTGCTTGAAGGAGTCTTTCTTGATTTCCCTCCTCTGCTCTATCGCATTTAGGGTTTCCTGTTGTATCCAGCCTTTGCTGGCTTTCTTATTTTGATATCCAAGTTTTTCTTTGCTGCTTTCAGTGTACGGTGCAGTTACATGGTTCCAGGTGGTATCTATGTCCAGGTCTGTTAGGTCTTTCAGTATCTCAAATCTGTTCCTCGGATTTCTGGTGAAGGTTGACCATACATTGTTGTCCTTCAACCACTGGGTGTAGAATCGTGTCTGAAAAGCCGACTTGTGCTGAGTCTTTTTCAGCTTCATCCGGATAATTGCTGTCACTAGGTGGTGGTCAATCCCAACGTCTGCACTACGCTTGGTCCTCCCATCCAGAAGAGATCTTTGCCACATACCATTGATTATCAGATCATCAATCTGGTTTCTGTATCTCCCATCTGGCGAGATCCATGTCAGTTTGTGACTATCAGAGTGTGTGAAGAGGGTCCCTCCAATCACCAGGTTGTTCATGGCGCAGAACTCCACAAGTCTCTCTCCATTGTTATTTCTGGTCCCCATCCCATGCTTCCCCATGACTCTCTCACAGTCTGTGTTGTCACTTCTGACCTTGGCATTGAGATCACCCCTAACGACGAGGAGATCTTGTCGTGGGGCTTTCTCTAACTCTGCCTGCAGTTGGCTGTAGAAATCATCTTTGGCCTTGTTGTTGCTATCATTGGTCGGTGCGTAACACTGGATGATGGTGATGGTGATGTTGATGTGCCTGCCCTTCAGTCTAACACTCATTATTCTGCTGCTAATGGTGCCATTCTAGTAGACGGCCATTTTAGTAGACATCATTCCACACCTTTATGGAGGATGATGGCAACTCCTTCATGATGCTTGTCATCTCTCCCGAAGTAGATGACTGTTTCTCCAGTGGTGGTTCTCATCTGCCCAGATCTGTTCCATCTACTCTCACTCATTCCTAGGACATGAAGGTTGAATCTTCTCATCTCTAATGTTACCTGCGCTAGCTTGCCTGTCTCATACATGGTCCTCACATTCCAATGTCCTAGCCTGATCTTGGTCTTAGTGGTGTTCAGGTCCTCCCTCATCCTGCTGGTAGCATCCTTTAGGCTTTGGCCATCAGCATTTATACGAGTCACATTAGACTTGGAAGACTCATCCCACGCTGAAGTTCTGTTTGTCTCTGTTGCTGATTCCGTAATGTGCTTGTTTTTTCCGGGACAGAGTTGTTAGCCCTAGGGGCAGTGGTGGTCTAGTGGCAAAGGGCGCTGGATCGCTGATCCAAAGGTTGGGGGTTCGAGTCCCACTCTCCACAAGGTTGTCACTGTCCCCCTAGTGCAGCTAACTGGGCGGGCCAAAGGTGGGCCATGTCTCTGACTGTCTATGGTGAGAGGCATGTAAAAGAACCATTGCTGACTTTCGTAAAAGAGTAGGCTGCAAAGTCGTCAGCGTGTTTCTGTCCCTTGCTAAAAAGGGTTGTGACAGGAAGGGCATCCGACGTAAAAAACCTCTGCCAAATCAAACATGCGAATCAGATGATTCACTGTGGTGACTCCCGAGTAAAAGGGAAAAAGCCGAAAGGAAGACAGACAGAGTTGTTAGCCCTGTGCCCAACCCCCAACCTGGAGGGCCAGTGGATCTCGCTTAGTCTGGCTTCCATCCATCGATCTGTCTGGCATGGGTGGCCTGACCAGGAGCTTACGCTCCCGCCAGCATAGCTCTCGGTGTCATTGAAGCACACAAGCCCCGTCATCGCAGCAAGATGGAGCATTATTTTAGTAAGTGTTAAATGATAAAAGAATTAATTGGATATTTACTAAATGTAACATGAAAGTAAAAGGGGGGACCTTCTATCCACCGGCATATGTCCAACTTGGGCAGGTGGGTCGGAGTTTTTTCTGACAAGACAATAATACACACTCACTGTTATGGCACACACACACACACACACACACACACACACACACACACACACACACACACACACACACACACACACAGATATATACACACACACACACAAACACACACACACACATACACACGCATGCTTAGATATACTCACACAGACACACACAGATATACGCTGCACATGCACACAGATATATACACAAACACACACACAGATATACACACACAAACACACACACACACAAACACACATACAGATAGACACACACACACACACACACACACACATACACACACATGCTCAGACACACTCACACAGAAACACACATGCACACAGATATATACACACACAGATATACACACACAGAGATATATACACACACAGATGCACACACACACACAGATACATACAGATATATACACAAACAGATATACACACACACACACAAGATACACACACAGATAAACACACACAAACACACATGCACACACATACACATACATGCTCAGACAAACTCACGCAGACACACAGACACACACGCATACATAGACACACTCAGAGATATACACATTCACATACACAGACACACACACACACACACACACACACACACACACACACACACACACACACACACACGCAGATACACACACACACTCACACACGCACTCACACACGCACACACACACATACACATACCCACATTCATGAAGTCATGACGCCAGGAACATTCAGCCGGATCCAAAAATGCAGGACAAAGAGTGGCAATGGAAACGGATGCACTTTATTGTTCACAGGGAAGGCACTAGAGCACGGGTAAATCATAGTCACTGTTAGAGATGCGGAGAAACACAGAAATCAAACTAAAACGGGAATTGGTGGAGCACGAAGCTAAGAGTCAGAGAGATCACGGGGAAGAGGGACAATCTTCTAGCATCGGGAGGAGCACTGCTAGTCTTTATAGCCCGAGATTAAGTGGAATCAGATGTGTGTGTATAGCGCTCCACCCACGTTTGACAGCCACGCCCCATTCCAACACGCAGAGAGAGTTAGAGCCGCCAAAACCAGAGTCTCACAAAAGAGACCATAACACACTAAAATAAAAACCACAGTACAGTTAAAGCATAAGAACAATAAAGATAAGAATTTTTACCTTTGTCGTGGTGAGCAGTTGGCATACGTAAATGTTGGAGAAGGAGAGAAGAGGAGGATTCCCTTCCATAACAGCTTCAGGTGAATCAGCCAAAGTTGTTTTTTTCTCTTGCTACTCGCTTTGCATGGATGACGCTTCTTCAGGATGTTCCTTTCTTTTCTTGAAGAACATTTCAAATGTGGCTTGTTTCTGCCTTCTTTTCAAAACCTTATGGAGGTGGCTCATGACCTCATCGTTAAAGCTTTTCACAGTGCTACTAGCGCATTAGCTTGGCTTTAGTGCTTTTGCTTAGGTTTAGTGCTTTAGCTTAACTTTAGTGCTTTAGCTCAACTTTAGCGCTTTAGCACTAGCTTTAGCTTTATCAGGGTGATACATAGTATCTAGAACTTCCAGACTTCTGGACTTCCAGAAAGTGTGCATTTCCTCTCCCTTTCGGTCTCGTTTTTTCTCGTACTTTTTTAGCGTTCGACTTCCGGATTTTGGTCAACTTTTGGGACAAAAAAATCCCTAATTTTTTGGTCGAATTACGATTTGTTCAACCTCTAAAGCGTATTGCTTAATGTTTCTATAATTAAAATTATGTACATTTGTATTTAATAAATTTAATATTAAGTCCCTTGCTAAAGGGTTGTGACAGGAAGGGCATCCGACATAAAAACCTATGCCAAATTAAATGTGCAAATAAGATGATTCACTGTGGCGACTTCCGAGAAAGGGAAAAAGCCAAAAAAGAAGAAGAAGAAGAATATTTAATAAGCTATTGATATTTAGAAAATGCAAAACTACTAAGTCAGTAAAATAAAAATTCTATGCATCAGAAAAAATCTACTTGTGAAAATGTAATGTTTTAAACTTTGGTACAAACATTAACACTGAAATAGAACTGCATATTGAGCAAAATAAGCGATTTAACCCTAGCAGTGCCAAAGCCGAAAAAAAATGGCTTTATGTTACGTTCTCAAATGCCAAAGCCGAAAACAATCGGCTTTATGACACACACTAATTCATTGCATTCACCATTTGTAAATACTGCACTCTCACACACAAAAGTAACTGTGAAGACGTTTTTGATTGGTCATTATCTTATTTTAATGTTATTTAATCTAAAATGAACCAATAATAGCTGTCCTTATAATCGAAATCTATAAATTAGCATTCAGAAAGCACGTGAAACTGTCAGATCATGGCGCCGCAAAATCACTTTCACTTTCAGACAGCAGCTCATGATATCACACTCAATATTGTGTTCCTAAGATAACTTAATACAGCTGTCTCTCTCTCTCTCTCTCTCTATATATATATATATATATATATATATATATATATATATAGTCATCCCTCGCTACTTCGTGCTTCAATTCATGCGGCTTCAGTGCATCTCTGGGTTTTTTTTAAATATTCATCTAATTAAAAAATAAGGAAATTAAGGGAGAATAGGGGGGAAAGTTAAGGAAAATGCCACAAAAACAATACCAATGATGCAAAAACAAAAAAAATCGGTGGGGGGGTGGAGGGGACTTTCCACCACGGGCTTGATCAGGGATACATGGAATACCGGGTGTACTTTGAGTGAGGATGGGAGCTTGAGTCGGACAGCACTGGGGTTTATGATTTTTTTCTAGCACATAGGGCTAGATGTACCTGGGAGACAATTTCTTTGTCGATGGAGAGAGAGAGGGAGGGGCAGAGAGAACAAACATCTCCAAATACTCCTGGTGGTTCCCAGACAGACTGAGCTTAACGAGCTTCGTCTTGTGCATGACACGAGCTATGAGTCGGCCATCAATGACCACTACCTCCTCGGGGGTTTTGAGTTCATATACGGGTAGGTCGTGGAGCTCAACTACCTCCGGATCAATGAAGTTAGCATCAGCGCCCGAGTCAATGAATATGTTGACAGCATAGGTGTGTTGTGCGGAGTGCAGCGTACCCTGAACTTGCAGGTGCTTCCCGGGTGTCTTGGAGGGTTCTCTAGCCACTGCTCCACTCCTCGCTGTCGGACCCTGTCGTGCATGTAATGACTCTTTTCCGCGCAGTAGATGCATAGACCGTTGGTCAGTCGCCGATGCCTCTCCTCTGCAGTCAGCCTGGTGTGGCTCAGCTGCATGGGTTCGTGGGATTCATCCTCTCTCAGAAGAGGGAATGGCAAGGAGGTTTGAGGTGAAGTTTGAGCTTCACGAAGGCGCTCAAAGATGGGTTGACGATACTGATCCGCTCCTCCAAAACCACCCATGGGTCACCCCTGAGCTTAAAGTCCTCCTGAACCAGAAGAAGAGGGCTTTCATCTCAGGGGATAGAGAGGAGCAGAAGAAGGTCCAGCGTGAGCTCCAGTGGAGGATCTCTGTGCAGAAAGAGTTAATGTTTCCTGAGGGGCCCTGACTGCTTTACTAAGAGAACCCTGACAGCCTCTCACTCTCTCTCTCTCTCTCTCTCTCTCTCTCTCTCTCTCTCTCTCTCTCTCTCTCTCTCTCCTCTCTCTCTCTCTCTCTCTCTGTCTCTCTCTGTCTCTTCCTCTCTCTCTCTCTCTCTCTCTCTCTCTTTCACTCTCTCTCTCCCCTCTCTCTCTCTCTCCCTCTCTCTCTCTCTCTCTCTCTCTCTCTCTCTCTTTCTCTCTCGAGCATGCTCTGCTGAATGCGGGCTCCGCCCACACGCAGCGCGCAGCCGATGGAGCTTTTGAAACAGGGTGTTGTATTTAAAGCAGAATCACTGTACCTGTTTGAAAGATCTGAGGTCCTGATTCAATATTAACTTGCTTACTCAAGAGATCAGAGGTCCGTATTCAATATTAACTTGCTTCCTTACGAGATCGGAGGTCTTGTGGCGCCACCCACTTCCGTGCACAAAAATGCTTCATGGCCGCGGAGCTTTTGAGACAGGGCGCGGCTCATCCGGACCTCCTCAAATAAGCTGCAATGAGTACAATACTCTCAAAACTCTCAAAACTCACAAAACTCACGAACCAACAGTACGTCTCTTCTTTATGCGTGTGACAAACAAGCTTATGGGTACAGTACTATGGAGATTCAGCTCCCTCCTGGCCAATGGGAGGCCAATGGGAGGCCAGCGGGGCGGGATGTTGGGAGACAGCCAGTGAGAGAGCAACTTGTTTGAACTTTTGAATGGTGCATTTGAATTTTTGAATGGCACGTCTGGCGCTTTTTGTAAGAAGACGTTTTGTATACAGAGGGTGAAAATTTAGGAAAATGTTTTTCATAACCTGGATTTTTTGTATTCCGAGGTTTTTGAAAGTCGAGGGCCGACTGTACTTTTACGTTACGTACGTTAGTAAGATGGGGGGTTGGGAGGTGATCACATTCTGGTCACATGCCCACGGTTACCGACTTGAAAATATGTTTTCATAAAAGTAAGTTAAGTCTAATCATAGAAATAAGGCCATTATATTCAAACTGTTAATAGACAATTATAATAACTCAACATATTCAGAATATATCAATCTCCTCCTAAGGAAAAGTTAACCAAGAGAAAATGTAACGGCCATCTTGAAATTGAGGTCATGTGACCCAATTTTGACGTTGGTGACCTCAAAAATTTTTTTTGGAAAGGCCTCTAGATAATCTTCATATAACATATAAGTTTATTGAATGCTATTTATTTGGTAGTTTCTGCATTCAATATCAAATAGGGAGGTAATTTCACTAAAAATGCGTGGCATTTTGAGCTTTAACATTGGGCATTTCTAGGTTTAAACATATTAAATCCACATAACAAACATGAGAACAGTGTAAGTGCATCTAGTGCTTTTATTAGCATAATCTGAAACCTTAATCATTAATGCATGCGTTATAAATTTTTAAGGCGGGATTAAAGGTGGATGTGCATGCGCAGAACTGTATCATGCACGACTAGTCCTCATCAGAAAATGATGTATACAGGCTGGCACAGCAAAGAAATAGAGATGGGAAGGATGTGCAGCAAGTTAGAGTGATTAAGTACAGAGAGGGAAATGTATTGACTGATGACAGAAGTGTGCTGGGAAGATGGAAAGAGGACTTTGAAGAGCTGATGAATGAGGAAAATGAGAGAGAAAAAAGAGTAGAAGAGGTGACTGTTGAGGACCAGGAAGTAGCAAAGATTAAGGGTGAAGTGAGGAGGGCATTGAAGAGGATGAAGAGTGGAAAGGCAGTTGGGCCTGATGACATACCGGTGGAGATATAGAAGTGTCCAGGGGAGGTAGCAGAACATTTTCTGACAAGAACATTCAACAAGGTCTTAGAGAGTGAGAGGATGCCAGAGGAATGGAGGATAAGTGTGCTGGTGCCCATTTTTAAGAACAATGGAGACGTTCAGAGTTGTGGCAACTACAGAGGGATAAAGTTGATGAGCCATACAATGAAGCTATGGGAAAGAATAGTGGAAGCTAGACTAAGGGCAGAGGTCAGCATTTGTGAACAACAGTTTGGTTTCACGCCAAGAAAGAGCATCATAGATGCAATGTTTGCTTTGAGGATGTTAATAGAGAAGTACAGAAAAGGCCAGGGGGAGCTGCATTGTGCCTTTGTTGATCTAGAGAAAGCATATGACAGGGTGCCAAGAGAAGAACTGTGGTATTGCATGAGGAAGTCTGGAGTGGCAGAGAAGTACGTTAAAGTGGTGCAGGACATGTATGATAGATGTAAGACAGTGGTGAGGTGTGCTGTCGGTGTGACAGAAGAGTTCAAGGTGGAGGTGGGACTGCATCAAGGGTCAGCTCTGAGCCCCTTCTTGTTTGCTATGGTGATGGACAGGCTGACAGACGAGGTGAGACAAGAATCTCCATGGACTATGATGTTTGCAGGTGACATTGTGATCTGTAGTGAGAGCAGAGAACAAGTTCAGGAAAATCTGAAGAGGTGGAGGTATGCCCTGGAAAGAAGAGGAATGAAGGTTAGCTTCAGAAAATCAGAATACATGTGTGTGAATGAGAAGGACCCAGGAGGAACGGTGAGGTTACAGGGAGCAGAGATAAAGAAGGTGGAGGATTTTAAGTACTTAAGCTCAACAATCCAGAGTAATGGAGAGTGTGGAAAAGAGGTGAACAAGCGCGTGCAGGCAGGCTGGAATGGTTGGAGAAAAGTGTCCGGAGTGATGTGTGATAGGAGAGTATTAGCAAGAATGAAAGGAAAAGTGTACAAGACGGTGTTGAGGCCAGTGATGTTGTATGGTTTAGAGACAGTGGCGCTGAGGAAAAGGCAGGAGGCAGAGCTGGAGGTAGCAGAGATGAAAATGTTGAGGTTCTCTCTGGGAGTAACGAGGATTGACAGGATCAGAAATGAGCACATCAGAGGGACAGCACATGTAAGACGTTTTGGAGACAAAGTCAGGGAGGCTAGATTGAGATGGTTTGGACATGTACAGAGGAGGGATAGTGACTATATTGGTAGTAGGATGCTGAGGTTGGAACTACCAGGCAGAAGGCCTCGAGGAAGACCGAAGGGAAGATTTATGGATGTGGTGAAGGAGGACATGAAGGTAGTTGGCATAAGAGAAGAAGATGTAGAGAACAGGGTGAGATGGAGGCGGATGATTTGCTGTGGCAACTCCTGAAGGGAACAACCGAAAGCAAAAGAAGAAGAAGATGATGATCATTATGCTGGAGAGAAGTAGAATTTAATTTACGGGAATCTGGACTGATTCGGAGCATGTTGAGCCTGAGGCGGAATCCGCAAGTTGTGTGACGTTATTTTTTTCAGAGTCTTCAGAGATATTATTACCGTGTTTAGCAAAAAAAAAAAAAACTGCCTGGAAAGAAAGAGACACAGAGAGAGAGAGAGAGAGAGAGAGAGAGAGAGAGAGGTGTGTGTGTGTGTGTGTGTGTGTGTGTAAAATTCACACACACAAACACACACACACACACACACATATAGAGATACACACACACACACACACACACACACACACACGTACACACATACACACATACACACACATTCACTCACTCACACAGACACACACACACACACACACACACACACACACATTCACTCACTCACACATACACACACATTTACTCACACACACATTCACTCACACACACATTCACTCACACACACACACACACACACACATTCACTCAGACACAACACACACACACACACACACACACACACACACACACACACACACACACACACACACACACACACACACACACACACACACACACACACACACACTCACTCTCTCACACACACACACACACACACACACACACACACACACACACACACACAGGGCTTACCAGTAGCCTTGACACTTGACAACCAGGTACTGGGGAACAGACAGCACTGGTGAGCTGGGATTGAACTGCAGTGAGTTCCTGAGACGATTCTTCTGATCAATTTCAAAAGTTTACACACCCTCCTAATAAAACACACGGAATTATTTACGACTGGATGCTTTAATCGTCAAAAATACTTTCAGGTGGATTCAAACTTTTGTATTGAAGTTTTCCTGAGTTTATCATGACAGACAAGACAGAAAGATGGAAGAAAAGATGTGTGGACAGAGAAGCGTGCAGATCGACCAGCAGGTATACAGGTGTGTAGGTATACAGGTGTGTAGATATACAGGTGTGTAGATATACAGGTGTGTAGGTATTCAGGTGTGTAGGTATACAGGTGTGTAGATATACAGGTGTGTAGGTATACAGGTGTGTAGGTATTCAGGTGTGTAGGTATACAGGTGTGTAGGTATTCAGGTGTGCAGGTATACAGGTGTGTAGGTATTCAGGTGTGCAGGTATACAGGTGTGTAGGTATTCAGGTGTGCAGGTATTCAGGTGTGTAGGCATACAGGTGTGTAGGCATACAGGTGTGTGTACAGCGGAAAGGATAGCAAGCCAAATCCCGACCAGCAGGAAGATAAGGTGTCAAATACAGAACAATACAGATGTTGGCTCACTCCACCAGCCAAAGTTTGATATCGTGCGTGTCCCGCTCGGAGCCAATCCTGAGTGATGCGCACAGCAGGGTGTCCCGGTATAAAGCCTGCGCGCTGCTGACGGAGCCGCTCAGATGCGAGACGCGTTTCCTGCGCGTGGCATCGCCAAAAGCAAACAATAAGAACGGAATACCAAAAGGGTCCGCACGCGTGCCCACCTCCCATTCCGGATCATGCTTCTCTTCATGTTCCTGATCAGTGGATTGAGTGTACTGGGAGCGGAGGGTCAGAGCCCGAGCACAACGCTGCGCCCCTCGGTGACCGAACAGAACGGACGGTGCTCGGCCGCGTGCGAGTCCCGACAGCAGAGTAAACTGCTGCGCCTGCACTCCATCCGCTCGCAAATCCTGAGCGCTCTGCGCCTCGAGCGCGCGCCGAACCTCACCCGTGACGCAGCGCGGCAGCTCGTGCCCAGAGCGCCACCATTGCTCGAGCTGCTCAGCCGATACGAGAGGCACAACGGCAGCACGGGAGAGGACTACGAAGAGGCGGAGGAGCGCGAGGAGGCCAGCACTGAGACCATCATCACCATGGCGACGGAACGTAAGCGCATATTCTTACCCTTGATATAAAGTGCATAAACTACTGACTGCAGTTTAAGTCCTGCAGCCAGAAAGCTCACCTGGCTAACTAGTAATGGAAGTCCATGGTCTCTGATTAGTATCGATCGATAATTGCTGCTACTGTGATTGACCCTGGCTCATGAATATCAATAAAGTATCTGAAATAGAAACATTAAAAGAAAGTCAAAGCCCAGAGCCCTTCCACTAAATCTGATTCTCCCATTTCAGCACAAGGCGTATCTCAGCCCAACCCCATGCCACGGTGCTGCTTATTCTCGCTCAGCCCCAAGATTTCGCCAAACAACATCATGAAGGCTCAGCTTTGGATCCACCTGCGGCTGGGGAAAGAGGCTAGCACCGTCCTCATGCAGATCTCACGCTTGCAAGTGCCCTTCCATAGCAACCCTCAACCCAAAATCATCTCTCTGAAGATCGACACAGACGCCCAGACCAACCCATGGCAAAGCGTCGACATGAAGAAGCTGCTGCAATCATGGCTCAAGCAGTCTGAAAGTAACTTCGCCATCGAGATCAAGGCCTATGACAGCCAGGGGAAAGACTTGGCTGTGACCTCTGCTGAGTCGGGGGAGGAGGGGCTCGTAAGTCTTTTTAAACAGAATCAGAAGGATCAGAGTCAGAATACTCTATTGAGAGATATAAAAATAAAGATCAAGATATATATATATATATATATATATATATATATATATATATAAAAACATAATATATAAATATAAAGATAAAACTATAAAAAGTCTAAAATTAGAAATTACAAATATCTATACAAACACATACAGAATGAACTCTATCGATCAGTAATATGTAGGTACATTACAAATGATAAACAGTACAATCTAAGTGTAAAATATCCCATTCATACCTCCATTAAAATGATCAATATGTACATTTAACATCACCAGCTGACAATCCACTCATGTCAATTTTAATTTGAAAATTAGTGAACTTTAGTCAAAATTAATTGGAACCATATATGCAAAGAGCGAACTACTGTATTTTTATTTCATTAGTCTGTTGTCAATGGCTATCTCCCGGTTGTACCGATGGTAGTATTTACAACATTCTGAGCCCCACTCCCACAGCACTATATTATCAACTTTTAGGTTACACACAGCTACTTATAGAGGCACCGAACTACAGAACTAATCTAAGGAAAATTTTTTCAGTTAGGGTACTGGAAGGACACAGCATCCACAAAACAGGTGGGCTGTGCCGGTGGTTCCAATACAGTTTGTCAACTGAGAATTAACAAGGTCCATCTGCCATTTAATTCAAATGGTAGATAGAGCTCATTAATTCCCAGTTGATGAGTTAAAAGTAATGCAATGAGAACCCTACACAGAAATCAGGAGTGTTGGTACTGGACAACTGGTTTGATACATCTGATTCTGAGGTCCAATCTCTGGTGTTTTCTGTTTTTCCTCATTATAACTTTTTTGCAAAAATAACACTTACCTTTATGCTAACTAGCTGTGGACAGCTATAAGTAGAGGACCTAGTCGTAGATTAGCCGATTAGAGTGTGTGACTGCTCATATCCACTGGTACAGACAGAATAATAGATATTATTCATACAAGAGACAGTCTTGTTCCTGAGTGACGGAAAACCATGAAATAATCTTGGTATTGCTTTATTCAGGTCAGGTCAGGTCAGGTATGAGGGCATGCGCCGGGGCGGCACTTCGCTGCGTCCACCAGCCGCCTCCACTCATCTGGCCGTCTCCTGGCGATCGACCAGGCCTGCGCAGGGCCTATACCCCTCGGCAGGGCAGCCCTCAGCTGCGACAACCCCGTCGCACGCGGTCGTCCCCGTGATCGGCTCCAGTCCATAGGATCCCGAACGGACAGGATCCAGTGTGCTGGGTCCGAAGGCGGGAAATGCACCAAGTGCCTATAGTAGCGCAGCTGACGGTCACGGCTCAAGCAGGTTACTCTTACCATCCCCGCATCCCGAGCACCTTCTGGTTGGTAACAAAGTCCCACCAGCGGTATCCGAAGATGCGGCGAAGGGAAGTCGTAACAAAGGAGTCCAGTCGTCATCCAAGCTCAACCGTGAGTGTCCATGACTCGCTTGAGTAGAGCAAGACAGGGAGCACAAGGGAGCGAAAGACTTGGGCTTTCGTCTGCCTACTCAGATACCTCGACCGACACATGGTCCTGTCCAGCGAGTTCATCGCCCCATAGGCTAGACCAAGTCGAAAATTGATCTCGGCCCTGCAATCAGTGGAACGATGGACCACGCTGCCAGGGTAAGTGAAAGACTCCACGATCTCTACTCTTTCACGACCCACAGCGATCGAGTCAACAGCAGCATCCAAGAGGTCGCCGAAAGCCTGGATCTTGGTTTTGATCCAGGAGACTCGCAAACCAAGCGGTTCCGCCTCCTCACCCAACAAACAGAGAGTCTCCGTCAGGACATCCACTGTTTCCGCGAAGATCACTGCGTCATCGGCAAAGTCCAGATCAGTAATCCGAACCTCACCGAACGACACACCGCAGGCCGATCCACCTGATACCGCCGCCATGATCCAGTCCATTGCAGTACTGAAGAGAGTGCTTTATTGCCATGGAATAAATAAAATATTGTTCTGCAGACATTGGATAAGTTGAATGATTATTGCACAATTGGCATGCAAAACACAGTGACAATTGTATACAGACAGTCATCGACTTACGAGTTACGTCTGATCGACTTTATGACCACAACCGTCGTGAAGCATGATTCAGCAGTGCGAGTGTTGCGTACGACAGTTGTCTGCGCTGCCGGCAGCGCCAGCATCTTAAAAGGCCAAGCAGGAGATGATGCAGCTTCACTTTCTAACTGCTCAGATCTCAGAGCAAATCTATTCATCTACTTTCAATGCCACATCACTGTTGCATGAAGCGGAGTGCCAATCCTTTCTGTGTGCGGGCGGGTCCGATACTTTGAAACTCTAATTTTATTGGACTCCACACTGCAGTGTTTATGTGACAGGAAGCGCTTCCCAAGTTTTGGCAATCGGCTGCTCTGCGGGTTAAAATTTTTCCATGTCTGTCCATTTGTGTTTGCTTGCCAGCTGTGCTTGGCTTCGTGGAAATGAGGGAAATTTACCTCTTTACTCAAAAGCAACATTTGCGGTCTGTGGCTGTTGTTATAATCCAATAAAATTAGAGTTTGAAGGTATCGGACCCGCCCACACACTGGAGTACAGAAAGGATTGGCTCTCTGCTGCGTGCCACAGTGACGTGGAATTGAAAATAGATGTATAGATTTAAATGCGCAAGATTTATTCATCTGTTTTTGTTTTACTCGATGGCTTTTTTTGTATTTTTATTTAAATGACAGTGAAATTGTGTATTTGTTATTCTGTTAAGAAAGGCCACCTGATTTATCTGAGAGCCAGATACAGTCATCAAAACAGTCACATCTGGCTCGCGAGCCATAGGTTCCCGACCCTTGATCTTATGGTGTACATTTACAGAGTATAGGTACAGTATTTACATTTGCAAATTACATAGTGTGCTAAAGTAAAAGTTTTTCGTAACGTAATCATTGAAATATATGGAATCAGAAACTTCAGACAATCAGGTACTTCGGACTAGTGTTCCCCCCCATTAGTCCGTTAAACCGAGGCATGAGTGTATTTGGATGGAAAGTAGACATACGACCAGATCGCTTTACAACCGGTCTGTCGGAACCAAAAGCAGTCGTGAGTTGACGACTGTCTGTACTTCAAAATCTTATGGAGGAATAATAAAACAGCGCAGTGGTGGTCTAGTGGTATAGGGCGCTGGATTGTTGATCCTAAGGTTGGGGGTTCAAGTTCCACTCTCCACAAGGATGTCACTGTCCCCCCAGTGCAGCTAACTGGATTATCAAAGGCCAGCCATGTCTCTCACTGTTTATGGTGAGCGGTTCATGTAAAAGAACCATTGCTGACTTTCAACAAGAGTAGCTGCAGAGCCATCAGCGTGTTTCCGCCCTGCAATGGCCTGATGAGCTGTCTAGGGTGTACTCTGCCTTTGCCCGGAGTCGGCTGGGATGGGCACCAGCCTCCCCGAAACCCTAATTAGGATTAAGCGGTTACAGAAAATGAACTGAACTGAATAATAAAACAATTGTAGAATATGTGAGCCACTCCAGTATAATACAGATTAAGTCGTGAGTTTGTGTAGTGCTGGTGGTGGCGTCGTGGTTTAAGGAGACAGGTTACTGATCTGAAGTTCAAGTCCCACAGTCAGTATTGTTGGGCCCTTGAGCAAGGCCCTTAACACTCAATTGCTCAGTTGTATAAGCAAAGATAAGCACAAGTAAGTTGCTCTGGATAAGAGTGTCTATCAAATGCTGTAAATGTAAATATGGGGTGTCAAAGTAAGATGAGAATGGTGTGACCGAAAATACTTCCTTCATATAATCTTAGCATAGTCTTAGACAAGACCAAGTTCAAATATCTCTAAACACATTCTATTTCTATACTTGTGTAAAAAAGGGTTCCATGTCCATGTTGTAGAACCCATAATAACAAAATTGATAATGCAGTAGAAATATCCACTTATTTTCCGGATTTGGCTCAGGGTATTTGCTTATGGTCCATATTCAGTAGCAGAACACTCTCCCTACTTACAGAATCCAAGAACGATTCCCACAATCATATAACACGAAACCAACCAGAAGACTCACAACAGACATGACTCAGCATAAATAGAAGTCATCTGTTGATAGGAAGACGCAATGTTGCTGATTGATAAAGAACCGGATTCATTTAGTGTTTGAATATTAGGGAGGTACAGATGTGGACATTCAGAACCTGGTTCTGTAACTGTAATTACTATTTTCTCTAAAGTAACTTCAGCCACATAGTTGCTGAATAGTTGTTTGCATTTGGTGAATAATTGTCATAGAATGCATAAAGTATACATCCTAAACACACAGGAATAACAGAATCCTTTTTTTCCTCTGTTTTTGAAGCAACCTTTTCTGGAGGTGAAAATCACTGAGGTGCCAAAGCGTTCCAGACGAGAATCTGGACTCGACTGCAATGAGCGCTCTTCAGAATCCCGCTGCTGCCGCTATCCGCTCACTGTAGACTTCGAAGACTTTGGATGGGACTGGATCATTGCACCCAAACGCTACAAGGCCAACTACTGCTCTGGTGAGTGTGAGCAGGTTCACCTGCAGAAGTTCCCGCACACGCACCTGGTGAACAAGGCGAACCCGCGGGGTACGGCTGGGCCCTGCTGCACTCCCACCAAGATGTCCCCCATCAACATGTTGTACTTTAACCACAGAGAGCAGATCATCTATGGGAAGATCCCTTCCATGGTGGTGGATCTCTGCGGCTGTTCCTGAGAGTCGCCGTCGTGCAGGTGTCGAAGATAGAAAGCATGGCTTCATTGGGATCATAGAGGAATTCTGCTTCATCTCTGGCACTGTATCACTAATCTGCTTCTCAACACATTTAACTTCTTTCTGTTCATAGCAAACATTTATTGTTGTGAAATATCCACCAATCAAACTAGTTCTGCCCTCAATTAAGAATATTATTTACTTTATAAACAGTTGTTTGCACAATTTTCCTCTAATTTGAAGTTAATAAGAAAAAAAATGCAGCTTGTCGTGGTACAGTGAAACCATAAAGAAGCGTTAACTCTGAAGACATCAGAAACTGACTGTTACGATGTGCAAGCACTGGAGACTCTTTCCACACGTTAGTGTTCATAAAAGTCTCCCTACTTTAAAAAACTTCACAGTATCAACAATTTAAAATATGTGGAACAACTCTTGTCAAGTTCCTCTGAATGAAGTGTTACCATAGAAATGACTACTTCTACAGTTGTTGTTTGATTCTCGAACATCAGATTTTTAGAATTTTCGATCATCTTGAATTTCTGAGTAGAAATTCCTACCTGAGG
The DNA here is from genome assembly GCA_024760905.1 of Plotosus lineatus. Taxonomy (NCBI): domain Eukaryota; kingdom Metazoa; phylum Chordata; class Actinopteri; order Siluriformes; family Plotosidae; genus Plotosus; species Plotosus lineatus. The sequence goes on from CM045748.1 coordinate 2,023,496, forward strand.
AGGCGGGTGTTTTTGTTTGGTTTGTATAGTTGGAAGTTAGAAATTGCTAAACATTTCAAAAGATATAAATAGTATTAACTCAATGCATTGTTAAAACTTATGCTTGGAGATTCTATATCATTATCAAATCAGCAGCATTGAAATAAGTAAAAATGCAAATAAAAACTACAGATGCAGCGTGCGCATAAAATAATGCTCGCTACATTTAAACAACTTTACATAGTCGCGACAGATTTTTTACGAGTTGAGGTGACAGAACAGTGTAAGAGTTATACATGAATATAAATAGTGAAGTAATTGACACAATATCACCTAAATATTTAATGAAAAATCTGTGCTATAATTAGTAGCATAGCAGGTGGCCATGCTAGTGTTGTTCCAATCACAAGTGCAGTATTCGAGCAGACAGCATTTAAAATATGACATTCTGAGGCAGGACTGGGATGAAGAGTGTTGATGATTGAAAGCCACTGGTCAGTTGTTGACATGAACTGAATTGTTTTAAAACCTAAAAGCACACTGTCTTCCACTAACCGTGACAAAATGTCCCCACTGACCCTGCCTGTGGCTGTGTAGAGCAGATCACCACTCTTTAGAGAAATAAACAAATGCCGGGATCCTGCCGTGATGTTAGAACAGCGATTCCCTACCCTCAGCTTGAGGACAACAAGAGTATAGGCAGATGGTCCTGATCTTCACTCTGTTAAAGTCACACTACTCCAAAAATAAGTCTGATTAATAACTTTACTTGGTGTTAGCAAAGAATCATGTAGATACTGCTAATAGTGAACACGGTTAGAAATATTGACGTCATTTCGAGTGCTAACCATGATGTATAGAAAACTAGGAGACCTAAAACCTTTTAGACTGTTCCATTCTTTATTAGCACTGTTCGAATCTTTGGTGATGCAGAGTTAGCATCCTGTCAGCTGAACGATTTATTAAATTGAATTTGTCTTGGTAAAGTTAGCATTTAAAAAAGGCTCAAAACATCCAGACATGTCTAGTTTTAAAAAATGTAAAGTTAGCACAAGCACAATTACAAAATAATAATGGTGACCTATTTAGGTATGGCTTTGGTTAAACATTTTAACGTCAGGGTGAGGCTTATAATGAATAAATTGTAAGATTAGCACTGAAATTATTTTACTTTTATAAAGAATAAACTCATTACAACCTTTTTAACAGCTAACAGCAAAAACGTGTATTTGTGTGTGTGTGTGTGTGTGGGGAGCTCGCATTTCTACTGAAAGAAATCTGAGAGAAAGTAAACTGTTTATAAACAGAAATAAGCATAATTAGCATTACCTTTAATATTTGTGGAGCATCTTTGTTTATTAAGTCATATCGGATGCTGAACAGTGAGTTATTAATAGTGCATAGACAATAAGCCAGGCTGTGTGACTCCGTGATCATATCTTGATTAAAGAAGTGTTCCACAGTCCACATAGCTAATGTGTAAAAGTAATTTTTCCTTCAGTATCAACAATCTTGATCATTTTTTGAAGAATCTGTGCTTTAGAAAGTTGAAACTCGCAGATTCTTTTCCTCTGCTTTATTTACTAAGCAGACACAGTTATTGATGAATCTTTATAGTGATAATACTTTAGCAGATAAGCAATTAGAGGTAATGCAGTCCAATAAAGATGTTTTGTCAAAGAAACATGTACACGGAAAAGTCCATTAAGTATTTAAGAGTGAACAAAAAGTGATGTCACAGTCAGTGAAGATTCATTATTAGCATTGCTAGCACCCAACCAGAACCTGAATGTTCTTTGAATGTTCATAGAATGTTCACATACAAATGTTCGCGAATAAATGAACAAGGCACGAACATTAGATGAACAAAGAATGAGGACAGGTCATGTTTGTACACGAACATTATATGAACATTATACAAATGTTCACAAGTGATCAAACAGCACAAAAACATTGCATGAACATTCGTGAACGATTGTGTCCAAGCATTCCAGGGGCTCATTTTCGTATTCACTGGGGTTGTTGGCATTTATATACAGGTAGCGGGCATTGAAATGAATATCTAAAGCAAATTGATAACACTCAATGGATCCAAAGGCTTATAATGTATGGAATCTATCTCTCCAATACTAAGAACTACAAACCTACAGAAACAAACTATATAAAAATATTTGAAAATCAATATTGAATTTTATTAATAGAAAATATATCATTCATAAGCAGATAAGTTTCCAAATTGTCACAAAAAATAAAAGAATGCTGTGAGTTGAATTTACTAATACAATGATCATTGTAATAAAACTCATAAAATGAGAAGAACATAGGTTATTGCTCTATAACATCAAACATAACCTTAGAAAACTGACAACGTAAAAAGCAATCAATTGAAATTTTATACTCAGAGCATCACAATGACACATCAATGCACATTGGTATGTACAATAAGAAAAGAAAAATTGGGAGTAATGAAAACAAAAAATGTGGAGAAATTCAGCAAAAACTATAAATTAGGTCAAATTTTGACCTCTGTGACCTTGTAATGTAGGTAGTTACTCTTTTAAATACTATCTTTACAGTAATGGAAAATTTGGACAAAATCCATGCAGAGTTCCAGTCTACTAGTCCTTCTCAAAAAATTAGCATATTGTGATGAAGTTCATTATTTTCTGTAATGTACTGATAAAAATTAGACTTTCATATATTTTAGATTCATTGCACACCAACTGAAATATTTCAGGCCTTTTATTGTTTTAATGCTGATGATTTTGGCATACAGCTCATGAAAACCAAAAATTCCTATCTCAAATAATGAGCATATGATGTTCAGGTAGTGTAAGCGAGCTATTAACCTAATCATCTGAATCAACCAATTAACTCTAAACACCTGCAAAAGATTCCTGAGGCTTTTAAAAACTCCCAGCCTGGTTCATTACTCAAAACCACAATCATGGGTAAGACTGCCGACCTGACTGCTGTCCAGAAGGACATCATTGACACCCTCAAGCAAGAGGGTAAGACACAGAAAGAAATCTCTGAGCGAATAGGCTGTTCCCAGAGTGCTCGATCAAGCCACCTCAGTGGGACGTCTGTGGGAAGGAAAAAGTGTGGCAGAAAACGTTGCACAACCAGAAAAGGTGACCGGACCCTGAGGAAGATTGTGGAGAAGGGCCGATTCCAGACCTTGGGGGACCTGTGGAAGCAGTGGACTGGTCTACAGGTGCCGCATTCCCCGGGTCAAGCCACTTTTGAACCAGAAACAGCGGCAGAAGCGGCTGACCTGGGCTACAGAGAAGCAGCACTGGACTGTTGCTCAGTGGTCCAAAGTACTTTTTTCGGATGAAAGCAAATTTTGCATGTCATTCGGAAATCAAGGTGCCAGAGTCTGGAGGAAGACTGGGGACAAGGAAATGCCAAAATGCCTGAAGTCCAGTGTCAAGTACCCACAGTCAGTGATGGTCTGGGGTGCCATGACAGCTGCTGGTGTTGGTCCACTGTGTTTTATCAAGGGCGGGGTCAATGCAGCTAGCTATCAGGAGATTTTGGAGCACTTCATGCTTCCATCTGCTGAAAAGCTTTATGGAGATGAAGATTTCATTTTTCAGCACGACCTGGCACCTGCTCACAGTGCCAAAACCACTGCTAAATGGTTTACTGACCATGGTATTACTGGGCTCAATTGGCCTGCCAACTGTCCTGACCTGAAGCCCATAGAGAATCTGTGGGATATTGTGAAGAGAAAGTTGAGAGACACCAGACCCAACACTGTGGATGAGCTTAAGGCCGCTATCGAAGCATCCTGGGCCTCCATAACACCTCAGCAGTGCCACAGGCTGATTGGCTCCATGCCACGCCCGCATTGAAGCAGTCATTTCTGCAAAAGGATTCCCGACCAAGTATTGCGTGCAGAACTGAACATAATTATTTGAAGGTTGACTTTTTTTGTATTAAAAACACTTTTTTTTATTGATCGGATGAAATATGTTAATTTTTTGAGATGGGGATTTTTGATTTTCCTTTACTTTTAGATTAATATTAAAATAATAAAAGGCTTGAACTACTTCAGTTGTGTGTATTGAATCTAAAATAGATGAAAGTCTAATGCTTATCAGTCCATTCCAGAAAATAATGAACTTTATCACAATATGCAAATTTTTTTAGAAGGACTAGTACACAAAGCTCAGATGGTCTGGCGGCTGGCACAGCTTCAGAAACAATGCAAAATCACATAGCGCCACATTTCATGTAGAGCTGATAAATCTATTTTTTATCTCAAAGACTGACATCTTCCTCTGGACCGTAAACATGATCCATATCCAGTTCAACTTCTGACTCTGGTGAAGGAGGTGGTCGGTCAGACTCTTCTTCTTCACAGTCCTCCTCAGAACTGGATAGAAGAATATTTTTACTCTGGGCTTTGTGAGGCGTTTTCCCTTTGTTTTGTCTCTACTAGTCATGGTGGGGGTTTCCTATGGTTGGTTTGTACTAGCAGTAGTATTGGGGGTTTTATTCTGCTGAGGAGACTTGTCCATGTCTCGGAAAAGTTCTGGATGCTTCAGTCTGTAGGTTTTTGATTCAGCTCTAGTCGGGCAGCTGTGTATCACGGCACCAATTGCAGAAATAATGCTCATGCTACTTAAGGCTGTTTTATTTGCTGTTGCAGCCAGAATGGCCCTGTAAATTTGAGGCATCTCCCTGGCAAGGCTGCCTTTTGAAGTTCCAGATTTTCCCTGGCTGCTGAAAAACTGCCAGAGAAACACTGGCGCAAGAGCATAAAACAAGTCCCTTACAATTACGTTGACGGTTGTTTTGCCACCATCCATTTTCGGGGCATAGGCCGTTAGAGCATTTACGAGGGCATTCCTCTGCCTCTTTGCATCATTGTCCTCCCCTTCTAGCTTGTCATTTGCAGTCCTCAACTACAAGTAGAAAATTGACATTAAAATTATATAATATATTTTGATTAGATATTCTAATACAAACTTCAAGTAAATACTTTCATTGAGAAGACCTGTTTGGCGTAGTGACATTTTATCATTTTTCAAAATTTTCTCCATCATCTTCATTCAGAACCCAATAAATTGCACCGATTTTAATTTTTTTTTTTTTTTAAATAGCTAAAATTAAATTATGCTACTATTTCTTGATATACAATCATGTATATTTAAATTTGTGCTTATATTTCTTGATTTATAGTAGTATAGAGTTAAAAAAAACACCTTTCCCTATTTTCAAATTCATTCACTATACGAAATTATTTCTTCCTTGTGATTTTGACAAGTATGAGACTAGACAAACAGAAGGTATATTAACTTACTTCTTCAAAGGAAGATACTGGAAAGTCCAGCACTTCCAGACATTGTCTGTAGTTGACCTTTTCCTGCACCTCTGGCTTCGAGCTAGCCATCTTTCGGATGATGTTACAGGATGGCTCTGGGTCATCATCCTTAGAGGTCTGCACAGTTTTATTACCAGGTTCAGGTGCTTTCAAATCATTGATCTTCTCGTTCAGCTCTTTCATACCTTAGATAATTTTATTTTGATTATCCTGAAACACAATATAAAATAATAAATGTATTTAAAAGCGCAATACCAAAATTCCCACTTCCGGATCAAATACAATTTTACAAAATACTAAAATAAACAGTATTACATAGTATTATTATTTTTTTTTTTTAACAAATTTATAATTGATACTTTCTCAGAAACAATGTGAGTAGCATATACATTGCGTATGTATATTTTTGCAAGAAAATCCTTTAATGGCAAGTAATAACTTACAAAGTAAGTGGACTTCAAAATATTCTGGCATTATTACTCAAGACTATCAGGATGAAACGAAATAACACTTTGCAAGGGAATAACAACAAAGTTTAACACGGAGCAACAGTGAAAATTCTAGTTTTATACTTGTTGTTTGCTATTAATCCTTGTATCTTAAAAAATAAAGTTACACAAAGATAATACAGAGAAGTAAAACACACCACGAATAACTACATATTGGCATTGAAAGCTTTCAACATCATCATAGTATGAGTGTTTCCGATGCCTTCTAGATCTGTTGGTAGTTCAGAAATCAATTCCTGAATGGGCTCAATGTTGGGTCCAGGGGACACAGCATCTGCTGCGAAGGTGTTTGCCAGACGACGTCGTGGTCTTAACTCTGGTGAATTTTCTGCAGACAAACAAAATTTAATAGAACAGATTTAATATCACTTCATTCCACAAAAAAGTAAGAAAATACAAGAACATACGAGTTTCATAGAGCACAGACAGTGTTTTCTTGTGTTTAGTTCCATGAAAAGCAGAACTGATTCCAAACTACAATAAGCAATATTGTAAGTGGGAGGACTGGCATATTCTCATGACCCTTTTTATAGTTATTAGCCCTAAGACTCCGAAGCTCATCACTCCCCGAGAATTCATACACAATTAGCAATACACATTGCACATTCTAGATTTTTTAAAATATTATTAAAAGGAAATTAAAACGTATCCAAGAATCCAATAATTATGCATACCCGTAGATTCCAAAACATCCTCATGCGATTTTGGCAACTGCTGTCCTCTACCAGACATCTCTGTCCATACTGTTCTCTCAGCAGAACTGCTCGGTGCACATCCTGAAGGGGTTGACTGTCTGTCAAGGACTGCTGAAGTTCCTTGTGAAAAGAAAATAAACACTTGATAAGCCACTTTTAATATACAGAAAAACTTTGATTTCTCAAGCAAATATTCTGTCCATGTTCGGTGAAATTTGGATATCATTAAACAAACTAAAGGACCTAGATAGTTATATTTATTGATAAATAAAATGTATGGTTAAAACAATATCAGCAAGTGATGTCTGTCTTCCTTTCGGCTTTTTCCCTTTTACTCGGGAGTCACCACAGCGAATCATCTGATTTGGCAGAGGTTTTTACGTCGGATGCCCTTCCTGTCACAACCCTTTTTAGCAAGGGACAGAAACTCGCTGACGGCTTTGCAGCTCCTCTTTACCAAAGTCAGCAATGGTTCTTTTACATCAACCTCTCACCATAGACAGTGACAGACATGGCCCGCCTTTGATAACCCAGTTAGCCGCACTGGGGGGGGGACAGTGACAACCTTGTGGAGAGTGGGACTCGAACCCCCAACCTTTGGATCAGCGATCCAGCGCCCTATACCACTAGACCATCACTGCCCAATATCAGAAAGTGATCTCACCTGAAAATTATTTCTTTATAGAAGGAAACTTGTATAGATCTAGTGTATGCATATTTTACTCTATTTTCAACCAATATTTGAATTCTATACGATATTCCTGATCAGGAAGTTTGAATATTTTTGCCCATTGTATATGCATTTTATTATTCCAACTCTCAATAAACTACACAATACTATGGCTCTTATCACTAACCTGCAGATCCACAACTTTTTGTCCAATACAGATTCATCGGGCTTTTGGGGAACTCGGGGAACAGCAGGCGGAGTTTTTGCCTCGGCTACCTGGTCCGATCCGGGGTCCTTTGGTTCAGAATCAGATGCCCTCCTAACGGCAGCCATCGTCACTTTTGAAGGGAACAAAATAAAACAAGTTTTAAAAACATTGCATTATTATTTATACCCAAAACATTACAAGACCATGTCAATATAAACAAAGATAATAAAAACAAAATACACATAAATAAATAATAAAATAAATACATTTAAATTAATTTAAAATCATGACAGTTATTTGAAGGATTTGAATTGTCAAATTTATATTACAAAGCCAGTAACTTGCAGAATATGTGAAGTACATGTTATATGTAATTATTCTATGTATATGCCAGTAACAATCATATAAAACTTCTAGAGAAAGAAATAATTTTTTTCATTGTTACTACACACAAATATTTCTGCCAAAAATTTAACCATGCAGATTTCAAATATGAATACAAACCTGTCATTTTACTGGAGGGATGGGAAGCACCTTCCATCACACGATCAGAGCCTTGTTCCTCTGCTGCAGGTCAGCCTTGAGCTTCAGTGTCCGTGGAAGAGACACCTAGACGTCTAGCAAGGGCAGCCTCACACTTTTTGAAGTCTTGAAAGACACCCAGTGACTTGCCCCTACGCTGTACCCAGTTGTCGCAGTCAGGATCACTGCAGTTTGTTATAAGCATGTTCATAGCAGTGGCTGTGGCATCCCTGCTGCCTTCTTTTGGCCACCAGCACTTGTGGTAGATGTCATAGCATCCATTACCTAAGGGCTTGTTGATGTTGGTGTATGCAGACACCCATGTTTTTGGTACGCTGTACAGGGATGGTTCTCCTACATTAAAATAGAAGACGCACCATTCCTTCTGCAAAACAAAGCAAAAATCTTGCATGATTAGCATGCATTTAATCATTCTTGAAATACTTGTTCACTGATTTATCCCCAGTGCTCTCTCCAAAAAGATCAATAAAACTGAATATTTTTATGGACATACAAGTTAATACAACTTTCATTTTTTTTATTTCAGAATCTCCTACAGTATAGGTGTCAAACTCGTGCCACAAAGGGCCGTGTGGCTGCAGGTTTTTGTTTCAACCAAGCAGCAACACACCGGACTTTGCTCATTGAATCAAGTGATTTGAGTCTTCAGGCAGCTGATTGGTTAGGCTCTGTACAGAGCACACAGATTGACCAATCGACTGCCTGAAGACTCAAATCACTTGATTCAATGAGCAAAGTCGGGTGTGTTGCTGCTTGGTTGAAACAAAAACCTGCAGCCACGCGGCCCTTTGTGGCACGAGTTTGACACCCCTGTCTATACCCTGCAACCCGGCCATGTAGTCCATTACTAATAGTTATACAATTATTTAAATTCCACCATGGCATGTAGTTTGAGTATATTTTACATATTTTATACATTTACATTTATTTTTAGAATACCGTATTTAAGAAATTATCAGATTGCCTGATCAAGTCTTAGCTCATGCTTGAAAGAAACTTATATCTGTTGCAATCATTTTTGCAGATTTTTCTGCTGGATTTTCTTTTTTCCGAGTGAGAATCCCCATCACCAGTTACTTTCCTTTTTTTCTTTCTTTGAGAACTGCTTAGGTCCGCATTAGTTTCAAGATGAGACATGCTGCAACAGTAGTGTTTGACAAGTTAGAACATTTATGCAATCTGTAAATTTCTAAATATTAAGGTACATAATGAATGAAACCTTTTAAAAGTCAAAAACAAGTTTTGCTTTATGTTTGGTAATTAAGTTTACAGTTACAATTACAAATTCTGAAGAAAAAAAAACTTACACAATGTCATGCTAGTGTGAAGCTCCATGATGAATAAACTTTACTGAACATTGACATGGCAAGATAATACGGAGTCATATAAAAAAATTAGTAATTTATAATCGAAAAAAAAAAATTTGGCAATCAATAATTTGCAAAGTGAAATAGTACACTGTCAAAAAAAGAAGCAATTGTTCATTTAAAATGACTACAAAGGTAATTTGGTTATTGAATGAATAAATTTCTGTCTGATTTTCTAGTAGTTGCTTCATTAGGGTGTTCGAAGTACAGTATGCATATTTTGGCATCAGTTTCTCTTTAGTTTCATTAAGAACCCAGTTGAGAAATGTGTGGATGAAAGATAGAAAACAGCCTAATAAGCAATGCTTTGCATGCGCCAAGAGAAATTGTTTGACATCAATGGACAACATATTAAATTCTATCATTATCAATAAAAGCTGTTGTGTGAATGTAAAGTTAAGTAGTAGACTGCATCTTGCTGGTTGTGAAGTAGTGCCCCGTGTCTGGGTGATGTCTGGGTCTGTTAAACCAGGCATTCCGCAAAGGTTGATCTTCATACCACGTCTGAGGCCTCGCATATCCTTTACCTTCAAGTAGATCAAGCGCCAGTCACTCAGTACCACACTGTAACAGCCAATGTCTATTGAATTAACTTCTTCTTCTTCTTCTTCTTCTTTTACTTTCGGCTGTTCCCTTCAGGGGTCGCCACAGCAAATCATCCGCCTCCACCTCACCCTGTCCTCCGCATCTTCTTTTCTGACTCCAACGACCTTCATGTCTTCCTTCACCACATCCATAAATCTCTTCTTTGGTCTTCCTCGAGGCCTTCTGCCTGGTAGTTCCAACCTCAGCATCCTACTGCCAATATACTCATTATCCCTCCTCTGTACATGTCCAAACCATCTCAATCTAGCCTCTCTGACTTTGTCTCCAAAACATCTTACGTGGGCTGTCCCTCTGATGTACTCATTCCTGATCCCATCCATCCTCGTTACTCCCAGAGAGAACCTCAACATTTTCATCTCCGCGACCTCCAGCTCTGCCTCCTGCCTTTTCCTCAGCGCCACTGTTTCTAAACCATACAACATCGCTGGCCTCACCACCATCTTGTACACTTTTCCCTTCATTCTTGCTGACACTCTCCTATCGCACATCACACCGGACACTTTTCTCCAACCATTCCAGCCTGCCTGCACACGCTTCTTCACCTCTTTTCCACACTCTCCATTGCTCTGGATTGTTGAGCCTAAGTACTTAAAATCCTCCACCTTCGTTATCTCTGCTCCCTGTAACATCACCGTTCCTCCTGGGTCCTTCTCATTCACACACATGTATTCTGATTTTCTGAGGCTAACCTTCATTCCTCTCCTTTCCAGGGCATACCTCCACCTCTCTAGATTTTCCTCCACTTGTTCTCTGCTCTCACTACAGATCACGATGTCATCTGCAAACATCATAGTCCATGGAGATTCTTGTCTCACCTCGTCTGTCAGCCTGTCCATCACCATAGCAAACAAGAAGGGGCTCAGAGCTGACCCTTGATGCAGTCCCACCTCCACCTTGAATTCTATTGAATTAACAGCCGTCTCAAAAAATGATTCAACTCTATAATACTGTTTGCTTTTAACTCTCTTCCCTGCCAGAGAGAGAGAGAGAGAGAGAGAGAGAGAGTGCCTCATAGCACCTGTGTTGCCTGTGGTCAATGTATATGTTATCTGGGGGCTTCACAGTGATCGTGTACTCAGGTTGCCTCAATTTTTACCACTCTCAACACTCTGCCGTCTCTCCACGCCCTTCATCATCGCAACCAGAGGGTTGTGCGATGAAGTCACATACTTCTTAAGCTGACCTAAATGATTTTCAAAAGAGTAGGCACTAACATTATCAAGACTGCCATGACAAGCAGCAACTGCTGGAAAGTGCAGATCAACATGAGCATTGTAGGTCATAAATGCGTTTCCATAGAGGTCAGAAAATCCAACAACCACCTGACTGATAGGCGTCTCGTTGAGTTGGAGACATTTATTTGCAGTCTCGGAGTCTGTCATTAAGCAGCATGCAACAGAATATTTCAAGAAATGTTCATACTGCTCTTGACAAGCCATCAGATCAAGAAATAACATCTGTCCGGTGTACAAGAGCAACCGTCGCAGTTCTGTATACAGTAAAACCTCCGCTGACGAACGCTTAAGCTCACAAACTTTTCGCCTCAAGAACATTAAATTTGCGAGCATATAGTCTCTGCTGACGAACTAGTTTTCGGCGGACGAATCAAACCACGCGGTCGAACAGCGCCACGGTGGCGGCCACGAGAAGCTGACGCACGCTCATGGTGTCACAGTTCGTCACCCCCTTTCTTTGAGTGTGGACGTGGTTTGTGTTTGATAGACATTTTGGACCATATTGAGTGTACTTTTGCTATTATGGGACCGAAAAAGACCCCACCACAGGCGGAGATCATTGAAAAACACGAACGAGGTGTGCGTTTGTGTGACACAGCGTCCCAGTACCAGTACGCTAAGTCTACCATTGCTCCCATCCTTAAGAACAAGGAAGCTATTAAGGGTGCGTGTGTGGCTAAGGGTGTTTCCAAACAGTAGGCGTTTCCAAACACGCCTTCCAAACAGTAAGTCCCTCCCTCCCTCCTCCTCCCACTCCATTCCATCAAGCCATCAACTACCATCACAAAGGTAAATAAAACCACTTTATTATACAGTACAGTTTATTTCTTTAATTACAATACAATAGCACATTTATTATACATAAAATAAGGTATATTTTTGTGTAGTTTTAAGGCTTATTTAGTAGAAAATTATGTTTTATGGGGACCTGGGAACGGATTATTCTCATTTTAATGGTTTCTTATGGTAAATAAATGTTCGGAAGACGAACTTTTCGCCTTACACACACTTTCTGGGAACCAATTATGTTCGTGAGCAGAGGTATCACTGTACTTGTAATCTGTGACTTCTGCAGTTGTACGCAACCTTCTTGCAAAGAAATGCAGAATAAATGGTACAATAAATGTAATGCACTGATCCAGTAAAAGAATATTCTGTGCACTCATTTTCACACTGTGTCTGCCACTACCACGCTTTCTCGGACCCCTAAAGCACCCAAAGCAAAATCTTCTTCATGCAGCCACATCCCTGATGCATAAAATCTGGGGGAATACAAGTAACCATGTCAATGTTCAAACTCGGTAACAGGGTGGTCTTTCCATCATTGAGATGATATTCTGCTGGTCTTTTGGTACGAAAGCTGTCATCTGTCCTTGGCACAGCTCCCTCACTCCCTACACAAACCATTCTCTTGCCATCATGCTCTCCTCTCTTTTCACACTGATCACATCCAAACCGTGCCATGAACTGCTTAGTACATTTAATAGTGGCCCTACTCTTGCTGGTGCCTCACATACAACAGCTTTCACGGCTACATTGTAAAATTTCCCTCTCCGTTCCAGTCCATTTTCCATGAGGTCCTTCAAATCATTTATGAATTCTACAAGATAATCCAAATTTGTTGGTTTACCCTCACCAACAGTCAAAACAACTTCAAAGACAGATCGAGGGTTCAGATTGCTTCCATAACAAAGTACAGGCCATGAAGATAATCTTCTGCTATTGTATACAGGAAGGCCATCAGTATTCCAAACCAACTCAAGAATATCAATACCACTAACAACATCCTCTGGATAGCGAGCGAGACATAATTGAAGCTGTTTTGCAAGGCCACAGTAACAATACTGGTGTCCTGAGACGTTTATGAGGTCCTCGAAACGTTTGTTACTGGAATTCATCAAAGTCTTGTGGCTCAAAGGAAGATCTGCATGAATACGCAGATATTTGCTTGATCATGGCAGAAAGTATTGCATCAATCTGTACAGTGTTCATTTTTCAGGAAATAGCAGCTTCCCTGACATCAGCCCAGAGAGTCCCATCACGACTCCTTGGCTAGTTGGGTAGAAAGTCATTCTGCTCCACAAAATCCAACTCATCCTCAGAAATATCCCCCTGTAGCTTTCTGACAGCCAATGTACCCTCGATCCCTTTCAGTGTTTCAGCAGTCCACTCCTCATCACTATCAAACATATCTTTTGCATATCTGTAGGAGTATCAGCGTCAGTTTTTTCATGATCAACTTCACAGAAACTATCAACTGTTTCAACTGTTTCTTCAGCACTCTGTTCTCGGTCGGATTCCTCTGATGGGTCAGTAACGGCTTCCATGGCAGTGTCAATACTATCAAGAAAGCATTTCACACTCGCTTGGTCCCGTTTTTTCCTTTGCCATGAGTATTTGTAAGCTCTTCTGCTTTCTTGCTTCTGGCGTAAACCAGAAGGTAACTCTGGCAAAGCAACGCTGGCCATCAAATCCTCAACTTCACTCTCATTACGTATCTGATATATGACATAGAGAGCTGGGAGTGTTATGTCCATCCATGCCTGTCTACTGAATTTTAAATATGCTAAAGCCCGAAGCCCCAACCCCCAATGGTGTCCAGAATATAATAACAAATTTTAGATCATAATATATATATATATATATATATATATATATATATATATATATATGTTTTAGTCTCATAAGGCCTAGAGTTCATACTTTTAGGATTTCTTTCTATAAAACATTTTTTTCGAGTAAGTTTCATAATTTTAGTTAAATTGATTTTCTATTAGTATAATATTATCAAAGATTTATAATTTTATATCTGATCATTTTATTTCTGATAAAGATTTTATTACAATTACTTTGGTTTATAAGTCACCAGTTTAGAAATAATATTATATACATATACGTGTAACTATATATTTGAACTCTTTAACAGTTATCAGGCTTTCGCTGTACTATCTCTTCAAAAAAATTTAGTTTTGCTGGAAATGACTTTAACACTGGCAAATAATTTTTAATAATAATATTTTACATTTGAAAACTCTGGATATTTTAATAAATATTTGAAGCACTTGATACAAGAGTTGCACCCCCATAGCGACCATAGAGCGCTCGGAGCTCGCGTACCCCCGTTCGCCCACATAGTAGTTTTCCAGGCAAGGAAGTTGCTCAAACTTAAGCCTAAATGAGCCTAAATGAGCCATACTGAGACCTGTGTGAGACTGTACGTGTTGTACTTGAGTGTCAATGTCACAGATCAAAATCGCCACTTTGAGTCGTTTTGAACATTTAAAGTCCAGAATGATCATTCATGCCTCTGCGCAACAATACAATATACTGTATACATTTATAAAAGAACTGCACATACATTTCATTCGAACAGATTATTACTTCTCCTAACTGTCAGTATAATTTTGTGGAAATACTATTCAGTATGAATGTTAATGTAATTAGTCACAATGAACACGGGTTAAACATTTGCCTTAATACATGTTTTTCTGTCTGCCTATACCTGGTGATTTTAAAAATGATTTATTTAACACCAATGTTATGAAGTGATTCTTCCCAGAGGCCGACAGTGCTCACTAAATTACTAAGAATTCTAATCTCTCTGTATCCCTGCTGTTGAAATACACATGCTTTTAGAATATCTGAAATTTTCACCATTTACTCATTTTAGTGTTTGCAAAAATATCATGGAGGAGACCCAGACCGCACCTGTATCCGTTAGGTAACCCTGCTTTTCGTTGTTAGAGGAGCAGGCCTGTTCGCCAAATCCTGGCTACAGGGGTGAGATGATTTATTGATGTGAGGTATGTCTTGATGTTAAGGGCACATTCTGTGTCCTTTTTTTATTGCTGGAAAAATAATGTAAATAACAGTAATAGTAAAAAATGAAAAAAAAAAAATAGGTTTCCAATATTTATATCAAGACTTAGTACAGACTAACAATATCCAATGTTAGTATATTTTATACCAATCTACGGGCCTTATTAATTATAATTATTAACATCACACCATGCAACATGTTAAATACAACTCAGGGGTCATACTCAAGAGAACAATATTCTAGAGAAATTAATAAATCGAAATAAATAAATCCTTGTGGATTTTGATATTTTGACTATTATTTTATGTGCTCAATCCCAAAAAAAATATATGGAATCGGAAACTTCGGACAATCAGGTACTTCGGACCAGTGTTCCCCCCTATTAGTCCATTAAACCAAGGCACGAGTGTATTAAAGGAGGTTACCAACATGCTGAACATGCTTCACGCATGAGCTTCATTTAATGAATATTGTAATAAACTTTGACTTTTAATAAGTGCATGAGCATATCATAGTTTGGCCGAGTCTGCCCATTAATTTCAATTGAATCCATTTTCGCAATAATATTGGGGCTTATAGGCATGCAGGATCATTTTAGATGTGGGCGATTGTGTAACTGATACACTTTAAAAATAAATATTTGAGATGTGGTGATATTTGATTTGGCCTACATGTTTACAAAAGTGTCATTTGTCACATCATTTGTCATACAGCCCACTCAAAGACGTACAAACTCACGCCACCGAAAATAGAGGAAAAGCTCTAGGCCTATAATAGTCTCTATTGCCTGAACTGTCTGTCTTCCTTTCGGCTTTTTCCCTTTTACTCGGGAGTCGTCACAGTGAATCATCTGATTCGCACGTTTGATTTGGCAGAGGTTTTTACGTCGGATGCCCTTCCTGTCACAACCCTTTTTAGCGCGGGACAGAAACACACTGACGACTTTGCAGCTCCTCTTTACCAAAGTCAGCAATGGTTCTTTTACATCAACCTCTCACCATAGACAGTGACGGACATGGCCCCCCCGCCTTTCATAACCCAGTTAGCTGCACTGGGGGCGACAGTGACAACCTTGTGGAGGGTGGGACTTGAACCCCCAACCCCCCAGCGCCCTATACCACTAGACCACCACTGCCCCTAGTCTCTATTGCCTGAACTATACGAGCATAACGAGAAAAAAGTACGGTCGGCCCCCAATTTACGAAATTAACCTGTCCCAGAGCCCTCTTCGCATAGCGGGGACTTCGTAAGTAGGGGTGGCATCTTACATGTTAAACGCATAATTCGTTCCAAGGCTCCAGTCTTTGGACTGGATAAACCCCATAAACCCTTTAAAATTTATAAAAGTACACCAATTTTGTATGAAATGTGTGTTGAAAGTAAAAGAAAATTATTTATTAAACCATTAAACCATTTTATTAACATATTTATTAAGTGAACCATTATTAAACATTTTTTAACACACACACACACACCTTTCTCTCTCGCTCCCTCTCTCTCTTTCTCTCTCTCTCTCTCTCTATCTCCTTCTCTCGCGTGCTGCGGGCCACGCCCACAAGACGTGGAATTCAAAGTGCATTCCCTGCTTGACAAACTCAACTTTAATTTGATTCCTTGAGGGATCGGAATTCTAGCTGAGCTCAAATGCTCCCACATTTGTCAAACATTTACTGAATTAAAACAACTTAAAAAACTAAAAACTCAAGAGTGAAACTTCCTTCTGTCTCTATCTGGGAGGCCAGCGGGGCGGGATGTTGAGAGACAGCCAAATAGAGAGCAACTCGCGTGTCATGTGAAATTTTGATTGGCGCGTTTGAATTTTGAATTTCTTTTCGTAAGTGGGGGTTGTTTCGTATTTCAGGGACGGAAACTCAAAATGTTTTTCGTAATCCGGGGATTTCGTACAAAGGGGTCTTTGTAAATTGGGGGCCGACTGTATTTGGTTTGATTCATTTGTTACGAGACTTTAATGCATTTTATATAGGCCTGGAAAATATCCGTAACGGGACCGGCAGTTGCTTTCTGTAGTCTGAGTGTAGACCTATCCTAGCTATTTTTACATAAATCGATAATGACTAGACCTATTAGATCGCGAGTATAATTTATAAAGATTGGCATGCAGACAGAAAACCAATTATGCATAAATTATGAGGCCTATTGCTAGACTATGAAAGATGACAATGCCGAAGCTCCGATCGGGCTTGATTTTAAATTTGCGACCTCATGTGCAAGGTGCCATAAATGTTCCCGTCAGATCATTTCGAAATACACCATGAATTTAATTTAAAAACAAAAAGATATAATTATAATCTGTAAGTAGAAGCAATTGGCCAACATTCAAACGTTGCTTCCAAGCATTTTGACAAATATTTCTTACCTGATTACACTCGAGTCAATCCACAATTATTATTCCAGAACACAATATGAACATATTTTGCGCACACGCAACTCTCAGGGCAGGTGTTTGGCCAGCCAGTCTGTTTCCTCTCGATCAGTCTAATGCAGGATTTAATTTAGAAGTGCGAGGAAAAGATGTATAACATTCCGATACGAAGTCTTTATAAATAAGCTTTATAACTACATGCATGTTTAAAGGGACTGGGATATAGACCCCTAGCCTCGGGCAGACCCTGGGGATCGCCAGTATGGACCCATCTGTGGCATTCTGTGGCAAAGTTTATGCACACATCATGAACATTTTACATATATTTGCAAACACACAGAACATTAAACAATCATTCTACGAACAGTTATTTAATGTTTTCAAATGTTCGCATCTACACGAACGTTACACATACATCATAAACATTGCATGAATGTTCACAAACATTCCGAACAGCAAACAAACATTATATGAACAGTCATTTGATGTGCGAATATTCACTTCCAGGTGGGCAGTAGCTCTAATAGTTTTGAAATATGCAGACATACCACAGTTCAGCTGTTTAAGGATTAATGTGAAAAATGCAGAGCTAGCATATGTAAAAAATAGTTTTAGCAAATCTGAGTGAATTTTCATTCTATAAATGCCTCCTAATTTGTTATCATCATATAATTTGCTATCTTTCCCACGTAACGTCAAACCATGAATCTTAAAAGAATGCTGACATTTTAAAAGTATTCCATGCACTATTAGTAATGTTGGCATTGTTAGGAAGGAGACGTTCCGATTCTGTCCTAACATAGATAATAATAAATAGTGGACATGTTAAAATGTTAGCATTATTTACAGAACCCAGTTTAAACTGCAAATGAATCAGTGAGGAACCGTTTTTATTATACACTGTTAACTTCTCTGTACAAACCCAAATTAACTATTCACATTTTTAATATGGAGCATTCGCATTACAAGAACAAAGCTGCTTCTTATTTAACTTGATGGTTCATGTATTGTGTTCACAATAATTCACACTGTGATAGTTTTATACTTATATACCCATGTCAATACATCAAAACCCATCATATTATTTCCTTTTGTAACTCATTCAAATAAACCATAATGTTATTTAACTGTAATTCCAAAAGTCACTTGTGGATTACACAGAAATAAAACACTGCTGTCTTCTGAAATTATCTGATTTTTTTGACTTGAGTAGGCAGCAGTCAGTAGGTCAGAGTGAGAAAACGGGAAATGCTATTTCCATCCAGATCACAGATGAGCAGATGTTTGGCAATCTTCCGATTCTGAAAAAAAAAAAAAAAAAAAACCCAAAACAAAACAAAAAAACCCCTAAACTTAAAAAGCCAGTGATCTTCTCCACTGGAGACATTCCCCTGTTTATTTCTCATCATCTGATCACGACTACATTGAGAATATAGAAAGCGATATCAGTAACTTTCCCATCTGTTCATTCCCACCAAGAAAAGATTGAGCTTATCTACAATGTGAGAGAAATTGACTTATGGACCTGAAGCCGACTGTGTGAGTGTGTCATGTTGAGTTGACACGTTGTGTTTATGTTTGAGTTATATTATGCTGTGTTGACAATGAGTTAACTTGAGTTGTGTTTGAGTCTTTTTCTTTCTTTTTAATATCTGTGAATCTTGGATGATGGTCTTCTCTGTATGTAGAAAAGGAACATTGGCTATTAAATGAATATACTTTCACCAATATCTTATTTTTACTAATTATTTCCTTCTGTCAACAAATAAGTAATATTATCAACAAGAACACAAGTGAAAAACTGTGAACTGAGCATGAAAGATGTACAAGCCATGGATCTTACATTCGTTCATTTTCTGAACCACTTAATCCTAATTAGGGTCACGAGGAGGCTGGTGCCCATCTCAGAGCACACCCTGGACAGCTCACCAGGCCATTGCAGGGCAGAAACATGCTGATTTCTATGCAACTACTCTAGACGAAAGTCAGCAATGGTTCTTTTACACATCGCTCACCAGAGACAGTGAGGGACATGGCTAGCTTTTGATAACCCAGTTAGCTGCACTGGAGCAACAGTGAGAACCCATTGAAAGTGGGGCTTGAATCCCCAACCTTGGAAGCAGTGAGCCAGCACCTTACCACCAGGCCACCAGTGCTGCTATGGGTCTTCTTTTAAAAAAAAACACAAACAAATAAATGATGGTATTTGGCAGATGTCAGACATGCTGTGACAGTTAAAAAATTTAGTACAATCTCCGTGATCATCACAAATCCACCAACTTGCCTCAAGATCTAACAATAATCCAGAACAAAATCTATAACAAATCTACCAGTCTTCTTCTTCTTCTTTTCCTTTCAACTTTTCCCTTCAGGGGTCGCTACAGCGAATCATCTGCCTCCATCTCACCCGATCCTCTGCATCTTCTTCTCTTACTCCAACTACCTTCATGTCCTCCTTCACCACATCCATAAATCTTCTCTTTGGTCTTCCTCTAGGCCTTCTGCCTGGTAGTTCCAACCTCAGCATCCTACTACCAATATACTCACTATCCCTCCTCTGTACATGTCAAAACCATCTCAAGCTAGCCTCTCTGACTTTGTCTCCGAAACCTCCAACATGTGTTGTCCCTCTGATGTATTCATTCCTGATCCTATCCATCCTCGTTACTCTCAAAGAGAACCTCAACATTTTCATCTCTGCTACCTCCAGCTCTGCCTCCTGTCTTTTCCTCAGTGGAACTGTTTCTAAACCATACAACATCGCACACGCTTCTTCATCTCTTTTCCACACTCTCCATTGCTTTGGACTGTTGAGCCTAGGTACTTAAAATCCTCCACCTTCTTTATCTCTGCCCCCTGTAACCTCACCGTTCCTCTTGGGTCCTTGTCGTTCACACACATGTATTCTGTCTTACTGCTGCTAACCTTCATTCCTCTCCTTTCCAGGGCATACCTCCACCTCTCTAGATTTTCCTGCACTTGTTCTCTGCTCTCACTACAGATCACAATGTCATCTGAAAACATCATAATCCATGGAGATTCTTGTCTGACCTCGTCTGTCAGCCTGTACATTGCCATAGCAAACAAGAAGGGGCTCAGAGCTGACCCTTGATGCAGTCCCACCTCCACCTTGAACTCTTCTGTCACACTAACAGCACGCCTCACCACTGTCTTACATCTCTCATACATGTCCTGCACCACTCTAACATACTTCTCTGCCACTCCAGACTTCCTCATGCAATACCACAATTTCTCTCTTCGCACCCTGTCATATGCTTTCTCCAGATCCACAAAGGCACAATGCAGCTCCTTCTGACCTTCTCTGTACTTTTCTATTAACATCCTCAAAGCAAACACTGCATCTGTGGTGCTCCTTCTTGGCATGACACCAAACTGTTGTTCACAAATGCTGACCTCTGCTCTTAGTCTAGCTTCCACTATTCTTTCCCATATCTTCCTCGTATGGCTCATCAACTGTATCCCTCTTTCCATCTTCCCAGCAATCTTCTGTCATCAGTCAATACGTTTCCCTCTCTGTCCTTAATCATTCTAACTTGCTGCACATCCTTCCCATCTCTATTTCTCTGCTGTGCCAACCTGTATAAATAATTTTCTCCCTCCTTACTGTCCAGCCTAGCATACAAGTCATCATATGCACTCTGTTCGGCCTTTGACACCACTACCTTTGCTTTTACGTTGTGTCTTCCTGTACTCCTGTTTACTCTCTTCAGTCCTTTCTATGTCCCACTTCTTCTTAGCTAACCTCTTCCTTTGTACACACTCCTGCACTTCCTCATTCCACCACTAAGTCTCCTTATCTACTCTCCTTCCAGAGGACACACCAAGAACTCTCCTACCTGTCTCCCTGATCACATTAGCTGTAGTTGTCCAGTCATCTGGAAGCACTTCCTGACCACCCAAAGCCTGTTTCAACTCCTCCTTGAAGACAACCCGACACTCTTTCTTTTTCAGCTTCCACCACTTTGTCTTCTGCTCTGCATTTGCCTTCTTCACCTTTCTCACCATCAGCATCATCCTGCACACCACCATCCTATGCTGTTTGGCAACACTCTCACCCAATACTACTTTGTAGTCACTGACATCCTTCAAGTTACATCGCCTACACAAGATGTAGTCTACCTATGTGCTCCTACCGCTGCTTTTATAAGTCAGCCTATGCTCCTGTCTCTTCCGGAAGAAAGTATTCACCACAGCTATTTCCATCCTTTTTGCAAAATCAATCAACATCTGTCCTTCTGTGTTCCTCTCCTGGATACCAAACCTGCCCATCACTTCCTCGTCCCATCTGTTATCTACACCAACATGTCCATTGAAGTCTGCCCTAATGACCACTCTTTCACCTCTGGGGGTACTCTGCATCACTTCATATAACTCACTCCAGAATCTCTCCTTCTCATACACACACACACACACACACACACACACACACACACACACACACACACACACACACACACACACACACACACACACACACACACACACACAGTCTCTATCGCGCTCTCTGTTTGTCTCTCACACACACCCAAACACACACTCCTAACTCTGTCTCTCTGGTGTGTTTTGCCGAATGCGGGCTCCGCCCACACGCAATGCACAACTGACAGAGCAATTCTATTTAAATGTTTAAATGGACGGGATGTTGTATTTAAAGCGGCATTACAGTACCTGTTTGAAAGATCAGAGGTCCTGATTCAATATTAACTTGTTTCCTTGAGAGATCGGCACTCTGTTTTCATGCTCCTTCTGCTTCAATATCGCACCGAATTAATGGCCTCGGTCACTGTATTTCCGCTTTAAGGTCTCCTTTTGATTCAATATTGTCGCGATTGTAGAGGGGTTTCGACGATAACAAAATATAACGCTGCATTATCAATCTCAAAACAAGCCAACAGTCCTGTTCAACTCTCCTTCACGTGTGACAAACAGGAAGTATGGGTACAGGAAGCATGGGTACAGGTCAGCTCCCTCCTGGCCAATGAGAGGCTAGCAGGGTGGGATGTTGGGAGACAGCCAATGAGAGAGCAACTCGCGCATTGTTTGAATTTTGAATGGCGCATTTGAATTTTTGAATGACGCATTTGGCGCTTTTC
The DNA here is from genome assembly GCA_024760905.1 of Plotosus lineatus. Classification (NCBI taxonomy): domain Eukaryota; kingdom Metazoa; phylum Chordata; class Actinopteri; order Siluriformes; family Plotosidae; genus Plotosus; species Plotosus lineatus. The sequence goes on from CM045748.1 coordinate 2,045,960, forward strand.
GTAAAAAGAGGTTATTTTCGTAAAAAGAGGACAAAAATTTAGGAAAATGTTTTTCATAATCTGGAGTTTTCGTAAGTAGAGGGCCGATTGTATATACATTATATATATTATATATTATATATATATATATATATATACACACACACACACACACACATATATATATATATATATATATATATATATATATATATATATATATATATATATATATATATATATATATATATATATATATATATATATATATATATATATATATACACACACACACACATATATCACTGGTGGGCCATCAGGACCTGTAAGGCCTTCTCTGCTGGTCTAAAAAATATCTAAATCACAGACTGATGTTAATTATATTTTGTCCATGAATACTTATTAAATAATTCCAAATTGTCTGTCAGCTTCATTTCATTGCTTTTCCCCTGGTTGTGCTACTTCTAGATGTGTGTTTTCATATTTAAGCATTTAACCAATTACATTTCAAGCCATTATTTGTTGCCAGGGTCAGAAATCTACCTGCAGGCCTTCATAATCAGTTATGTGGGCCCTGTAGCATAAAATACGTGTCAGGAAAACTGTTGCTTTAACCAATCAGATTTAGAGTTGGCGACACCAAGGCCTTCTAGTAGGCATACGGAAACGCCAGCGGTTTCACACACTATGATTATATAGTGAGAGAGTGGACTAGCAAACTGCATCTGTAGTGAGCTGCACAAGCAAATATATTGTTGTGTTGATTTAATAGCGGTTTTGTCCCACAATGGCTGAAGGAGGAGAAGAAATGGATTTGGTTGCAGATTTACTGTCAAAGCCATTTTCAAGACGAACTTTTCAAGAAAAGCTGAACATCGTTAAGAAAAGTCAGGCAACTCCGAAGATAGCGAGCCTGTCACAACCGGGAAAAGGATTTGTCCGCCACTTTCAGTCCACTAACTACGAGCGGTACACCTGGCTCACAGGCTCCGAGGAACACTGCACATTGTATTGCTGGGAGTGTTTGTTATTCGCCACAGATCGACGTGGTGTTTGGAGCAACACTGGATTTGTAAATGTGACTTGCCTAACAAAGGCAGCAACGAGACACCAAAGCACCGCCGGACACTTACAAGCAACGGTGCTCTACAAAACTTTTGGGGAAACCAGAGTGGATCTACAGCTGAGCAAGCAAGTGCGCAGGGAAACCGAGCTCAACAGCAAAAAGGTGAAGAAAAATCGGGAAATCTTAAAAAAACTAATAGACTGTCATTTTTTTGGGCAAGCAGGAACTTTCATTTCGGGGCACACGATGAAAGCGCTGAATCCAAAAACAAAGGAAACTATGTGGAGCTCCTTTCTGTCATTGCTGAGAGCAACACGGATTTACATTCCCACCTGTCCACTCATAAAAGTGTTTAGTGGGACGTCGAGCAAAATACAAAACGAGCTGATCAGTGCTATTGCTGAAGTGATGGGGAAGAGATCAGAAGGGAAGTTAATAAAGCACCGTTTGTCTCTGTTATGGTGGATGAGATGACAGACGCGAGTAACGCAGCGCAGCTCGCACTGGTTCTGTGTTATGTAACGGCCACAGGTGTCAACAAAGCAGTTTGTCAGATTTGAAGATGTTACCAGTGGGATGGATTTTGTGTCCAAATAAAAAAGGATTTTTGGTGAGTAAATAATATTGCGATTTTATGAGGTTATTATTGATGCTTTTTTTTTTGTGTGTGTGTGTCGCAGCTGTAGCAAGAGTTTAATATCCATAAAATAGTTATTGAGGGTTGGATTGATTCAGACGGAGCACTACTGAAGGCCTAGGTGTGAAATGCACGGCCCGCCGCTGGTGTATATATATATATAGAAGAATATATATATATATATATATATATATATATATATATATATATATATATATATATATCTCCGACCTGTGCATGGTGGGCGTGGCTAGAGAGAGAGCTGTGAAGCAGAGGTGTCTTTCAGGCTCCTACTATGGGGATATCTTTAAATATAGAGGCAAAATAGGATGTTTTATGCAACCAGATAAGTGCAAAAGAAGTAGAAAATGTCTGTATGTCAGTGCTGTCGGTGTTAAAAAGTGCTTAAGACTATTAATTTTGTTTAGCACTTTGCTTATCACATGTGGCGACGTGGAGGCAAATCCCGGACCTCCTAAGCAAGCGAAGGGCTCGACTACTAGAAACCAGAGTATGCTTCAACAAACAGACTGGTGCAATTGAAGTATTCATTCAAGACACGGAAGGTTTTAACGGACAGTGTATGTGTAAATTGAAAAGAGAGATATATCATGGAAAACAAAGACAGTGTTTGCTTGATAATAGAAATGATCCAAAAATATTTAGGAAAACTGTGAGACTGGCCAAAACTTTGAAAAGAGTATCATCATCAATCACAACGAAGGAATGGACTGAACATTTTTCCTCACTTTTAAATGTTCCCAATGTGCCGCCTGTATGGACTGGGGAATATCAATATGATAGTGAGAGTGGCTCTTGGGACATTTTGAATATCCCCATATCTCAAGAAGTTGTATCTCACATAAACAGACCTGGTGGTAATAAATCACCTGGACCTGATGGTTTGGCGACAGAGTTCTTGAAACACACAGAAAGTAGAGTAGCAATGGTTTTAGCTTATACATTTAATAATGTAATGGATAGTGGAACTTTTCCAGCGTCACGGAGTAAAAGTATTATTTGTCCGCAGTTCAACTCTGGGAACAAGGAAGATGTGAATAACTATTGAGCTACGTATTTCCTTAATTGATTCTCTGTGTAAAGTGTTCACATCCATTCTCAATGCAAGCTTGAAAGACTATTGTGAAAGAAATTGTATTATTGATGAATCTCAGGCTGTTGATAATATGTTTATTTTGCAGTCTTTAGTCCAGAAATGTGCTTGTAAAAGGAGGGATAGGTTTTACTGTTTATTTGTCGACCTTTCCAAGGCATTTGATACAGTGAAACGTGATTTACTACTAAGTGGTCTCCGGGATATTGGGATAAGAGGTCAATTTCTTAACATACTCAGTTCCATATGTGTAAATCTATTTTCATGTGTCCGGGGTGAAATGGGTTGACTCAGTACTTTGCTTGTGATACTGGTACCCGTCAGGGATGTATACTTAGTCCACAATTGTTTATTGTTTTTATTAATAAACTTGTTGATCTTATGGAAGATATTGGTGGTAAAGGTATCTTTGTATCCAATGATTTTAAAGATATATTTGCTGTTATGTTTGCTGATGATGTTTGGTTAGTTGCTGATACTGCTTTACAATTACAAAGGAAAATGAATGCACTAGAGGTGTTCTGTGATTTCACTGGTATGAAAGTAAATTTGAATAAGACAAAAGTGATGGTCTTCAGAAATGGTGGTCCGTAGAGGAGTTATGAGAAGTGGAATTTTAATGTTAAAAATATCAAAGTTGTATCCATTTACAGAGACCTAGGTATTGTGTTCTCAAGCTCAAAGTTGTTTCGCAGCTCAAGGCACTAAAGCTATGAAGGTTATTAATAGATTTCAGAATAAATTTGGTTTCTTACCATGTAATGATTTGTTTAAAGTATTTGATACTTTTGTTAAGCCAATCTTTCTGGGCACTTCTTTCTGCAAAATAATTGAAAATGTACAAATTAAGATGTACAAAAGAATATTAAAGGTTAAAGGAAATACTGTAATGTAATGGTTCTAGGTGAATGCGGTCCGTACCTCTTACATTATGCTATATGAAAATAGCTGTAAGATATTGGTGTAAATTATTATGTATGGACGAATCTCGCTTGCTTCTCGCTTGTTATAAAATGCTTCTATCTTTAGATGAGAGAGGAAGAATAACTTGGGCTGGTCACATTAAGACTATTCTTTTCAAATATGGATTTGGTTTTGTGTGGGAATCTCAGGAAGTGGGTGATGTGGAAATGTTTATTCGCTCTTTTAGGCAAAGATTGATAGATAACCTTAAAGAGGAATGGTATTTACAACTGGAGAGTCTGCCAGACTCCTTCTCATACAAGCAGTTTAAATCAATTTTACATGTAGAGACATATCTTATATCACCTTCACCAATACATTTTAAGATCGTATTAGCTGGATTTAGAAGCAGTAATTTTAGAATAGCTGTTAATAAAGGAAGAAGCAACAGTACATGATATGAGAATAGGTTATGTACATATTGTTTTGAAAATGGGAAAGTTATATTGAGAATGAAAAACATGTATTACTGTTTTGTGAACGGTATAAATCAATTGCGCTTTAAGCTTTTGGGTTTATCTATAAATAATTATGAATTGACATTTGTAAATTTAATATCAGTTCAGAATTACAGCATGTTAAAAAGGATATGCACATACTTGTATAAAGTACAACAAATGATCAATTATGTTCATGTGTATATGTACAATTACCTTTTTTTTCCCTCTTTTTTTTCTCTCATACATGAGTCTATGTAATGAAAAGCGCACAGTGTTTTCATGCCATTATGAGTGTAGAATGGAATAATGGAATATTGATAATATTGATAGAGATAATGGAATGCAGCCATGAGGCGGGGGGGCACTAACCAGTGTCTCTCCCCCTTATGCCGGTCCCAAGCCCGGATAAATGCAGAGGGTTGCGACAGGAAGGGCATCCGGCGTAAAACTTCTGCCACATTAAAAATGCAAATGGTCAAAACAAAATTCATACCGGATCGGTCGAGGCCCGGGTTAACAATGACCGCCATCAGTGCTGTCAACCAACAGGGTGCTGATAGAAATTGGACTACTGTTGGTCGAAGACGTCGAAGAAGGAGAGGCGGGAGGCGTGTCCGTAGGCAGAGAGAGAAGAGGAAATGCGTGAGCCGAGGACTGAGAGTAGGGCCTTGGAATGTTGGAACGATGCAAGGAAAAGATAGAAAGCTGGCTGACATGATGCAGAGCAGGGAGGTAGACATACTGTGTGTTCAGGAGACCAGGTGGAAAGGTAGAAAGGCTAGAAGCTTAGGAGCAGGGTTTAAGCCGTCTTATCACGGTGTGGATGGGAAGAGAAATGGAGTAGGAATCATCTTGAAGGAGGGGTTTGTCAGGAATGTTCTAGATGTGAAAAGAGTGTCAGACAGAGTGATGAGTCTCAAGTTAGAAATTGAAGGCGTGATGGTCAATGTTGTTAGTGCTTATGTCCCACAGGCAGGATGTGAGCTAGAAGAGAAGGAGAGATTCTGGAGTGAGTTAGATGAAGTGATGCAGAGTACCCACAGAGGTGAAAGAGTGGTCATTGGGGCAGACTTCAATGGACATGTTGGTGCAGGCAACAGAGGGGACGAGGAAGTGATGGGCAGGTTTGGTATCCAGGACAGGAACACAGAAGGACAGATGTTGATCGATTTTGCAAAAAGGATGGAAATGGCTGTGGTGAATACTTTCTTCAAGAAGAAACAGGAGCATAGGGTGACTTATGAAAGCGGAGGTAGGAGCACACAGGTAGACTACATCTTGTGTAGGCGATGTAATTTGAAGGAAGTCAGTGACTGCAAAGTAGTAATGGGTGAGAGTGTTGCCAAACAGCATAGGATGGTGGTGTGCAGGATGACGCTGATGGTGAGAAAGGTGAAAAAGGCAAAGGCAGAGCAGAAGACAAAGTGGTGGAAGCTGAAAAAGGAAGAGTGTCGTGTTGTCTTCAAGGAGGAGTTGAAACAGGCTTTTGGTAGTCAGGAAATACTCCCAGATGATTGGACAACCACAGCCAATGTGATCAGGGAGACCGGTAGGAGAGTACTTGGTGTGTCCTCTGGAAGGAAAGTAGATAAGGAAACTTGGTGGTGGAATGAGGAAGTGCAGGAGTGTGTACAAAAGAAGAGGTTAGCCAAGAAGAAATGGGACATTGAGAGGACCGAAGAGAGTAAAGAGGAGTACAGGGAGACACAGCGTAAGGCGAAGGTAGCGGTGTCAAAGGCCAAAAAGAAGGCGTATGATGACTTGTATGATAGGTTGGACAGTAAGGAGGGAGAAAATGATTTATACAGGTTACCACAGCAGAAAAATAGAGATGGGAAAAACGTGCAGCAAGTTAGAGTGATAAAGGACAGAGAGGGAAATGTATTGACTGATGACAGAAGTGTGCTGGGAAGATGGAAAGAATACTTTGAAGAGCTGATGAATGAGGAAAATGAGAGAGAAAAAAGAGTAGAAGGGGTGACCATTGAGGACCAGGAAGTAGCAAAGATTAATAAGGGAGAAGTGAGGAGGGCATTGAAGAGGATGAAGAGTGGAAAGGCAGTTGGCCCTGATGACATACCAGTTGAGGTATGGAAGTGTCTAGGGGAGGGAGCAGTAGATTTTCTGACAAGAATATTCAACAAGGTCTTAGAAAGTGAGCAGATGCTGGAGGAATGGAGGAGAAGTGTGCTTGTGCCCATTTTTAAGAACAAGGGAGCTGTACAGAGTTGTGGCAACTACAGAGGGATAAAGGTGATGAGTCATACAATGAAGTTATGGGAAAGAATAGTGGAAGCTAGACTAAGGGCAGAGGTCATTATTTGTGAGCAACAGTTTGGTTTCATGCCAAGAAGGAGCACCACAGATGCAGTGTTTACTTTGAGGATGTTAATAGAGAAGTACAGAGAGAAGGTCAGAAGGAACTGCATTGTGCCTTTGTGGATCTGGAGAAAGCATATGACAGGGTGCCGAGAGAAGAACTGTGGTATTGCATGAGGAAGTCTGGAGTGGCAGAGAAGTATGTTAGAGTGGTGCAGGACATGTATGAGAGATGTAAGACAATGGTGAGGTGTGCTGTCGGTGTGACAGAAGAGTTCAAGGTGGAGGTGGGACTGCATCAAGGGTCAGCTCTGAGCCCCTTCTTGTTTGCTATGGTGATGGACAGGCTGACAGACGAGGTTAGACAAGAATCTCCAAGGACTATGATGTTTGCAGATGACATCATGATCTGTAGTGAGAGCAGAGAACAAGTGGAGGAAAATCTAGAGAGGTGGAGGTATGCCCTGGAAAGGATGGGAATGAAGGTTAGTCTCAGTAAGACAGAATACATGTGTGTGAACGACAAGGACCCAAGAGGAACGGTGCGGTTACAGGGGCAGAGATAAAGAAGGTGGAGGATTTTAAGTACTTCGGCTCAACAATCCAGAGCAATGGAGAGTGTGGAAAAGAGGTGAAGAAGCGCGTGCAGGCAGGTTGGAATGGATGGAGAAAAGTGTCCAGTGTAATAGGAGAGTATCGGCAAGAATGAAGGGAAAAAGTGTACAAGACGGTGATGAGGCCAGCGGTGGTGTATGGTTTAGAGACAGTGGCCTTGGGGAAAAGACAGGAGTCAGAGTTGGAGGTAGCAGATTAAAATGTTGAGGTTCTCTTTGGGAGTAACGAGGATGGATAGGATCAGAAATGAGTACATCAGAGGGACAGCCCATGTTAGATGTTTTGGAGACAAAGTCAGAGAGGCTAGATTGAGATGGTTTGGACATGTACAGAGGAGGGATAGTGAGTATATTGGTAGTAGGATGCTGAGGTTGGAACTACCAGGGAGAAGGCCCAGAGGAAGACCAAAGAGAAGATTTATGGATGTGGTGAAGGCGGACATGAAGGTAGTTGGAGTCAGAGTAGAAGATGCAGAGGATAGGGAGAGATGGAGGCAGAGGATTCGCTGTGGTGACCCCTGAAGGGAACAGCCGAAAGGAAACGAAGATGAGTGTATAATGGGCCTATGGCCTTAGTACTGAATAAATATCTGTCTGCCTGTATATATATATATATATATATATATATATATATATATATATATATATATATAAAAGGACAGGACAAAGACTTTCTATTGAAACTCCATTTATCACTACAGATCTGTTTCGAGGGGTGGTGAAACCATCCTCTCTCTTCAGGTGATTATAGAAGAATTATATAGAATTATAGATTATATTATATTCCTCTATAATCACCTGAAGAGAGAGGATGGTTTCACCACCCCTCGAAACAGATCTGTAGTGATAAATGGAGTTTCAATAGAAAGTCTTTGTACTGTCCTTTTATTTTTGTTATTTGCTCTACCAAAAAGTATTGAGCACTCTCCTACGGAAGGATCTACTCAGAAAATCCTATATATATATATATATATATATAAAATAGCAGGGTGTTTCATAAAGTGAGTAAAGTTCAAAATCCTTAGAAAAGCTTTTACTTCCAGACACACAAATGCATTATGAACACAACACATTATATTCCAAATCAAATTTGTGTTATTCCTTTAAAGAAATTGAAGAAAAGTACATCTTAGATTGTAAAAAAATAGCAGTGTCTCCCTTTTTTTTTTTTTTACAAACTCAAACATTCACAATAAAAACAGAAAAATGGGATCCACAAGCCCTGGGATGAAATAAATAAACCCAACATCGTAGTACGAAAAACATCTCCATATCATGATGCTTGCACCACCATGAGTTACTGTCTTCAGTGTACTGGCTTGAATTCAGTATTTGAAGGTCATCTAGGGAGGCCACTAAACCCAAAAAGAACAATTTCACTTTCATCAGCAGAAGACTACCGCATAAAGGAGGGCGCCTGCCACAATAGACTACTTCGTTTATGATCAGGCGTGCCCCCTTAGGTCACAAGGTGCAGGATGCTTAGTGATAGCTCAAATAATGAAGACGACTGCAGGGGTGGAGCTTTCTCTTACAAAGCCTTACAGTTATGGAATAACCTTCCAGTTAATGTTGGGGACTCAGATACAAGTCTCTGTTTTAAACACGAAGATGAAAACTTACTTGTTTAGTGGAGCATTGAGTTAAAAGGCTTTTATTATGTAAAGGAGCAGATCTGGGGGTCCTCGGCAGACAAAGTTCTGGTAAACTGAGATGTTGCGATGCTGTCGCTCCCCCACTCTACATGCTCACCCAGGTCCATTGACAGTGGGGTGGCTTATTGCGGCACAGGTGCTCTCATATGTCATCCTTTTGGTTCTCTCTGTTAGTTATGCTGCTGGAGTCTCTGCTGCACTCAGCAAGAATAAAATGTTTTATTTACATTACACTATTATAAGTACTTAGGCTCAAAAATCCAGAGCAATGGAGAATGTGGAAAAGAGGTAAAGTGTGTGCAGGCAGGTTGGAATGGTTGGAGAAAAGTGTCCGGTGTGATGTGTGATAGGAGAGTATCGGCAAGAATGAAAGGAAAAGTGTACAAGACGGTGATGAGGCCAGCGATGTTGTATGGTTTAGAAACAGTGGCCCTGGGGAAAAGACAGGAGGCAGAGCTGGAGGTAGCGGAGATGAAAATGTTGAGGTTCTCTTTGGGAGTAACGAGGATGGATAGGATCAGGAATGAGTCCATCAGAGGGACAGCACATTTAAGATGTTTTGGAGACAAAGTCAGAGAGGCTAGATTGAGATGGTTTGGACATGTACAGAGGAGGGATGGTGAGTATATTGATAATAGGATGCTGAGGTTGGAACTACCGGGCAGAAGGCCGAGAGGAAGACCAAAGAGAAGGTTTATGGATGTGGTGAAGGAGGACATGAAGGAAGTTGGTATAAGAGTAGAAGATACAGAGGACAGGGTGGGATGGAGGCAGATGATCGCTGTGGCGATCCCTGAAGGGAACAGCAGAAAGAAAAAGATTTACATTACACTATTATGAGTCCCCCCCCCCCCCCCGTCTCTCGCTCACATATATATATATATATATATAATCATACATATTAGCATGATAATTTGTAATCATTCTTTGTAATCATTCTTCTATAATCACCTGAAGAGAGAGGATGGTTTCACCACCCCTCGAAACAGATCTGTAGTGATAAATGGAGTTTCAATAGAAAGTCTTTGTCCTGTCCTTTTATTTTTGTGTATATATATATATATATATATATATAAAATATAGAGCAACATTTATTCATTCATTCACTTTCTGAACCGCTTAATCTTCATTAGGGTTGCGGGGAGGCTGGCGCCTCATCTCACCAGAGTCTGGGCAAAGGTGCAGGGTGTACAGCTCACCAGGCAATCGCAGGGCAGAAACACACTGACAGCTATGCAGCTCCTCTTCAGGAAAGTCAGCAATGGTTCTTTTACATGAACCTCCACCACAGACAGTAAGAGACATGGCCAGCCTTTGATAACCCAGTAAGTGCACTGGGGGAACAGCAGTGACAACTTGGTGATAGTGTGGCCTGAACCCCTGACCTCGAGACCAGTAATCCAGCATTGTACCACCTGCCCAGAACAGCCGTATAAAGCAACATAATAGCATAAATAAAAGTCATGCTTTATGGTGTATTGTCATGTTTGGCTCTTTTTCCTGCTCCAACATTCATAATATAATTTAGTCTGTGTTTGTGAGTCTGAGTTTGTGTGTGTGTGTGTGTGTGTGTGTGTGTGTGCGCGTATGCATGTATATGTGTGTGTGTGTGTGTATCCGTGTATGTGCATGAATGTGTATGTATGTGCATGCGTGTGTGTGTGTGTGTGTGTGTGTGTGTGTGTGTGCTCGTTTTGGATGGGCTAAATGCAGAAATGGTCATTTCCCTTGTGGGATTAATACATCACATCTCTTCATGACCTGTTTGAAAAGTTCCCCAATGCTATTTAGAAGTGTGTGTGTGTGTGAAACGAGGGTTTAAAAGCGGGCAGTGACAATAGTTCCAATGTGCGCGTATCTTTTTCCTCTTGTTACCCGGAAAAACGGCACAAGGCCTCGAAGTTTCAGTTTCTTGTAAATCACGTGACCACAGCAAAGGGCCTTTCCATCGTCTACGCCCTCTTTCAAATTCCCACCCCGATTGGCCCGGACGTACATTGCGAGGGCGGGTTATTCCGACAACACGTTGTGATTTGCTAAGACCGGCGAGCAACGGAGCCTGCGCGACACCCCTCCCCCCTTTACTGAGCAGGAGCGCGCATGCGGCGTCGGGCGCTGCAGCTGTTGAGGTGAAAACAGTCCGTCGTTTTCAAGGCCTCCAAGGTTCCATCTCGAGCGTGAGTGAGCGTGCGGTGCGTCAACGAGCCGGGGGAAGAGCCGCAGTCTGTTCGGGATACTGCGGTAAGTGAAAAGCACGAGCTTGAACCAGAAACAGTCGTATGTGTGTGTGTGTGAGTGCGCGCGCGTGTGTGTATGTATAAGTTTGTGTGTGTGTGTGTGTATGTGTATTAGTGTGTGAGTGTGTATGTGTATTAGTGTGTGAGTGTGTGTGTGTATATGTCTGTGGTATGAGTTTATATGTGCGCGTATGTGTGTGAGTGAGTGTGTGTGCATGAGTGTGTGTGTGTATATATATATATATATATATATATATATATATATATATATATATATATGTGTGTGTGTGTGTATATGTGTGTGTGTGTGTGTGTGTGTGTATATGCATGTGTATATTTGTGTGTGTGTGTGTGTGTGTGTGTGTGTGTGTGTATATATGAATGTGTGTGTGAGAGCGAGAAGGAGGAAGTGATTTAATCTTTATTATAACTCGTGAAATCCATACAAGCGTCATATAATGTGTAATAAACATGTATATCAATCACTTCAAATGGTTCCAAAACACCACTGGGCTTTCTGGGAAGCGCTGGCAGTGATGTGCGTCAGTGTTATGTCTTTAAACCTGTATAACAGTGTGTAATAAACTCGTGTGTGTGTGCGTGTGTGTGTGTGTGCGTGCGTGTGTAGTTACAGTTCATCAGTTCATTTTCTGTAACTGCTTAATCCTAATTAGGGTTCCGGGGAGGCTAGTACCCATCCCAGCCGACTCTGGGTGAGAGCAGAGTACACCCTGGACAGCTCGCCAGGCCATCGCAGGGCAGAAACACACTATCGTCTTTGCAGCCTACTCTTGTCGAAAGTCAGCAATGGGTCTTTTTCATGCCTCTCACCATAGACAGTGAGAGACATGGCCGGCCTTTGATAACCCAGTTCGCTGCACTGGGGGTGTAGTTACAGTAAAATAATTAAAGGTGTGGTGTTGCATATAAATTACACTTCATTTCTAAACACTTCACATACACTCATTTATTAATAAATTAATTTTTTACAATTCATCTTTTGAACCGGTTAATCTGACAAGGACCACATGGAGGCCGGAGCCGATCTCAGCCAATATTGGTTCAAGGCAGGCTAGACTTTAAACTGGTTGCCAGAGACAAAACATGCGCACACCCACACAGACCCACACACCCACACACACTCAATTAAGCTAATTGGCTTTTCCAAGTTTCCAAATTTGAAATCTGGAAAAGCCATTTAGCTTAATTTGCATGTCTTTGGATTGTGGGACGAAACCATTGCACCCAGAGGACACCCAAAAAACATGGGGAGAAAATGCAAGCCCCACACAGAAATGCCCCCCGAAGCCCAGGCTCAAACCCAGGACCTGCCTGCTATGGGGTGGACGTGCTCATTACTACAGCACTGATTGATTAACAGTACTTCCTGAATCAATACTGTCCCTGTTTAGTGAGGGTCACTGCTTAAGATAAGATAAGATAAGATACAGCTTTATTAATCTCACAATGGAGAAATTCACTGTTACAGGCTCTTGAGGTACCATCAGTAGGGGGTGCAAAAATAGATACAAGTACAAACATACACACATACATATATATTATATAAGTAAATAAATAAATAGATACATAAATAGTATAAATTACTAAACAATAAAAGAAAAGAATGGAGCAACTCAAAAGATTAAAACTTCTAATTCACTTAGGGAGATCTGATGTTTTCCATTAGCACTTCTTTTTGGATTAATGTAAAGGTTTACAGATCAAACCATGTCAAGCTCTTAGTATCTCTTCTACACCTGCTGTACATCATCTTTTGGTTGTGTATCTGATTGCAGTGACAGCGAACAGAGGGCGGAGTAAAGGGCTTGTGTGTTCGTGATAACTTTTTTACTTTTTCACTCACGCTCGAATCACCCAGCACAGAGCCTGAAATGTTGATCAATCTTTGTAGAGCCGTTGCTAATATTGTATTTTCAGAATAAAAAGCCTGAAAATCTTCCTCCCAAGTTCTATTTTAGCCCGGTGATAGTAGGGCTTGATCCCCCGACCTTGATTGGTAATCCAGCACCTTACCACCAGCCCACCACTTCCTCATAAATGTCCAAGAAGTTGGAGGAAGGTTATATACTAGTCCTTGTCCAAAAATTAGCATATTTTGATAAAGTTCATTATTTTCTGTAATGTACCGATAAAAATTAGACTTTCATATATTTTAGATTATTTACACACAACTGAAGTAGTTCAAGCCTTTTATTGTTATAATATTGATAATTTTGGCAAAAAAGTAAAGAAAAACCAAAAATCCCTATCTCAAAAAATTAGCATATTTCGTCCGACCAATTAAAAAAAAAAAAGTGTTTTTAATACAAAAAAGTCAACCTTCAAATAATTATGTTCAGTTCTGCACTCAATACTTGGTCGGGAATCCTTTTGCAGAAATGACTGTTTCTCTAATGTTTCTCTAAACTCTAATTTTATTGGACTCACACGCTGCAGTGTTAAAGTGACAGGAAGCGCGTCCCAAGTTTTGGCAATCAGCTGGTCTGCGGGTTGACGTTTTTCCATGTCCGTCCATTTGTGTTGCTTGCCAGCTGTGCTTGGCTTCGTGGAAATGAGCCGATCAAAACGAGGGAAATTTATCTCTTTACTCAAACAACACGCGCAGTCTGTGGCTGTTGTTATAATCCAATAAAATTAGAGTTTGAAGCCATCGGACCCGCCCACACGGTGGAGAACAGAAAGGATTGGCTCTCCGCCGCGTGTCACAGTGACGTGGAATCGAAAATAGATGTATAGATTCAGAAGATGCACATATCTGCATTATCCGGTGATAAGTGTCTCTTCTTATTCAAAATGTTCCAGTGCTGTTGAGAACACGCGCTCTGACGGTACACTAGAAGCAGGGAGGTACCGTTTACCTTACAGAGAGGAGGGACGTACCATTTACCATACAGAGAGGCGGGACGTACCATTTACTAGGGGTGTCATTGAAATGGCATTTACTACAGACGCTGTCATGAACACAGGAAGCTATAACGTTAGAAGTATCGACATCCCCTTTATAGGTATCGATTATCGATCGACATAATTATATCGGCGATATTCTGATTGTCAATGACATCCCTAATGCATTCATTGCACATATAGAGACATCTCAAAAATAAATGTGAGCCAAATCAGAGTTGGTCACCCGGGGCCTCTGGATGAGTTCATATGGAATCGCCCATAGGACCGCACTCACTGTAGAACCACACTCAAAGGTAAACAGAAGGGTTCATGTTGCATCCCATTTTGCAATGTGATACCAAATGTTGCGGTGCTTGCTGCAGTGCACCCCTCCACTCAAACATAGTTACCTACCCTGTTCTCAGCCTCTGTACCTGTGCTGACTCACTAGTTTGACAGCAATGATGTTCAAGATGCTTCTTAATTTTTCCACCTCATTTACCAGTATTGCCAGACAACCAAGTCTCTTCTTTTATTCATCCTGTTTTCAGCGAAACGAACATCAGAGATGAGTCAATGGCTCGAGTTGCAGCAGTTGGACTCCAAGTTCCTGGAACAGGTGGATCAGCTGTATGATGATAACTTCCCCATGGCTATTCGCCAGTACCTCAGTAATTGGATTGAAAGCCACGACTGGTGAGAACAAGAATGAGTTTTGTATCCTCCAGTGATTTATTGTGTTATTTGGAATGGAATGGAAGGAAGGATACCGGGGTCAGTGTCTGAGAAACCTGGACAGACTGGAGACTCATAGGCGCTCCAGCTGTATGATAAAGAACAGTGGCGTTCTCAGTGGTAGTGCATTGTGGGTAATACACGTGCTCATACACTCTATTGAGAAAGAAAACTTGTACAATAGGCAAACCTGGAAGTAACTGGCATGTGACTCAAATTTAGCCAATGGCTGAGAGCTTTTGTTTCTCCCTTCTGCTGATTGTTTACCTCTTTTGTTCCTCCTTCGCACAAATGTCATCAAAGTGATTGCTTGAATTGTGAATTCACATTTTTTAGTGTGTTTTTAATGATTATTTAAGCCCTATGATGTCACTCAAGCGCCCTGAATCTTCTCTACCTTCTGGTAAGGAGCCTCAGCACTTTATTTATTCATAAATATTATCACAGTACAAAATTAAAAAGTTTTTACTGAATCAGTGCTACATTTTACTGCATTACTGTATTAACGAGTACGACTATCTATAGAATGTATGCAACAAGCATATTTTAGCGCATGTAATATCATACAAAGGGTTTTAAAACCGCGTCAATAACTCGCGACTTTTCTTGATCCGCGGGAATGGCCGGAACCAAACCATTGTGAAAAACGGGGGTCTACTGTATAATAAATAACCAAATAAATAAAAATCATATTAAAACATTAAGAGTACATTTTATTCACTTATTTTAAGTAGTTCATAATATTAGGTTAATTAATTTTTTGTTTATATAAGCTCTTTTTATTATTTTTAAAGTTAGAACACTAATGAGTTAAGAATTCTCTTCATCTTTACTATTTTCTGGCTGGTTTTATATTACAGTAGGCCCTCGTTATTCGCGGGGATTTGGTTCCGGCCCATCCCGCGAATGAAGATAATTCGCAAGTTCTGTACCCGGAAGTAAAACCCCATGTATCATATTACTTGCGCGAATGATCAACCGGTAGTAAAATACTATGTATGTATTCCATGCGTTAAAATATACTTCTTAAACACATTCTATAGACAGTCTTACTCATTAATACAGTATTAATGTAGTAAAATGTAGTCATGATTAAGAAAAACTTTTCAATTTTATACTGTGATATTTATTAATATAATATATAAACATTACAGTAGGCCCTCGACATTCGCAGGGGTTCGGTTCCGAGCCCTCCCGCGAATCGAGATCGGCGAGTTCTGTACCCGGAAGTAAAACCCCATGTATCATATTACATGTGCGAACTATCAACCGGTGGTAAAATACTATGTATCTATTACATGCGCTAAAATATGCTTCTTAAACACATTCTATCGACAGTCTTACTCATTAATTCAGTATTA
The DNA here is from genome assembly GCA_024760905.1 of Plotosus lineatus. NCBI lineage: Eukaryota > Metazoa > Chordata > Actinopteri > Siluriformes > Plotosidae > Plotosus > Plotosus lineatus. The sequence continues at coordinate 2,061,987 of CM045748.1, forward strand.
ATGTAGTAAAATATAGTCATGATTAAGAAAAATGTTTCAATTTTTACTCTTATTTTAATTGATGATAAAATATGAACATTATACAGCATATACTGTTGTAAAGCACTCGTTTTAAAGTCTTTTTCAATTATTATTCCAGTACAGTACCTAAGTTAATTCTTAGAATGTTTGTGCGTGAGATTTTATGTTCTGTAGAATGTTTAACAAACGATACCAAAAGGATAAACTTTATTACGCTTCATATCTTTTTACATTGAACTTGGAGTGACGTCTCCAAGATGGCGCTGCCTAGAGGGCAATGTCGTGGCGTTCTCAGAGTCGAATTGTTTCTTTGTTGGTTTTAATTTATTTTATTTGTTTGTTCATGTTTTGCACTATGCTCATCTATGATTGGTCGACCCTACTACAGCTATTAGCAGCTTCAGCTTAAGGCAACTAAGCACGCAACAACTTTATTTCTTGAGCTAATATGCTCATATGAGAGCTCAATGCTAACTGCTAATATGCTCACCTGGGAGCTCAATGCTAACCGCTAATATGCTCACATGGGAGCTCAATGCTAACCGCTAATATGCTCACATGGGAGCTCAATGCTAACCGCTAATATGCTCACATGGGAACTCAATGCTAACCGCACTCCATTTAACAATAAGCCCAGGCGGACTTCTCAGTCCCCGGCGCTTGGTTAACACTTCCGGCCATACTGCTTGAAAATGTTCAGTCCCTGCGAAACAAGATGGACGAGCTTCATGCTCAGATTGCAGCGCAGAGGGATCTACAGGACTGTGTTTCTGTGAAACATGGCTCGAGGCGATTGCACCAGCCGGCTACATCCCCATCTACATCCCCATCTACAAGGGCCTACAAGGGCTTGCAATCCCAAGCGCCGGAGTCATCGTTTGGCCCCTTCCTGCCTGGGCTTTGTGTCAGCTGGGGTGCAGCTCGCATTGAGCTTCCTACCATAGCATATTAGCTATGCTAGCCACAGCCCGGCTAACCAGCCCAGTTGAGCGTGCTTAGTTATACACGCACGAAGACACTCCGATCTCATAGCTGTAGTAGGGTCGGCCAGTCATAGACAAGCATAGTGCAAAACATGAACAAACAAAACAACAAATAAAAAGAAACATGACTCTGAAAACTCCGCCTGGGCTAATTGTTAGCCGTGGTGCGGCTAGCATTGAGCTACCATAGCATATCAGCTCATGATAGGAAGGTGCTAAACTTCAGAAGACTCCGATCTCATAGCTGGAGTCGAGTCGACTGGTCATAGCCGAGCATAGTGCATGAACAAATAAAACAAATTAAAAGGAACAAAGAAACAATTTAACTCTGAGAACTCCGTGACGTCACCCTCTAGGCAGCACCATCTTGGAGACGTCACTCCAAGTTCAATGTAAAAGAACACAAAGCGTAATAAAGGTTATCCTTTTGGTATCGTTTGATAAACATGCTACAGAACATAAAATGTCATGCACAAATATTAACTTAGATACTGTACTGGAATAAGGTTTCCTTTCAGCTTTTTTCCTTTATCAGGGGTCGCCACAGCGAATGATTGGCAAGTTTGATTTGGCATAAATTTTTACGTTGGATGCCCTTCCTGACCCAACCCTTTAGCAAGGGACAGAAACACGCTGATGGCTTTGTAGCCTACTGATACCGTACTGGAATAAGAATTGAAAAAGACTTTAATACAACAGTGCAGAGGAAACTGTCGTTTCTTCAGGAGAAAGTCTTATTTCTTCAGAAGAGACATCCAATGTTTTCTATCGCTTAGCCAGAGAAGACGCACAGCGTTTGAGTGGTATCATAGAGCTTACCTAGTAAATAAAACACACAAAAAAGAGGCTCTTTGACAACTTGTGCGCGAATGAGGAAAAGAGGGTGTTACATCATCTCAACCAATCGGCAGAAAAGAGGACAGTCATTGGCTGAATTTGAGTGACGTGCCAATTGCTTGGCAGTTCGCGAATACTCAAACTGTGAGTGCAAAGTTGCGAATAGTCAAGGGCCTACTGTACATCGTTATTTATATATATATATATATATATATATATATATATATATCAGTTATATAGCATGTTACCCTTGTGTTAAGACGTCGTCTCTGTGATCTTTGTGTTTACACTGTTTTGCGGACTTTTGTAACCCTAAGCAAATATGGTTGGTCAGAAGCGTAAGCCTACTAGCATGGGTGCAAGTCTCATACACACAGATGAATTAACTATCTGCTCAGATCGGCGCAATCTACCATGCATACTCAGTTAAGCAAAGATGGTTATAAAATCTATGAAAACCCAAATCCAGAAACGAAAGACAACTCGCTGCTCTGCTGGTGATTCACATCAGTGCAGGCTGAGTACTAAACCAGTATTCAACGGCGCCCTTGCTCACTTGAAAGACCGGAAGTCCGTATAACCCACGCTTTGTCTCAAGCACAAAATAAGTAAACCACTTTTGGTGTTGAGCGCCTCACATATTGTAAGCGTTGATTGGCTGTTTTAAGATTCATGTAAAGTGAGTCGGCTCAGTTTCATGTAATGTGACTAAGCTCAGCTTCATGTAAAGTGACCAGCCGTCGACGTTTGGAACTATTTATAAGCGGAAAGATCGCATCATAGAGAATGTTAAAGGTTATATTTGATAGTATATTTGATGAGTGAATTTGATTAAAATTGATCTATTTGAAATCATTTTGCTTGAATTTAATTTATTTGAAATTAATGTTGATATTATTTGATATATTTGATATTATTTTGCAATGCTATGTTTATAATAGTTGCTTTAGGGGTGTTTTATGAGATACGGTAATGGTATTTATGGATGTATAGTAGAGTGTGTGCGTTATACGTCACTGTAACAACTTATGTTCGGCCGTTCGGAACCAATTAAAAACGTAAGTACGGGAGCGTCTGTATACACACATAAACAAATTCATGTGCAGGGATTCTAGTATAAACCACGGCTGGTGGTGTTTTACACAAGGGAGTATTAATCAGTCAGGAATATGGATAAGTAGTGATGGAGGTTTCTTGAATAAGCTCCACTGCTACACTGCTACGGACAGGTAAAGATGGCGAGAGTCGTTCTCCCACATCACAGCCGGACAGTCAGAGGAATCCACGCCGAAACAGCAGCAAGTTTTAACTGCTGTCCTTCAGTGAAAAAATTCCTGGGGCTGGTTGTTCAAAACACGGTTATTTTTTAACCACTGGTTAAGTAGAGTTAACCGATCGTTAAATTTAGTGCTGCTGTTATCTTGTTGTTCAAAACTCGGTTAACTTTAATCGAGTGTTAACTTGACGTTAAAGTTAACACACCTAAGGACTGCCATTAAATTTTTAACAGTGTGGTTAACTTGCAAGATGACGTTCATGGCTAACGCTGCATTCATGATGCCGCATTTCTTATAAATATTATTAATATTATAGTTCAACCAAAAACATTCTCAAATATATTTCAAAGTACAGTAAAACCTCCGCTGACGAACGCTTAAGCTCACGAACTTTTCGCCTCAAGAACATTAAATTTGCGAGCATATAGTCTCTGCTGACTAGTTTTCGGCGGACGAACCAAACCACGTGGTCGAACAGCACCACGGTGGCGGCCACGAGAAGCTGACGCACGCTCACGGCGTCCCAGTTCGTCACCCCCTTTCTTTGAATGCGGAAGTGGTTTGTGTTTGCTAGACATTTTGGACCATATTGAGTGTACTTTTGCTATTATTGGACCGAAAAAGACCCCACCACAGGCGGAGATCATTGAAAAACACGAACGAGGTGTGCGTTTGTGTGACTCAGCGTCCCAGTACCAGTACGCTAAGTCTACCATTGCTCCCATCCTTAAGAACAAGGAAGCTATTAAGGGTGCGTGTGTGGCTATGCGTGTTTCCAAACAGTAGGCGTTTCCAAACACTCCTTCCAAACAGTAAGTCCCTCCCTCCCTCCTCCTCCCACTCCATTCCATCAAGCCATCAACTACCATCACAAAGGTAAATAAAACGACTTTATTATACAGTACAGTTTATTTCTTTAATTACAATACAATAGCACATTTATTATACATAAAATAAGGTATATTTTTGTGTAGTTTTAAGGCTTATTTAGTAGAAAATTATGTTTTATGGGGACCTGGGAACGGATTATTCTCATTTTAATGGTTTCTTATGGGAAATAAATGTTCGGAAGATGAACTTTTCGCCTCACACACACTTTCTGGGAACCAATTATGTTTGTGAGCAGAGGTATCACTGTACATATGCTAAATACATTTACAAATTGAGCTAAAGTTATTTCTCTATTCCAAGGCACAAACAAATATTTATCATATTTACAGCACAAAAACATACTCTTAATTTTATAAAAGTACTGAGCATTAGGCTGCAGATCCAGGGTGGATGGCTTATGATTATTTTATCCATTCATTCTCTGTGCATCAGTGTTTGTGTTCTAACACATGTGCAGGAGCCGGAGGCGGTACTAAGAAACTGTGCTTTATTCTCACACTCACACTTTGTTTGATTGACAGTGTTCAGCTATTAATGCTTACTGATAATATTATGTTTGTTGATTGGTCAGCTCGGGCGTGCACATGCGCAGTGCCCGTTACATGTTAACTTCCGGTTTACTTCCTGACTCTAGTCATGCGGAACTGATCTCCGATTTTCTCTTCAATAACAGTCATTAAGTTTATTTATAAGATTGTGAATACACATCATTTCTTGTCCAGCGGAACTCAACTCCTGCTGTGTGTGTGGGGGGGTGTACGTGCACCCTGTGCACCCCCCTGCCTACGCCATTGATTAGCTGCCTTCTGATGTTTCAGCAGCTGATACCAGGTTGGGTAGTACTGTACTGTATTCATTGCAGACTTTGCAGATATGCAACACCGCAGGTGGTTGGTGAATCGCGCATTGAGAGTTTCAAACGTGCACGCACAAAAAAAATATATATATATATTCACGAGCGCATGTATTATTGTTGATCGACATTTTTATATTAAAAAGCGTACAAAGACATCTTACCCCTTACTCCCTAGCGTATGTTTTGTACGCTGAGGAAAATGTTGTAAATGTTGAATGAGCCTTTAGTGCTAACCAGTAACGTTAACCACACTGTTAACTTTGATGGCAATGTGAACTAACGACGTGACTAACCATGCTTTGAACAATGCAGATTTAACGGTCGGTTAGCTAACAGCGTGCTCAAGACTTAACCAGCCGTTAGGGGTTAACCGGTGGTTAAAATAACCGTGATTTGAACAACTGCTAAGTGCATTTATAGCGATGTTGTGCATGAATGTGAATGAGTGAGGAGAGCATACGATAATCTGACTTATGCAAGAAGATTTAATGTAAATGCGTACACTCAAAGTTTTATCTGACTTAGGCGAAAATCTGATTTACAGAATCTGAGTTATGCGACGGTATTTTAATGTAATTATAGTTGGAAAAAATCAGGACCTCCGAAAGCCTCAGAGTTACATGATTATCCGAGTTATGCGATGTTTAATATAGATTTAAAATATTTAAAAAAAATCAATAAGGAAATATGAGATCCTGAAAAAATAGAGATCCTGGGCAAGCAGGAAACAATGACTATATAAGGAAAAATGGAAAAAATGGAGCCCAGTGGCGAAGATGTGAAGAAATTGCTCAATCGCCCCTACGTGCTCATTTTTAATTTTTTTTTTTTACTCAGGGACCATGTTGCTAACGTGGAGAATGAATCACTGGCCACGGTACGCTTCCATGACCTTTTGACTCAACTTGATCACCAGCACAGCCGCTTCGCCATGGAGAAGGACTTCCTTAATCAGCACAACATCCGCAAGATCAAGCGCAAACTGCAGGTCTGCACCACACACGCCTCACTTCCGCATATTGTTTTTTACACAAACACACACACACACACACACACACACACACACACACATTACTCTTTAGTGTTTGCAGGTTAATTTTATCATAGTTGCACTCTACTATTGGAACCCTTGTTTATGCCTCACCAGTGCCTTTTCTTTCAGGACCAAAACACTTTTATAGAAATATAAATTAAAATAAATGTATAGAGCTGAAGATTCTCACTGCAACTGCATATCATTATTGGCCAGAAGGAACCCTGATTTTGAGGTGTTATCTGTTTGTTCTCTACATGTTCCGGTCTTCAGTTGTGTTCAAACAGTGAAATGAGTGGTGTTCAACATCACAACACCCTTTTGTTCAACACACACACACACACACACACACAGGTGCAAGATGACAATCTCAGACATCATACACTAATCTAATGGTTTGTGTTGACGGTTCAGACTCTGTTTGGAGATCACCCAGTCTCAATGGCCATGATCATAAGCAAGAACCTGGCAGAGGAGAGGAAGATACTGGCAGCCGCCCAAATCTCTGAGGTGACCAAAAATGCACCATGATTACTTGTTCTCGAGTGAGCTTTTATAACAGGCGTGATAACATCTGCGAAATGAAAATCCTGAAAAGCTTTGCCCGGGGCCGTAGGGGACTCCAGTGGGTCTGGTGGGAGTGGCAGTGGGGGTGGTCACAGTGGGGTGAATCCTCCCTTAGCTTCTGGTCTTTTGAGCATTTAGCATGGCATAGAAAACCATATATCTGGGACTTCAATACTGCAAACAGAGACAGTTATATCCTTACAACTCTTTGGTCAAACCTATTCAAAATCATAACAATTGTTATCAAGAGCGAGACAGGATTGCAAAGGCATAAGGATAAATATACCTTTATATTTGAGCGACGTTCTACAAAAGCTTTCAAGAGTCGATTGTCAAAGACTTCTAATGCAGTCTCTTTTATTAAGAGTACAGTATAAGACAAGACCTTTTAAGGTGAAAAAAGTCATGATTCACACTCCATGCCAGTTGGTGGCAGTGATGCACCAAATAATTGTCTGCAACCGCCATAAAACAATGAAGCAGAAAAAGAGCAGAAAAATACCATCAATCAGCTACCATAAAGAAAACAAGATGGTACCACCAAATTTGTAGTTCAGAAATTAGCAAGTAAAGTGCGAGTGCTGGCGGCATGGTGGCACAGTGATTAGCACGTCCGCCTTACAACAAGAAGGTCCTGGGTTCGATCCCCAGGGTGGGCACTTCTGTGTAGAGTTTGCATGGGTTTCCTCCAGGAACACCGGTTTCCTCCCACAGTCCAAAGACATGCACAGTCGGTTAATTGACTATTCCAGTTCTTCCGTAGGTTTAAGTACGAATGGTTGTATGAATGTTTGCCCTGCGATGGCCCAGGGAGCTGTCCAGGGTGTACCCCGCCCTGGAGGCACCTCAGATGGGTACCAGGATTAAGCGGTTCAGAAAATGATTGAATGAAGATGAATGCTAATTTTGGAACATATGCAGTTGTCAAAGGTGGTTTTAACCATGTATTAATGTGCTTAAAAAAATCTACGTTCTGGATTAATGTGGGACTTTAATACCAGAATAATCTGGAATTTTATCACCCCTGTTCATGAGCCATCGTAAAGACATGAAGTGTTTTGAAACAGCCTTTTCCTGTTAATGCTAATTTGTAGCTCAATCTCAGAGTTAACATAATACATTATGAATACTTCTACATACTGGTTATTTATTGTAGTAGTATTTAGCCGTGTTGTGTTTGATTCAGAATTCGACGCATAATGCCCAGAGTGACATGATGATGGAGAAACAGAAAGAGCTGGACAACAGGGTGAAGGACATCAAGACCAAAGTGCAGGTAAGGATCACTTGCTTAAGTCCAAAACCACCAACCGCAAATCAAATCCACCACTCGTTCAGCGGTCTTTTCAAAACTCTTTAATCACATGTCTCATCCTGCCGTCTTGGTCCCTCCTACTGAAAAAACATGACATGATGTACCGACACACAGTGAGCAGTGTGGGATTGCGGAAATATGTTTTAAGAGAAATGAGACATGATTGCTGATGATTGTGGAGGCACATATCTATTTATATTCATAATACTGGATGTGGGTGCTATATGGAAGAGTTTGTGTGTTTAATGTTTAATTCAACAGTTCAACAGTTTAATGTTCACAGGAAGGAATGATTTCCTGTGTGGTTCAGTGAGGCATTTCGATGGATCAGTCTCTCACTGAACAAGTCCCTTGATTGATCAGCAGGTTGTCAAGCGGGTTAGAGGGGTTGTTTAGTATTGTCTCTCTCCGGCACCACCACCAGAGAGTCCAGTTCCATCCCCACAACACAGACCACTTTTGAGATAAAGGCCAGAAAAATAAAAATTGTCCATTTTTATCGAAATTCGGATTTTTGCAAAAACTATTAAAACAAGTATTCAACTATCACTTGCTCACGTGAAATAGACTAAAACTCACTAAAAATGTCTTCCCCCCCCCCTTTTCTGGCGAATAACCTCATAAAACTAGATAAAAACAGGAGCTAACTTACTGGTTTTCGTTGCAATTATTTACCGAATTCGGTACAACAGAAGAACGGCGGTGAAGTCGTCTTTCCATTTTGGATACTGTTTTGATATTAAAATGCCGTTTCAGTGAATAAAATAAACGTTATAAGACGATATGCTCATAATCAATGCAGGCGACTTGCTGAGGAAGACCTGAAACGAGTACACTGATTGGTCAGCTCGGGCTTGCACATGTGCAGTGCCCGTCATAAGTGAACTTCTGGTTTACTTCCTGCTTGTGGTTTACTGTATGCTGAATTCATCTCCGACTTTCTCTTCAATAAAAGTCATTAAGTTTATAAGATTGTGAATACAGTAGGCCCTTGACATTCGCGGGGTTACGGTTCCGAGCCCTCCCGCGAATCGAGATAATCCGCAAGTTCTGTACGCGGAAGTAAAACCCCATGTATGACGTCACATGCGCGAATGAGCAGCCGGCAGTAAAATACTATGTATCTATTACATGCGCTAAAATATGCTTCTTAAACACATTCTACAGACAGTCTTCTTTTTCTTTCGGCTGTTCCCTTCAGGGATCGCCACAGCAAATGATCTGCCTCCATCTCGCCCTATCCTCTTCATCTTCTACTCTTACTCCAACAACCTTCATGTCCGCCTTCACCACATCCATAAATCTTCTCTTTGGTCTTCCTCTGGGCCTTCTGCCTGGTAGTTCCAACCTCAGCATCCTACTATCAATATACTCACTATCCCTCCTCTGTACATGTCCAAACCATCTCAATCTAGCCTCTCTGACTTTGTCTCCAAAACATCTAACATGTGCTGTCCCGCTGATGTACTCGTTTCTGATCCTATCCATCCTCGTTACTCCCAAAGAGAACTTTTTCATCTCTGCTACCTCCAACTCTGACCCCTGTCTTTTCCCCAGGGCCACTGTCTCTAAACCAGACAACATCGCTGGCCTCATCACCGTCTTGTACACTTTTCCCTTCATTTTTGCCGATACTCTCCTATCACACATCATACCGGACACTTTTCTCTATCCATTCCAACCTGCCTGCACGCGCTTCTTCACCTCTTTTCCACACTCTCCATTGCTCTGGATTGTTGAGCCTAAGTACTTAAAATCCTCCACCTTCTTTATCTCTGGTCCTTGTAATCTCACTGTTCCTCTTGGGTACTTGTCGTTCACACAAATGTATTCTGTCTTACTGAGACTAACCTTCATTCCCCTCCTTTCCAGGGCATACCTCCACCTCTATAAATTTTCCTGCACTTGTTCTCTGCTCTCACTACAGATCATGATGTCATCTGCAAACATCATAGTCCATGGAGATTCTTGTCTAACCTCGTCTGTCAGCCTGTCCATCACCATAGCAAACAAGAAGGGGCTGAGAGCTGACCCTTGATGCAGTCCCACCTCCACCTTGAACTCTTCTGTCACACCGACAGCACACCTCACCACTGTCTTACATCTCTCATACATGTCCTGCACCACTCCAACATACTTCTCTGCCACTCCAGACTTCCTCATACAATACCACAGTTCTTCTCTCGGCACCCTGTCATATGCTTTCTCCATATCCACAAAGGCACAATGCAGCTCCTTCTGACCTTCTCTGTACTTCTCTATTAACATCCTCAAAGCAAACACTGCGTCTGTGGTGCTCCTTCTTGGCATGAAACCAAACTGTTGTTCACAAATGCTGACTTCTGCCCTTAGTCTAGCTTCCACTATTCTTTCCCATAACTTCATCGTATGGCTCATCAACTTTATCCCTCTGTAGTTGCCACAACTCTGTACATCTCCCTTGTTCTTAAAAATGGGCACCAGCACACTTCTCCTCCATTCCTCCGGCATCTGCTCATTTTCTAAGACCTTGTTGAATATTCTTGTCAGAAAATCTACTGCTCCCTCCCCTAGACACTTCCATACCTCAACTGGTATGTCATCAGGTCCAACTGCCTTTTCACTCTTCATCCTCTTCAATGCCCTCCTCACTTCTCCCTTACTAATCTTTGCTACTTCCTGGTCCTCAACGGTCACCCCTTCTACTCTTTTTTTTTTCTCTCTCATTTTCCTCATTCATCAGCTCTTCAAAGTATTCTTTCCATCTTCCCAGCACACTTCTGTCATCAGTCAATACATTTCCCTCTCTGTCCTTTATCACTCTAACTTGCTGCACGTCTTTCCCATCTCTATTTCTCTGCTGTGCTAACCTGTATACATCATTTTCTCCCTCCTTACTGTCCAACTGATCATACAAGTCATCATACGCCCTCTGTTTGGCCTTTGACGCCGCTACCTTCGCCTTACGCTGTGTCTCCCTGTACTCCTCTTTACTCTCTTCGGTCCTCTCTGTGTCCCACTTCTTCTGAGCTAACCTCTTCTTTTGTACACACTCCTGCACTTCCTCATTCCACCACCAAGTTTCCTTATCTACTTTCCTTCCAGAGGACACACCAAGTACTCTCCTACCGGTCTCCCTGATCACATTGGCTGTGGTTGTCCAGTCATCTGGAAGCACTTCCTGACTACCCATAGCCTGTTTCAACTCCTCCTTGAAGACAACACGACACTCTTCCTTTTTCAGCTTCCACCACTTTGTCTTCTGCTCTGCCTTTGCCTTTTTCACCTTTCTCACCATCAGCATCATCCTGCACACCACCATCCTATGATGTTTGGCAACACTCACACCCACTACTACTTTGCAGTTACTGACTTCCTTCAAATTACATCACCTACACAAGATGTAGTCTACCTGTGTGCTCTTACCTCCGCTTTCATAAGTCACCCTATGCTCCTGTTTCTTCTTGAAGAAAGTATTCACCACAGCCATTTCCATCCTTCTTGCAAAATCGAGCAACATCTGTCCTTCTGTGTTCCTGTCCTGGATACCAAACCTGCCCATCACTTCCTCGTCCCCTCTGTTGCCTGCACCAACATGTCCATTGAAGTCTGCACCAATGACCACTTTTTCACCTCTGGGGGTACTCTGCATCACTTCATCTAACTCACTCCAGAATCTCTCCTTCTCTTCTCGCTCACATCCTGCCTGTGGGGCATAAGCACGAACAACATTGAGCATTACACCTTCAATTTCTAACTTGAGACTCATCACTCTGTCTGACACTCTTTTCACATCTAGAACATTCCTGACAAACCCCTCCTTCAAGATGACTCCGACTCCATTTCTCTTCCCATCCACACCATGATAAAATAGCTTCAACCCTGCTCCTAAACTTTGAGCTTTGCTACCTTTCCACCTGGTCTCCTGAACACACAGTATGTCCACCTTCCTCCTCTGCATCATGTCAGCCAGCTCTCTACCTTTTCTTTGCATAGTTCCAACATTCAAAGTCCCCACTCTCAGTCCTAGACTCATGCCTTTCCTCTTCTGTCTCTGCCTACGGACACGCCTCCCACCTCTCCTTCTTCAACGTCTTCAACCAACAGTAGTCCAATTTCCATCAGCACCCTGTTGATTGACAGCACTGATGGTGGTCGTTGTTAACCCAGGCCTCGACCGATCCGGTATGAATTTTGTTTTGACCATTTGCATTTTTAATGTGGCAGAAGTTTTACGCCGGATGCCCTTCCTGTCGCAACCCTCTGCATTTATCCGGGCTTGGGACCGGCGTGAGGGTGAGAGACACTGGTTAGTGCCCCCCCCCCCACCTCATGGCTGCATTACATTCTACAGACAGTCTTACTCATGCATACAGTATTAATGTCGTAAAATGTAGTCATGATTTAAGAAAAAAAAATTTTAATTTGTACTGTGATATTTAGTAATAAAATATAGAAACATTATACAACATATACTGTTGTAAAGCACTCATTTTAAAGTATTTTTCAATTTTTATTCCAGTACAGTACCTAAGTTAATTCTTAGAATGTTTGTGCGTGAGATTTTATGTTCTGTGGCATGTTTAACAAATTGTACAAAAAGGATAAACTTTATTATGCTTCATGTCCTTTTACATTGAACTTGGAGTGACGTTTTGGAGTGAGGTGTCCAAGATGGCGCTGTCTCGAGGGCAACCTCGTGGAGTTTTCAGAGTCAAATTGTTTCTATGTTCATTTTAATTTGTTTTATTTGTTTGTTTATGGTTTGCACTATGCTCGTCTATGATCAGTCGACCCTACTACAGCATGAACAGCTTCGGCTTCGGGCAATAACTTATATCTTGAGCAGTTATGCTATGCCCAGGCGGAGTTTTGAGATTTTCCGGCGCTTGGTTAGCATGCTTGGTTAGGAGCTCAATGCTAGCGGTTAGCGTCTAGGCCCAGGCGGAGCTCTGAGGCTTGGTTAGCACTTCCGGCCATACTATGTATTTGAAAATGTTCATTCCCTTCGAGAAAAAATGGACGAGCTTCATGCTCAGATTGCAGATCTTCATCCCCTGCTATCCCAAGCGCCAGAGTCGTCGATCGGCCCCTTCCTGCCTCGGCTTCTTTGTTAGCTGGGATGCGGCTAGCAGAGCTAGTATGCTATGGAGCCGCATCCCGGCGAACAAGCCAAGTTGACCGTGCTTCGTTCTAACTTAGCAGTGTATAACTAAGCAGAGCTGACATGCTATGGTAGGTAGCGAGTCGCATCCCAGCTATCCCAGTCTGGCCGGAAGTGCTAACCAAGCCTCTCAGAGCTCCGGGCTCAGCCGCTAGCATGGAGCTCCGTAGCATAGAGTAGATAGAAGATTATTGCATGGTTAGTTGCCCGAAGCTGCTCATAGACGAGCATAGTGCAAAACATGAACAATCAAATAAAACAAATTAAAACGAATCAAGAAACAATTTGACTCTGAGAACCCTCTGGGCAGCGCCATCTTGGACACGTTACTCCAATTTCAATGTAAAAAGACATGAAGAGTACCGTTAAACATAATACAGAACATAAAATCTCACGCATGAATATGAACTTAGAAAAATATTTTAATACAACAGTTCAGAGAAAGGAGAAAGTCATATTTCTTCAGAAGAGACAGCCAGCGTTTTCTATTGCTTAGCCAGAGAAGACACAGTGTTTGAGTGGTATCATAGAGCTTAACTGGTAATTAAAACACAGAAAAAAGAGGCTCATTGACAACTTGTGCACGAATGAGCAAAAAGGGGCGGGACATCAGCTCAACCAATCAGCAGAAAGGAGGACCGCCATTGGCTGAATTCGAATCACGTGCCGGTTGCTGAGCAGACCGCGTGTACTCAAACCGCGAGTGCAAAACCGCGAATAGTCAAGGGCCTACTGTACACATAATTTCTGGAAAAGGAGAGTGAAATGTCATCTGTGATGTCTCGCAGCATTAGTATAGATGTTAAATTCGACGCGAATTGGGCTTTGAAAATGCCGGAATGCTTGGCGTTCTTGAAGATTACAGACACTCTCCGACTTACGTTTTTAATTGGTTCTGGACGACCGAATGCAAGTTGAAAGTGAATGTAAGTTGTTACAGTGACGTGTGACGTATGACACTGTCTGTCTTCCTTTCGGCTTTTTCCCTTTTACTCGGAAGTCGCCACAGCGAATCACCTGATTCGCACGCTTGATTTGGCAGAGGTTTTTACGTCGGATGCCCTTCCTGTCACAACCCTTTTTAGCAAGGGACAGAAACACGCTGACGACTTTGCAGCCTACTCTTTACGAAAGTCAGCAATGGTTCTTTTACATGCCTCACACCATAGACAGTGACAGACATGGCCCGCCTTTGATAACCCAGTTAGCTGCACTGGGGGGGACAGTGACAACCTTGTGGAGAGTGGGACTCGAACCCCCAACCTTTGGATCAGCGATCCAGCGCCCTATACCACTAGACCACCACTGCCCCTATGACACTCATACTGTACTATACAGCCATAAACACCATTACCGTATCTCATAAAGCATCCCTAAATCAATTATTATAAACATAACATTGTAAAATGATATCAAATAATATCAACATTAATTTCAAATAAATTAATTCAAGCAAAATAATTTCAAATACATAAATTTTAATCAAATTCACTCATCAAATATCAAACACAGTATCAAATATAGCCTTTGACATTCTCCATGATGCGATCTTTCTGCTTGTAAATGGCTCAGATGGTCGACGGATGATCACATTACATGAAACTGAGCCGACTCACTTTACATGAAGCTTAAAACAGCCAATCAACGCTTACAATATGTGAGGCGGTCAATACCGAAAGTAGTACACTTGCTGTGCTTGAAGGTGGGTTATACGGACGTCCGGTCTTTCAAATGAGTAAGGGCACCGTTGAACTCGTTTAGTACTCCGCCTGCACTGATGTGAATCACCAGCGGAGCAGAGAGTTCTCTTTCTTTTCTGGATTTGGGCTTTCATTCATTTTACAACTCTCTTTGCTTAACTGAGTATGCATGGTAGATTGCAGATAGTTACTTCATCTCTGTGTATGAGACTTGCACCCATGCTAGTAGGCTTACACTTCTGACCAACCATATTTGCCTCGTGTTACAAAAGTCCGCAAAACAGTGTAAACACAAAGATCACAGAGACGACGTCTTAACACAAGGGTAACATGCTATACAACTGATATATATATATATATATATTAGTCCTTCTCAAAAAATTAGCATATTGTGATAAAGGTCATTATTTTCTGTAATGTATTGATCAAAATTAAACTTTCATATATTTTAGATTCATTGCATACCAACTGAAATGTTTCAGGTCTTTTATTGTTTTAATACTGATGATTTTGGCATTCAGCTCATGAAAACCCAAAATTCCTATCTCAAAAAATTAGCATATGATGAAAAGGTAGTCTAAACGAGCTATTAACCTCATCATCTGAATCAACCAATTAACTCTAAACACCTGCAAAAGATTCCTGAGGCTTTTAAAAACTCCCAGCCTGGTTCATTACTCAAAACCACAATCATGGGTAAGACTGCCGACCTGACTGCTGTCCAGAAGGCCATCATTGACACCCTCAAGCAAGAGGGTAAGACACAGAAAGAAATCTCTGAGCGAATAGGCTGTTCCCAGAGTGCTCGATCAAGCCACCTCAGTGGGATGTCTGTGGGAATGAAAAAGTGTGGCAGAAAATGCTGCACAACCAGAAGAGGTGACCGGACCCTGAGGAAGATTGTGAAACTTTTTTTTATATTGGTCGGATGAAATATGCTAAATTTTTGAGGTAGGCATTTTTGGTTTTTCTTTACTTCTTTGCCAAAATTATCAATATTAAAACAATAAAAGGCTTGAACTACTTCAGTTGTGTGTAAATAATCTAAAATATATGAAAGTCTAATGTTCAACAGTACATTCCAGAAAATAATGAACTTTATCACAATATGCTAATTTTTGAGAAGGACTAGTATGTATGTATGTGTGTGTGTGTGTGTGTGTGTGTGTGTGTATGTATGTATATATATATACATATATATAAGTACATCAGAATGAGTACATCAGAGGGACAGCCCATGTAGGAGGTTTTGGAGACAAAGTCAGCGGGGCTAGATTGAGATGGTTTGGACATGTACAGAGGAGGGATAGTGAGTATATTGGTAGTAGGATGCTGAGGTTGGAACTACCAGGCAGAAGGCCTAGAGCAGGGGTGCTCAATCCTGCTCCTGGAGATCTACCTTCCAGAAGACATTCGCTCCAACCCTAATCACGCCCACCTAACCATCCAATCATCTCATCAAGACCTGACTGGATCTTACATGTCACATGGGCCACATTAGTGTTGGAGATAAAGTCATCTGGAAGGTAGATCTCCAGGAGCAGGATTGAGCACCCCTGGCCTAGAGGAAGACCAAAGAAGAGATTTATAGATGTGGTGAAGGAAGACATAAAGGTCGTTGGAGTCAGAGAAGAAGGTGCAGAGGACAGGGTGAGATGAAAGCGGATGATTTGCTGTGGCGACCCCTGAAGGGAACAGCCGAAAGGAAAAGAAGATATGTGTGTGTGTGTGTGTGTGTGTGTGTGTGTGTATATATATATATATATATATATATATATATATATATATATATATATATATATATATATATATATATATATATTGAGAGGATTTTCTGAGTAGATCCTTCTGTAGGAGAGTGCTCAATACTTTTCGGTAGAGCAAATAACAATAAAAATGAAAGGGCAGGACAAAGACTTTCTATTGAAACTCCATCTATAGTGATAAATGGCGTTTCAATAGAAAGTCTTTGTCCTGTCCTTTTATTTTTATTATGTATATATATATATATATATATATATATATATAAATATAAAACTGAACTGGGAAGAAGGAGGAGCACGTTCAGTCTGTCGTTTGTAAACAATGGACGCAGCATCATTGCGTCATTACATCAGCGTACTACGTAGGTATGTCTAAACTCAAAATTGGAATTGAAAATAGGGAAAAAAAAAATGGATGAATGTGACTCGGGTAGCAGCTGTATATTGCCGGTGAAGTATTTTTCCCTGCATGCAAAATTTGATTTATGTGTAATCTTATCTGGACTGGACATGCTGGATCGTGGGTTGTTTAGTTTTGTATGAAAATTGGTCAAGACCTTAAAAATACGTAAATGTTTAATTCCTTTTACAGATGAACAAACTGATGATGATGATGATGCCAGCTGTGTTGATGAAGATTTTGATGTTGATGAGGAAGAGGCGTCTGTTAATAAAAGTGTGATGAGTTAGTTGTTTGATGATGATGTGATCCTTTCTGCTGAGCAGGATATCAGGATCAGGATTCAGGGTGACTTCACTCATGGCTGAGGAACCCCTCCCTGGATTTCTTCCAGCAGGCTCTATCTCGTGCGAGGCTTGGCCAGTTGTGCCCTAGGCATTGAGTCAGGTCGCCGCACTATCTTGTTATTGGTCGTCCTCGTGGTCATTTCCAGCTCTGGGGTGTCCACTCTGTTGCTCTGCTTGTCCAACGGTTGTCGGAGAATCGGGCCACATGGCCTGCCCATCTGTGCTTGCTGTTGATGATGGTGTGCACGATATCCCTCACTCCTGTTTGCTCTCTGATCCATGTGTTGGGCTTTCTATCCTTTCAAGAGACATTCAGCATGAGGCGTTCGATTTTCCTCTGTGCCACTGTGAGCGTTTCCTTCATTGTGTTGTTGAGAGCCCATGTTTCGCTTCCATATGTCATGACCGGCAGGATATATTCGTCATGTATCTTCCGCTTGATTCTCATGCTGGCCTTTCTGTCTTTCATGATGGACTCAAACTTGCCGAATGCTGCCCACCCGAGAGTTATCCGACGCTTTATTTCTGCCAGGAGATCCCCGTCTTGCGTGATGGTCTTGCCGAGGTATACATAGCTGTCTACTTGCTCTATGGTCTTACCGTCAACTGTGACCATTGCCGGGGTGACATGTTTTTTTTCCAATCAGTATCATTTGAAGGCATTTGAACCTTTATATAATGGTCGAAAAGATACATACTGATCTTATTAGAATAAACAGAAATTAAAAAAAAAAAAATGGTCGTTAAATTAGACGGTCACTGATGGGTTAAAAAAGGGCGTGTCAGATTAAAATGAGGACGATTTCTTTCATCATCTCTTCCTAAAAATTTTCCGGGACATGTTTTCTAAAAGTTTATATGGCTGAAGTGCATAAAAATGTTTGGTTGCTAAGGACTAATGATGTTGGAAGTGCAATCTTTGTGCTCATTTTTCTCTAAAACGTCTTTGGAAATTTTTAGTTGAATGCTGATACAAGAAATGTCATAGCTTGCTCAGTTTTCAAGGTATTGACAAACTTTTTGGTGCATTTTGCAGCTTTTGGCCTCCTTCTTGCTTTCCTTTCGGCTGTTGCCTTCAGGGGTCGCCACAGCAAATGATCTGCCTCCATCTCATCGTATCCTCTGCATCTTCTACTCTTACTCCAACTACCTTCATGTCCTCCTTCATCACATCCATAAATCTTCTCTTTGGTCTTCCTCTGGGCCTTCTCCCTGGTAGTTCCAACCTCAGCATCCTACTACCAATATAATCACTGTCCCTCCTCTGTCTATCTGACTGTGTTAAAAGCTCATTTTTCATTTTTGGATGCAAGAGCCTATTTTGGGTGGAGTGGCTCACAAATATTTTAATCTCTTCAGGTGTTCACGGTTAATAAGAAACCACAGAAGAAACCTAGGAGTTTTATTTTTGAGCTACTGTGAACCAGCCCATATCCATCCATCATAAAGTGACACTACTTACACTTACATAAATACAATTGACTCTTTGGTTTCATGACACAACAACAGTTTCCTTTCATGTTTTCAACACTGGAATTGCATTTGTGAATAATTTTATAGGAACTTTAATGACAATCAACTCTGTTGTTTTTTGTAAACCAGGAAACAGAGCAGAACATTAAGAACCTGGAGGATCTGCAGGATGAACACGATTTCAAAAGCAAGACTCTGCAGAATCATGGTATTTTCTTCTCAGGAAACTGAATTTTTTTTAGGCTGTTTGACAACATAATTGAAAAAAAAAAAAAAAAAAAATCAGCTATACGGCTATGTAAAGTAACCATGGTGGTACAGCTAGTTATATGAGTGTGCAATTACTTTTACTTTACCACAAAATGAATAACACAAATACCTGTAAAACTCTTTTATTGTTTGTTATTATTCATGTTTTCCACCTCGATGGTAATAAGCACTTACCGTTCTGGTGCCATTTTAATAAGCGCCCACTTACATCAATTTTTTAAGCGCCCTGGGCGCTCATCACGTCGAATTCGTTAGCATTATTTGTCTATAAAATTTGAATACACCTCTGCATCACATTATATTTTTATTAACATTAAAAATAAAAAGCATTAAATAATAAACTCTTATTTGTAGTACAGTATGGCAAAAAAGCATCTTCCCCAGGGTCATACGTGCTTCCCCTGGCATAACACGGGGGCGTGCCCCACTATTTGAGAAACACTGAATTAGTGGCAGCCTTCGCAAATATGCATATGCATCATTACTTGCACGTGAATCAAATATGGCTGAGGAGCTTTTGTTTCTGCCTCCTGCTGAGTGGTTGCAGATGATGTGTACGCCTCTTTTTTTGTCTCCTTCACACACGTTATCAACGTGATTGCTTGAATTGTGAATTCAATTTTTTAGTGTGTTTTTAATTATTTTTTTAAGCCCTATGATGCCACTCAAACGCCCTACATATTCTCTAGCTTCTGGTAAGGACCCTAAGTGCGTTATTTATTCATAACTATTATCACAGTACAAAATTAAGTTTTTACTTAATCATTACTACATTTTACAAAATTATTACTGTATTAATGAGCAAGACTATCTATAGAATGTGTTTAAGAAGCATATTTTAGCGCATGTAATATCATACATAGGGTTTTAAAACTGCATCAATACTGTAATTCGTGGATATCCAGGATCCACTGGCGTGAAGGGGGGGACATAACAGCTTTCTGTATATTATATGTACCGTATTCGACATAATAAACGCCCTGCTCCAATAAACCCCCTCCAATGTTTTTGATCTTGCGTCTAATAACCGCCCATGTGTATGGGAAGCAAAATGAGGTGTTCACTGCCTGTAAAAGGGAGTTTACACGGTATTTCAAGACCCCCTCCCACTGGGGAATGTCTATAATGTTCATCAGTAACAACACATTTGATTGTTCCGCCATGCTTTAAAAATCAGGAAAATATTTTGCAGTTCTCTTGGTAAATGTCCAACAACTGATGAGCCATTAGAAACTGCTACAGCCAACCTATGGGATGCTCTGAATGAATGGAGCGATGAGCCAGATATGGACCTATCAGAAAGTGATGAGTATTTTTCACTCGATTCTCCTGCTCACTAACTTCATAGATTTAAAGACGTTCTTGGCCATGTGCTAAAGTTGACATTCATGTTGATTGGCTCTTACTTCCAGGAAAATATTTAAAGGAACAGCACCGGGAGGGAAAAGTAAGGGGTCTTTTTATTTTAAATTCATGCCATTTTCTGTTTATTTTTAGCTTTCATGTAAGTGGGTTGGTTGATTCCACAAAATGAATAACACAAATACCAGTAAAATTCTTTTATTGTTCTGTTATTATTTATGTTTTCCACTTCGATGGTAATAAGCACTTAAGGTTCCACGCCGCTGGTAACATTTCAGTAAGCACCCACACGCTCCATTATTTTTAAGTGCCTTGGGCGTTTATCATGTCGAATACGGCAAATTATATTTACAATATAAACAATCTATGGACACTCATTTTGACTTCCGAGCTCGCCCTCAGTATGGATTAATTTTGTGAGTCAAGGTGCCACTCTATTGACAGAAAATGATGACGCTTTCCCCCAAGTGTTCAAACAGTATTTATGGTTCGCCACCTCGAAGATAATAAAGCTTTTATAATATCTATAAGCCTTCTAAACCAGAAGTCTGTGTTCCAAAAGATTTAATACACTTTTGTTTAGGCCATGGCTTAAGGTGATTTGTTTTAAATCATGGTCTAATTATGTTTGTTTGTAATTAAAGTATGGAAATTTGGTTCTTTTAAAAATATTTTAATGAAGTTGTACCCTGATTTGAGAAATTAGATTGACATTTCATTTGTTTTGCCTTTACAGAGGAGTTAAATGGAACGATATCCAGAGAGGATCTGAACCGTGAGAAACTCTACATCAAAGCCATGTTTATGAAACTGAACGAAATGAGACGGGTGAGAGGTGACACCAAATACAGTGGGATACAACACTGGGCTATTAAATCAGGGTAACCGGGGACACTCCATATAACTTAAGCTGAAAATTGTTTAACTAGCAACAATTTTGTGTGTGTGTGTGTGTGTGTGTGTGTGTGTGTGTGTGTGTGTGTATGTAGGGAGTGGTGGGCCAATTATCAGAGGTGCTAAACCTGGTGGAGCAGCTGGAGTATGAGCTGCTTACAGTAGAGCTGTCTGAATGGAAACGACGCCAGCAGATGTCATGCATCGGAGGACTCACCCATGTCTGCCTTGATCAGCTCCAAAACTGGTAAGACATCAAATTTACACCTCGGAGGTGGTATCAAGATGTTTTGATACATGTAAGCCAGGTATTCCAACACACTAGGTAGTGTATTCTCATGGTTTTTCCAAGGCATCGCACAGATTCTAGAGTATTTCCAAACACACATCAGGCATGTGATTCTTTAGTGAAATATCGGAATTCCGATTTTTTCATTGGCCCAGTTAAAAAAAACAAACAAA
The DNA here is from genome assembly GCA_024760905.1 of Plotosus lineatus. Lineage (NCBI taxonomy): Eukaryota > Metazoa > Chordata > Actinopteri > Siluriformes > Plotosidae > Plotosus > Plotosus lineatus. The sequence continues at coordinate 2,083,581 of CM045748.1, forward strand.
AAAAAACCAAGCCGAATATGTCAAAATAACCTTTTCCGCTTTTATTCCATTCCGAGTTAACATATTTATTAATTAAACCATTATTAAACATTTTTATTAACACCCTCTCTCTCTCTCTCTCTCTCTCTCTCGCGCTCTCTCTCTCACGCGCGTGTTGCGGGCCACGCCCACAAGACATGGAATTCAAAGTGCATTCCCTGTTTGACAAACTGAACTTTAATTTGATTCCTTGAGGGATTGGAATTCCAGATAAGCTCAAATGTGCCCACATTTCTTAAACATTTACTGAATTTAACTACTTAAAAAAACTAAAAACTAAAGCGTTACAGTCATCCCTTGAATATCGCGAATAATGTAGACCAGACCTGGCCGTGATATTCTAAAAACCCTGAAGTAGGAACGCCCCCTCCCCCCCACCAGTTCTACCATGTTGTCTCATTTCTATATGTTTTCGCATCTATACAATATCAAGAAGTGTATATTAAACGTTACACAGTTATATGCATATGTAAATATGTAATGTATTAATATTTAAATAGAATTTATATATAAATCCTTTAAGTACTGTACTCACCTCTGACAATAGCTCTTCTCCGCGGTGCAGGATGTTCACAAACACTATACAGTAAGATCAAAAAATCCCGCAGGAATGTGCAAGGCAACAGCGTCACATGTCTAAGCCAATCAGCTTGCGAAATTGAGTTGAGTGGGTGGGAGGCAACAGCATCATGCGTCTAAGCCAATCAGCTTGCGAGATTGAGTTGAGTGGGCAGGAGGCAACAGCGTCACGCGTCTAAGGCAATCAGCTTGCGAGATTGAGTTGAGTGGGCGGTCCCTGCCTGAACTGGGGAGGAGGGGCACTTCAGTCTGTCATTTGGAAACAATGGACGCAGCCTGCCTTGGGTCCCTGCCTTCCGTTTGCTTACATGTGAGTTTCAGCACGAATTTTGAATTTTTATGAATATATATTTTTTTAATTTTATTTTTTATTAAAATACCGCGATGTACCTAGACCGCGGTGCTCAAATCGCGAAGTGGCAAGGGATGACTGTATTCTTACTCTCTCTGTCTCTCTCTCGCGCGCATGCTGCAGGCCACGCCCACAAGACGTGAATTCAAAGCGCATTCCCTTGACACACTCAACTTTAATTTGAGGGATCGGAATTCCAGATGAGCTCAAATGTGCCCACATTAATTAAACATTTACTTAATTAAAACAACTTAAAAAACTAAACTAAAAACTAAATTGTGAAGCTTCCTTCTGTCTCTATCTGGGAGGCCAGTGGGGCGGGATGTTGAGAGACAGCCAATGAGAGAGCAACTTGCACGTTGATTGGCGTGTTTGAATTTTGAATTTCTTTTCGTAAGAGGGGGTGGTCTCATATCTCGGGGACGGAAACTCAAGAAAATGTTTTTCGTTACCCAGGGATTTCGTACACAGGGGTCTTCGTAAATTGGGGGCCGACTGTATTTCCAATAGAATCAAGGTTGGTATTTATGTCTTTTGAAAAAAATGGAGGAAAATATCCCGGTATTCTCAACACACCTTCTGCAGGCATTAAAATGTTCCCAACACATTTAAACCTGACACGTACCTCTACTGAACACACCTGAACCTGGTTTTCACTTGTTCTGGAAACTACTGAGGCAGGTATTCAAAACACTCCTTTGTCGCTGTTCCCTAAGTGCCAGGACCAGTTATTCAGGTCTCAGCCTACCTAAGCAAGGTATCTAGGTACTTTTAATACACCCTTATTTATTTATTGTATTTATTTATTTATGTATTCATTTATTGTATTATTATTATTATTATTATTTATTATTATTATATTGTTTACTGGGTCTGTGTAAGGTCTTTTAAACATTGAATTTTTATGTATTTATATTATCACAGTTTGTGTGTCGTTGATTGGAGCCTTTTTTTCTGTTTGTAACTTGACTCCTTGAACAACTTAGGTGGCGCTGCTCGTCGGCGATGCACGTCATAATAATATGACGTAACCAAAACTTTCTCCGGGATAATAAAGTATTATCTTATCTTATCACCCAAGTTTGGCTTTCCACCATGCCTGACGTGGAACTCCGCACTGAGATGGGTATTCAGGTGTACCAGGGAAGGTTGTATAGGTGTTCCCAAAGCATCGATATTCTTCAGCTGGCACACCCTTTTAAGTCTCGACTAGTAAAAATATATCAGTTACGTCTCCTACTTTTGTTCAGGAAGCAATGTCTTAAAGCAGAGTCTACCAATTTTGCAACAACCATTTTACACAATGTTGGAGGAAGTTACTCAGCTACTGGCTTGTAATAACAGGAACCCCTCTTTTCTGTGGATTATTAACGTGACACTAATATAATGTTTGTGTGCAGGTTCACAGCATTGGGTGAGTGTCTACTGCAGGTTCATCAGCAGCTGAAGAAGCTTTTGGAGCTGGAGCAAAAGTATTCGTACCACGAGGACCCCATCACCTTGAGCCGGGGCTCACTGTTGGAACGTGCTCTCACACAACTTAAAACCCTGATAACCAAGTGAGAGAATATGCATGTATATCTATCTGCGTTTAATTACTCAGATATAAACACACAATCACTGCACTACTCATTTGAAGAGAGAGCCAGGTACCTCCAATGAGTCAGGTATCCAGTGTCGCAGTGCACATGAAATAAATATTGACATGCTCTCAGAACTGCTGAGCTGAGAATATGGGTCACATCTGAGCCAGGTAAGATGGTATTTAATTCAGAACTATACAGGTGTTCCTAATGCATCATAGTCAGGTGTCCAGGGGTCTCTGAAGCACCTCAGTCAGGTGTCTTGGGTGCACTAGAGCTAGGTATCTGTAATGCAACTGAGCTTGGTATCCAGGTGTCCCCAACACACTTGACCAGTAGTCCAGGTGTCCCCAATTAACCTGAGCCTGTCATCCTTTTGTTCTCAACTCGTACAAATCAGTTATCCAAATGCTCCGAATTCATTTGAACCAGTTATGTTTCCATGCACCTGAGTCAGTAATCTAGGCATTCCCAAAAGAGCCTTAGCCTTAGGGGAAAAAAAACCATCTAAAAATCTACTGTTTCAAAATATAATATTGGATATACGTACCACAGAAATGGCTGTAATGACATTAAGTGACTTCACACACTGCAGATTACAGTTCTGTGTATTCTGAGTTCTTGTCTGTATGTTTGTTTTAGCTCCATGGTTGTAGAGCGACAGCCGTGTATGCCAACACAACTGCAGAGGCCACTGGTACTGAAGACTGGCGTACTGTTTACTCTCAAAGTCAGGTATAAACACACACACACACACACACACACACACACACACACACACACTCATCTATAACACTGCAGAAATCATTTCAAAAGCTTTTTTAAATTTAAAACTAAAGTAAGAGGTGTCTCCTATGACCAGGTACTAATGTTTCTTTGTTATGTGCTACAGATTACTGGTGAAACTTCAGGAATTTAACCACACAGTTCGAGTTAAAGTGCATTTGGATAAGTAAGTCTGTGGTTAAACTGAAAAACAAGTTTTAGATGATATATTCTGGTGTGATGTGCTGTCTGAAGCTGTGCACGAGTTAAAGCCCTGAATAATGCAGACAGTGATCAGGCTGTTCTTCCTCCCCATTCATGTCCAGTATGTAACTTCTGATTTGTTGGTGGCAGCTGGCTCAAACTTGGTAAATATGTGTAGGATGTTAAGGCGGCATGTCTGGTCTGTTCTGGTACCTTCCCAGTCGTAGGACGACTCTTGGCGACCTGCCATGAGGGATAACGCCTTGATTATCATCTTCATGGAGGTTTTCTTGGCAAGGATAGTGAAGTGGTTTGTCATTGCCTTCTGCACGATGCGAACCTATGGGCAATTTAAAACAGCCTATTAGCCTACTGTGCATGTTTTTGGACCGTGGGAGGAAGCTGGAGAACCCAGCGGAAACCCACGCAAGCACAGGGAGAACATGCAAACTCCACACAGAAACGCCCAGGCCTGGAATCGAACCCCGGCCTTTTTTCTGTGAGGCACATGTGCTAACCACTACATCACCGTGCTGCCCAAAGCTGCCCCCTTTAAACATAAAGTTGGTCTGGGCCATATTTCTTTTTTTCTGTTTATTCTCACAGATACCAAACCGGGTATACTTGACCTTACTTAAAACAAATAGCTTGTCCAGGCCATATTACGGATGTGGTTGGTCTTACACATACATCATTAGGTATGGCCGGGTCACTCACTTCAAGGTCGTGGCTCACAATCAGATTACCTTTGGTGAGTCGAAAGATATTCAGTGTAATTCAATTCTGTTCAGTTTTATTTGTTTAATGCGTTTTACAGTTGACATTCTTGCCAAGCAGCTTTACACAGTAAAAGTAGGGCCTTAGAAAGAATAAAATCATTTAAACATTTTCTACAACCCCTACACATCCCTAATGAGCGTTGCATGCGGTGACTTTGGTAAGGAAAAACTACCTCAATTGTCACAAGGAAAAAACCTTGAGAGGAAACAGGTCCAAAAGGGAAACCCATCCTCATTTGGGTGAAACCATAAAAGTACAAACCATACATGAGATTTTCATTAGTGGGGCAGTGTTGGCCTGGTGGTAAAAGGTGCTGGATCACTGATCCGAAGGTTGGGGGTTCAAGTCCCACTCTCTACAAGGCTGTCACTGTCCCCCCAGTGCAACTAACTGGGTTATCAAAGGCCGGCCATGTCTCTCACTGTCTATGGTGAGTGGTTCATGTAAAAGAACCATTGCTGACTTTCAACAAGAGGAGCTGCATAGCCGTCAGTGTCTTTCTGCCCCTTGCTAAGGGTTGTGTCAGGAAGGGCATCCGACGTAAAAACCTATGCCAAATCAAACATGCAAATCATTAATATGACTTCCATGAAGATGGAGGCAGATGATTTACTGTGGCAACCCCTGAAGGGAACAGCCGAAAGGAAAAGACGACACCAGAAACTTGTTATAGTCCAAAATGTGGTCCAGTTGGCTCTACAACTGTGAATCCTAAATAATTGTGGGAAAAGATTTTATATCACCAGCAGTGAAAAATCATGTTTACAGGCTGTTAGTGCACATCTGACTCCATTTAGATATTCATCAGCAAGAATGAGGGGCTTCCAAGATGAGGACTCCAGCCAGCATCAGCACAACGAGACAGACTACAGGACTCAGAAAACAGAAGGATCAGGATCAACAGCATCCCAAAAGAAGATTCTCATCGACAAACTCTGGAAAACAGCCAGCAGAACCTGCAGAACTTACCAAGGCGCTGACATCTCTCCCGACCACAGCCTTGTTATATGCAAGATATGGATCAAGTTCAAGATCAATGCCAAACATAGGATCAAACCCAAAAGAGACATCACCAGTCTCAACAACCCTAATTCATGCACAAATTTCCAAGATGCACTAGAAGAAAAATTATCTAACATAGATCAGGATATCACCAACATAAACCAGTATGCATCCAACATCTACGCAGCTATCAACAGCACCATTGAAGAAATCATCCCAATCACACGCAAACCACAGAAAACCTGGATCACAAATGCAACTCTCAAACTAGCAGATAGGAAACGACAAATGAAAAATAGCATCTCCTATTGTAATAACAATCGAAATAAATACCGCAAACTGTGTAACGAAATCAGAAGAGCAGCAAGAAAGGATAAAGAGAACTGGCTTAAACAGCAATGCAGCCTGAACAAACATAGTGCAAGCCAAAACCAGAGCAGAGCAACTTATAAACTAATCAAAGACCTCAACAGGAAATATCAACCCAGACAGGGGACCATCAAAGACCAAAATGGCCAGATCTTACAGAACACAGAAGAAATTCTCAAGAGATGGACATCTTACTGTGAATCTCTCTACAAGTCCAGCAACACTGATCAGTCCCGCGCGAACGAACTTACTGCTATCTCGCCATCTATCGAAGATATTAACGACCCAATCCTGATGGACGAAGTTACCAATGCAATCAAACAACTCAAACACAACAATAGTCCAGGTACTGATGGTATCGTAGGAGAGATTATCCAAACTGGAGGAGATAACCTGGCAACACACATCCACAAACTCTGCAGTGCTGCCTGGGAAGCAGAGAAAATCCCTGAAGAATGTTACATAGCGATCATGGTTACCATACCCAAAAAAGGTGACCTCTCCCAATGCAGCAACTATCACACACTGTCGCTGATTAACCACATGTTTAAATGCCTCCTAATTATCATCCACAACAGACTCGGAGCTAGGATTGAACCCCACCTTGCTGAGGAACAGGCTAGATTCAGGCAGGACAGGAGCGCCATCCAACAAATCCTTATCCTGAGGCTCATAGCTGAAAAAGCCCACAGAAAGAACATTACCATCTATAACTGTTTCATTGACTTCCAAAAAGCTTTTAACACTATTGACCACAAAACCATCTGGGCGGTCCTTAAATATTATGGAGTTGAACCCAAGCTCATTCGCATGCTTGCCAGCATTTATCAGAGCTCCAAAGCAGCGATGTGTATCGGCAATGACATGGGCGACTGGTTCAAACAAGAGATAGGTTCACGACAAGGAGAGCCCATCTCCAAACATTTTCATCACGTACCTGGAAAGAGTTATGGATAACATCCAAGCCAGCGATAGTGGCATTGTAGTCTCAGGCATCAACATTAACAATCTCCGCTTCAACGATGACATCGACCTATTGGATTTTGACACCCCCAGCCTCCAAAGATACACCGATATGGTTAACACCGAGGGTAGAAGAACAGGGCTGCTGATAAATGTTAACAAAACCAAATCTATGGCCTTTGGGAGTAATGTTGATATTGAGCTTAAAATCGATGACTCGGATATTGAATGCGACTACTGTTGGTCGAAGAAGGAGAGGTCGAAGAAGGAGAGGCAGCACCCTATTGGTTGACAGCACTGATGGCGTTCGTTGTTAACCCGGGCCTCGACTGAGCCGTGCTATCAACCGATAGGGTGCTGGTGGAAATTGGACTACTGTTGGTCGAAGAAGGAGAGGCAGGAGGCGTGTTCAGAGGCAGAGAGAGAGAAGAGGAAAGGCATACGTCTAGGACTGAAAGTAGGGACTTTGAATGTTGGAACGATGGCAGGAAAAAGTAGAGAGCTGGCTGACATGATGCAGAGGAGGAAGGTGGACATACTGTGTGTTCAGGAGACCAAAGGTACCAAGGCTAGAAGCTTAGGAGCAGGGTTTAAGCTGTTTTTTCATGGTGTGGATGGGAAGAGAAATGGAGTAGGAGTCATCTTGAAGGAGGAGTTTGTCAGGAATGTTCTAGAAGTGAAAAGAGTGTCAGACAGAGTGATGAGTCTCAAGTTAGAAATTGAAGGTGTGATGTTCAACATTGTTAGTGCTTATGCCCCACAGGCAGGATGTGAGCGAGAAGAGAAGGAGAGATTCTGGAGTGAGTTAGATGAAGTGATGCAAAAGTGGTGAAGCATGATTCATGGCAGTGCAGTGCGAATGTTGCGTACGACGGTTGTTTGTGCTGCCGGCAGCGCCAGCATCTTAAAAGGCCAAGCAGGAGATGATGCAGATTCACTTTGAAACTGCTCAGAGCAAATTTATTCATCTACTTTCAATGCCACGTCACCGTGGCGCGAAGCTGAGAGCCAATCCTTTCTGTGTGGGCGGGTCCGATACCTTGAAGCTCTAATTTTATTGGCCTCACACACTCTAGTGTTTATGTGACAGGAACCGCGTCCCAAGTTTGGGCGATCAGCTGCTCTGCAGGTTGAAGTTTTTCCATGTCTGTCCATTTGTGTTTGCTTGCCAGCTGTGCTTGGCTTCGTGTAAATGAGCCGATCAAAACGAGGGAAATTTATCTCTCTACTCAAACAACACGCGCAGTCTGTGGCTGTTGTTATAGTCCAATAAAATTGGAGTTTGAAGCTATCGGACCCTCCCACACAGTGGAGTACAGAAAGGATTGGCTCTCTGCCGCGTGTCACAGTGATGTGAATCAAAAATAGATGTAGAGATTCAGAAGATGCACATATCTGCATTATCCAGTGACAAGTGTCTCTTCTTGTTCAAAATGTTCCGTGCTGTTGAGAACACGCGCTCTGACGGTACACTAGAAGCAGGGACGTACCATTTACCATACAGAGAGGCGGGACGTACCATTTACTCGGGGTGTCACTGAAATGGCATTTACTACAGACGCTGTCATGAACGCAATTCTTTATCATAATAGAAGTTTATAATAAATAGTATGTAATTTAACGTGAGATTTTTTTAACTGATTGCAAATGTTTCTTTTGTTTCCACAGAGATGTGACAGACAAAAGGAAAGGGTAAGTTCACATATCTTAAAAATAAAAAATATTTCTGTAGAATCATAAACACACCCAGGTTTATGTAAAATTTCAGTCTCTCCTATTTAGTTTTTTCCAGGATCAGTTTCTTATTTGATATATACTGTGTATGTATGTGTGTGTATATATATATATATATATGTATATATATATATATATATATATATATATATATATATATATATATATATATATATATATATATATGTGTGTGTGTGTGTGTGTGTGTGTGTGTGTGTGTGTGTGTGTATATGTATGTATATATATATATATATATATATATATACATATATATCCCAGTGCGGCTAACTGGGTTATCAAAGGCGGGCCATGTCTCTCATGGTCTCTATGGTGAGAGGTTGATGTAAAAGAACCATTGCTGACTTTCGTAAAGAACAGGCCGCAAAGTCGTCAGCGTGTTTCTGTCCCTTGCTAAAAAGGGTTGTGACAGGAAGGGCATCCGATGTAAAAACCTCTGCCAAATCAAATGTGCGAATCAGATGATTCGCTGTGGCGACTCTCGAGTAAAAGGGAAAAAGCCGAAAAAGTTCGTGTTTATGCGTGATATTTTATGTTCTGTAGCATGTTTAACAAACAATACCAAAAGTGTAAACTTTATTACAGTACTCTTCATGTCCTTTTACATTGAAGGTGGAGTGACGTCTCAAAGATGGCGCTGCCCAGAGGGCGACGTCGTGGAGTTCTCGGAGTCAAATTGTTTCTTTGTTCGTTTTATTTCTTGTTTTGTTTGTTCATGTTTTGCACTATGCTCGTCTACGACCGGTTGACTGTACTACAGCAATAAGATCGGAGTATCTTCGGGCATGTATAACTAAGCAGAGCTAGCATGCTAGTGTTCGTTTTAATTAGTTTTATTTGTTGTTTTGTTTCTTCATCTTATCGGGTGTACGCTCCTCAAGCCATGTTTCACAAAAATACAGTCCTGTAGATTCCTCTGCGCTGCAATCTGAGCATGTAGCTCGTCCATCTTGTTTCGCAGGGACTGAACACTTTAAAGCAGTATGGCCGGAAGTGCTAACCAAGCGCCGGAGAATCGGAAAACTCCGCCTGGGCTTATTGTTAGCATTGAGCTCCCATAGCATAGCACACAATAGGAGTTGTTGCGTGCTTAGTTGCCCGAAGCTGAAGCTGCTCATAGCTGTAGTAGGGTCGACCGATCGTAGATGAGCATAGTGCAAAACATGAACAAACAAATTAAAATGAGCAAAAATAATTTGACTCTGAGAACTCCGCGATGTTGCCCTCTAGGCAACGCCATCTTGGAAACGTCACTCCAAGTTCAATGTAAAAGGACATGAAGCATAATAAAGTTTATCCTTTTGAAGTTTATCCTATATATATATATATATATATATATATATATATATATATATATATATATATATATATATATATATATATATATATAATATTATATATAGATATATAAGATATTGCTGATCCTAAGGTTGGGGGTTCGAGTCCCCACAGGGTTGTCACTGTCCCCTCCAGTGCAGCTAACTGGGTTATCAAAGGCGGGCCATGTCTATGGCCACTGTCTATGGTGAGAAACCATTGCTGACTGCTGACTTTCCTAAAGAGGAACTGCAAAGCCGTTTCATATATATATATATATATATAATAAAAATAAAAGGACAGGACAAAGACTTTCTATTGAAACTCCATTTATCACTGCAGATCTGTTTCGAGGGGTGGTGAAACCATCCTCTCTCTTCAGGTGATTATAGAAGAATATTCTCTTCAATAATCTTCTAATCTTCTATAATCTATTGTGGTATATCTAATTTGTATATTTACTGGAATACTTCGCGCTTCAAATCATGCAGCTTCAGCGCATTGCATTTTTTTTTTTTTTTTTTTTCATCGAATTAAAAAATAAGGAAATTAAGGAAGAATATGGCAAAAAGTTAAGGAAAATGTCACGAAACAAAGCCAATTATTAAAAAAACCCCGAACAAATAAAAAACATGACATTTTTATGTGAGGTGCGCATCTGTATGTGTGTGTATTTATATTTTATTTACGTCTTATTCATTTTTTCATGTTTAATTGTTTTATAAGCATTTATGGCATTGAATATGTATTGATTGATATTATATACACATACATGTACGTATACATGGGGGGGGGGGGGTGATCCTACTTCGTGGAATTCAACGGTTGCAGGGGAGATCTCGGTCCCAATTAAATGCGGCAAGTGAGGATCCCTGTATACATAAACACACACACACACACGTTGGTTGTTTGATCTCTGTATTTGTGTGCAGTTTCCGGAAGTTTAATATCCTTGGGACGAACATGAAGGTGATGAACATGGAGGAGTCAATCGGGATGGCTGCAGAATTTCGACACCTGGTAAACAATGAAACACTACATACAATCCCCATCTCACAGTTTTAGCACATGCAATAATATTACATGTTTGTTTTTCTTTCTTACTAATTCAGCAATTGAAAGAGCAGAAGGTAGCTGGAAATAGAACAAACGAGGTAATGGTGCACATTAATAATTGAAACTCGGTCACTAAGGTCAAAATAACACTAAAACCCAGATAAAATTAATATACTGAAAAGAATTACACTCATCTGAGTGTGCGCGTGTGTGTGTGCGTGTGTGTGTGCGCGCGCGCGTGTGTGTGTGTGTGTGTGTGTGTGTGTGTGTGTGTGTGCGCACGTGTGCGCGCGTGTGTGTGTGTGTGTGTGTGTGTGCGCGCGCATGTGTGTGTGCGCGCGCATGTGTGTGTGCGCGCGCATGTGTGTGTGTGTGTGTGTGTGTGTGCGCGTGTGTGCGTGCGTATGTGTTTGCGTGTGTGCGCGTGCATGTGTGCGCGTGTGCGTGTGTGTGTGTGTGTGTGTGTGTGTCATTCAGGGTCCACTGATTGTCACTGAGGAGCTCCACACCTTCACGTTCGAGGCAGAACTCTGCTGGTCAGGATTAGTCATAAACTTTGAGGTGAAGAATAATGTTTCAATACAGTATGTATCTAAATAAATAATTTCCCAGGAGTTTTTAGTAAAACACACAAGTTCACATTTTTAAAAACTGAGGCAGAATATTGCACCAAAATAAAGCATTTAATGTCATTCATTCGAGAAACCGGGAATTTTTTATCCTGCCTAAAATCTTTTATGTGAATATTGTACCAGAAGAGGGTGGTTCCCCCCCCCCCCCCCCCCCCCAAAAAAAAAAATATTGTCGAAGCTGGGCAACGATGTTGTGATTGGCATGTTTTTCTCACAGCAAGAAGGGCCTGGGTTCGATGTGTCGGTGAGCCCCAGCTCGGTGTGTCTGCGGAGTTTGCATGTTCTCTCTGAGCTTGAGTGGGCTTTCTCCGGTTTCTTCCCATTGTCCAACAACATACACCGGAAGCTTAATTGGCTGTTGCAAATCTCTCCAAAGTGTGAGAATGAGTGTAAATGGTTGTGTGAGTGTTGGCCCTACGATAGGCCTGGTGAGCTGTCCATGTCACAGTTGGTTGAGATGCTCACCAGTCTCCCCGTGACCGTGATTAGGATTAAGCAGTAAGACAGACAGTAGAATATGCAGCGAACACTTTGTATCAGGTAAATATACATTATTAGGCTTATATATAAATAAAATATGTGAATTTATTCATCCATTATAAGCAGTGATAATTGTAATGTATTATTGCATAAGCGCTTGTTTGTGTAGCTCTATTTGGGGATAGAACACGCAGCTTATCCGTTATGAGGTGGTCGTCTCTCTTCCCGGTTCCTGGCTCCCATTGTTGCATACAGCTTACAAATCCGGAAACAAAATACAGTAAAACCTCCGTTGACGAACGCTTAAGCTCACGAACTTTTCGCCTCAAGAACATTAAATTTGCGAGCATATCGTCTCTGCTGACGAACTAGTTTTCGGCGGATGAACCAAACCACGCGGTCGAACAGCGCCATGGTGTCGGCCACGAGAAGCTGACGCACGCTCATGGCGTCCCAGTTCGTCACCCCCTTTCTTTGAGTGCGGACGTGGTTTGTGTTTGATAGACATTTTGTACCATATTGAGTGTACTTTTGCTATTATTGGACTGAAAAAGACCCCACCACAGGCGGAGATCATTGAAAAACACGAACGAGGTGTGCGTTTGTGTGACTCGGCGTCCCAGTACCAGTACGCTAAGTCTACCATTGCTCCCATCCTTAAGAACAAGGAAGCTATTCGGGTGCGTGTGTGGCTAAGGGTGTTTCCAAACAGTAGGCGTCTCCAAACACTCCTTCCAAACAGTAAGTCCCTCCCTCCCTCCTCCTCCCACTCCATTCCATCAAGCCATCAACTACCATCACAAAGGTAAATAAAACCACTTTATTATACAGTACAGTTTATTTCTTTAATTACAATACAATAGCACATTTATTATACATAAAATAAGGTATATTTTTGTGTAGTTTTAAGGCTTATTTAGTAGAAAATTATGTTTTATGGGGACCTGGGAACGGATTATTCTCATTTTAATGGTTTCTTATGGGAAATAAATGTTCGGAAGACGAACTTTTCGCCTTACACACACTTTCTGGGAACCAATTATGTTCGTGAGCTGAGGGATCACTGTACTTGTAAGCTTCCATTGATTTGTAAGCTTTTAACTCTTTGCCAGTAAATGGAGACGGGCCGTGGACAAGATATGTACAAAGAAAAGTAGGCAAAAGCAGGAAGGGAAGAATGGTCTTATTCTAACACATTCCTAAACATCGACCGCGCCATTAGATATGGATCGGCAATCCCCAGCTGCTTTATTTTACTCAGATACCCCGCCCTCTGCTCACCTGTCAGGTGATTGACAACGTCTGACAATATTATAGTGTCATTGCTTTTGCCTTGGACACTCTCGCATATTTTGCTTTCGTTGTCATTATTGGTTGTTGTTGAAGCCATGCTTAGTGAATCGTGTGTGTATGTGTGTGTGTGTGTTCTGGATCACGCTTGCCGTCCAAGATGGCGCATGAAGATATTTCAATTGGCCAAACCGCTTAATCCTATTATCCTATCTCACCAGACCATTTCAAGACAGCAGACACCCAACTGTTCACATACTTGGGGCCAATTTAAAACAAGCGGTTAGCTTAATGTGCTTGTCTTTTGACTGTGGGAAAAAACCAGAATACTCAGATGAAACTCACCAGGCACAGGGAGACCATGCAAACTCCATGCAGAAATGCCCGAGACTGGGACTCAAAACCAAGGTCCTTCTTCTTATGAGGTGGATGTTCTAACTTCTGAACCACTGTGCCGCCCACAGTGTTATTGATTGATTGAAATATATTTGTATATTTAAACAGTAATATTTTAGAAAGTTTGCTTTGATTGACCAGTGCTTTTATAATTACTGTATTTTCTGGACTATAAGTCGTACTTTTTTTCATTGTTTGACTTAAGGTGCAACGTATACTCCAGAGCGACTTGGGAGTGAAATTATTACATATAATTCTGTTTGTCATAATATGATATTTCATGTATGTTATTTTTACACTCACAACCACAAGAGGACACTCTAGGCTTGGGTACCAGTACCTGTTCATCCACCACTGAAGAAATTGCCCCAAAAAGAAAATCCGATTCTGCGGATTACAAGCTGCAAGTAGTGAACTATGAAAATGGTAATCAAGCAGCAGAAAGAAAGTTTGGAGTGAACGAGAAACTTGTGAAGAATAGAGAAAAGTGGAGATTACTATTACTGCAATAAAGAAAACAAAAAAAGCTAATCGTGGGCTAAAAGCTAGATGACCACAGCTAGGTAAACGAGCTTGCACATGAGTGCTTGAGCAACGTGCTGCAGGGAGAGGCTTGTCAACAGTGCAGTTGTCTCCACATCCAGGTAGTGAAATTATTACATATAATTTTGTTCACCATAATAATAACGAACATAATTTCACGTTTATTTTTACACACAACAGCAAAAAGGCAATAAGAGGGCAGAAAAGTGAAGATTATTATTACTGCAATAAAGAAAACAAACAAACAAAAATCTATATCGTGTGCTAAAAGCTAATCACGGGCTAAAAGCTAGATGGTCACAGCTAGAGGAACCAGTTCGCACATGGGTGCTTGAGCGACGTGCCTCAGGGAGGGGCTTGTCAACAGTGCAGTTGCATCGCCACGTCCAGGTATTTGTCAAAGAGATGAATATAAATAATTTTGCGTGAGGACTCTTAGTGTTACCGCTTCATGCAACGGACCACAAGGACCACAACCCAAAAACTGCCAGCACATTTCCAAGCCAAGGTATACAGTTTCCATGAGTTTGCGAATTATACTCCAGTGCAACGTATGTTTGTTTTCTTCTTTATTATGCATTTTTTGGCCAGTGCGACTTGTACTCAGGAACGACGTGTAGTCCAGAGAATATGGTATTTGGGCATTTGCATACCTAACTAGTAATATTCCTTTGTCATGACCTCATATGTGGGCTTGTTATTTTATCACAATTCCTTTTTTACAACTATTGCATCATGGTATGTTTTAAGGTTTACTCAGGATGTAGCAGCATTATTTTTTTAATAAATAAATTTATGATTCAGTAACCTGGTCATGTGTTTCTGTCATGCCAGACATCATCTTTGCCTATTGTGGTGATCTCCAATGTTAGCCAGCTGCCATGCGGTTGGGCCTCCATTATGTGGTACAACATGTTGACCTCTGACCCAAAGGTAGACCATGAATTGTTCCTCCACACCTGAAATGAGTTTTGAGAAGTGAATATTTTGAAGTGCCTTTTCTTTCTTCCAGAATCTGACTTTCTTTGTGAACCCACCCTCGGTGAGCTGGGGTCAACTGTCTGAGGTTTTGAGTTGGCAGTTCTCCTCCATCACCAAGCGAGGGCTGAACAGTGAGCAGCTGAGCATGCTGGGATATAAACTGCTAGGTGAGCGCTGTGTATGGGATAAGACGGGTGGACAGGTCAAGATTCCTCCCTCTCATGCTCATGGAATAAAACTATCTCTGTTGTGTTCTCGCAGGTCCGAAAGCAGCAAAAGACCCTGAAGCGCAGATTCCTTGGAATAAATTCTGTAAGGTATGAATAGTCAGCAACAGTAAACATACACGCACGTTTGAGCTTGTGTAATTGGTTGTATAATTCAGATCTGAATGTGATATCCATATTTTTAATTAATGTTTACTGCTGTGGCAGGGAGGCAGTGAAAAGAACTTCACCTTCTGGTTATGGATCGAGGGAGTCTTGGACCTGATCAAGCGACACCTTCTGAGCCTATGGGATGATGGGTAATAATCATCCACATAACTGCCACCAGTCTTTCGTCCATAAAAGTAATAAAATAAAACGGGCTGTATGGTGAGGCACTGGTTAGCCAGAAGATCCTGGTTTTGGGTCGGGTTTCCACACACGGTCCAAAGACGTGCACAGTACCTTAATTGACTGTTCCAATTTGCCCCCAGATGTGAGTGTGAATGGTTGTGTGTGTGTGCGCGTGTGTTTGTGAGCGTGTTGGCCCTGCAGTGGTCTGGTGAGCTGTTCAGGGTGTAACCTGCCTTTGCCCAGTTTTGGCTGAGATAGGCTCCAGCCTTCCTTTGACCCAAGTAGGATAAAGAAGTTCAGCAGATAAGTGAGAAAGTGAGTAAAATAAAGCAGTCATGTTGAAAATAATCTCAGCCAGACATCACTAACCTGATCAGTGTTTTTGGTGGAAATGATGTTTCTACATGCTAAATAATTGACTGTCAGGGGTAGTAGAGTAATGGAATCCAACAGAACCAACAGTCCTGACCTGCATGCTGCTGATTCTGTGTAATTGAATCACTAATTGAAAGGTTCATGTGCAAAATAATATCACTGTGGAGTTTAATTAGTGACATCATTCGTTCTTTAAAAAACAGGAGACAGTTATTGTCCTTATTTACGGAAGGAAAGCGGGAAATGTTCTACCTGCTGGTTATAAACATTTCTCTCTGAAATTTTGAGGAAAATGGGTCGTTTCAGACATTGTTCAGAAGAACAGTGGACCTTGATTAAAAAGTTGCTTGAAGGGGAAACATATAAAGAAGAGCAGAAAACGTTTAGCTGCTCAGATAAAATGATTCCTAATGCTTCAAAATGGGAACAAAACCTTGACTTTGACTGGAATAAAGAGAACTGGAGAAACATTCTGTGGACTGATGAAAGTGAGATTGTTATTTTTGGGTCTAGGGGCCAGAGACAGTTTGTCAGACGAGACCCAAACACTGAATTCAAGTCATAGGCCACTATGAGGACAGTGAAGCCTGGTGGCCCCAGCAAGACTGTTCACAGGCACCAGAAGTGGGTCAACTCCATGTAACTCGGATGTGCATCAGGACTCAGTGTTTATACAAATAAATATTAGTTCAGAGATTCAAAGGAAAACATTCAATGGCATGTGATTTTTCCACGAATTCGTGGAATTCCGATTTTTTTTAATTGCCCCAGTTTGAAAAAAAAAAAAAAAATTCTATTTTTACATGCCGAATATGTCAAAATAACCTTTTCTGCTTTTATTCCGTTCCGAGTTTTGCATAAAATGACCTCTCTTGAAACGTTACTGCTGATTGACTGATGGCTTTCTATTAGCCAGTCGCTGATGTTGAAACATGTACATAGACAATTGCGCCACTTCCGATCTGTTCAGCTATCGAAAGGATGTCGGTGATAGAGAGAAAAGATTCTGCTCGAATCAAAGAAAACATGTTTAGGTGGGAATGGATGGAAAAGAAACCGTAGCATTCAATTGCCGGAACATTCGGTGTTCAAGCGAAGATTCCAGAACCCTACGGACTTAACCCTTTGTTTGCTGTTCGACCAGAAACTTCCGTACAAATAAAAGACCCAGTGAAACAACCAGTTTCTGTCGCCAATCGAGTAGTTAATTTTGAGGTATGTTTGAGAATTTTCTTGTCTAGTTTCCGATTATATTTTTCGAATTATGTGAATGCATGCATGTTTTAGGTGTAGTACGTTCACGTGTTCATTCCGTTAACTGAATCAAATGAGCCGACTCTATGGTCACTGAACCATTTTTCTGCTGTTTAGAATAAATAAATTCTTGCCGCGTTAACTCACCAGTTTTTCGTAATTAACTTATTTAAATAGGCATTGTTATTCAGTGTTTGTAAACAGCAGCGGGAGTGTGTGCTCGTGTAATTAGCTCATTAATATTGGAAATGTAAAACTATGAGTCTGAGACTCGACCGAAACACTCCGGCCTCCAGAAGGACAACAAACTTTCTAAGTCAGCCTCCAGAAGGACAGTTCAGGCTGCACAAAAGGAAGCAAGAAAGTGCCATGCTAAAGTACTAAAGACAAAAAGAAACATTAATTCAAAAAAACTTTCATGTATAGCATGTCATGTGTATAGTTTGTCTCCAGTTTATGTTTAAAGACAATGACTGTTGACAATGGTGTTGTGAGGCAGGACATACAGTGTTATGAAAAAGTATCTGAACCTTTTAGAATTTCTCACATTTCTGCATAAAATCACCATCAAATGTGATCTGATCTTTGTCAAAATCACACAGATGAAAAACCAGTGCCTGCTTGAACTAAAACCACCCAAACATTTATAGGTTTTCATATTTTAATGAGGATAGCATGCAAACAATGACAGAAGGGGGAGGAATAAGTAACTGAACCCTCACATTTAATATTTTGTGTCTTGAGGTCATGCCACAGCATCTCAATGGGATTCAAGTCCGGACTTTGACTTGGCCACTCCAGAACGTGTATTTTGTTCTTCTGAAACCATTCTGAAGTTGATTTACTTCTGTGTTTTGGATCATTGTCTTGATGCAGCATCCATCCTCGTTTTAGCTTCAACTGTCTGACAGACGGCCTCAGGTTTTCCTGCAAACATCCTGATAAACTTTTGAATTCATTTTTCCATTAATGATTGTAAGTTGTCCAGGCCCCGAGGCAGCAAAACGGCCCCAAACCATGATGCAACCTCCACCATGCTTCACGGTGGGGATGTGGTGTTGATGTTGGTGAGCTGTTCCATTTTTCCTTCACGCATGACGTTGTGTGTTCCTCCCAAACAATTCAACTTTGGTTTCATCAGTTCACAAAATATTTTTCCAAAACTTCTGTGGAGTGTCCAAGTGCCTTTTTGCGAACATTAAACGAGCAACAATGTTTTTTTTTAGACAGCAGTGGCTTCCTCCTTGGAGTCCTCCCATGAACACCATTCTTGGCCATTGTTTTACTTATAGTTGATGTGTGCACAGAGATATTGGACTGTGCCAGTGATTTCTGTAAGTCTTTAGCAGACACTCTAGGGTTGTTTTTTTTTTACCTCTCTGAGTATTCTGCGCTGAACTCTTGGCGTCATCTTTGGTGGACGGCCACTCCTTGGGAGAGAAGCAACAGTGCCAAACGCTCTCCATTTATAGGCAATTTCTCTGACTGTCGATTGATGAACATCCAGACTTTTAGAGATGGTTTTGTATCCTTTCCCAGCTTTATACAAATCAACAATTCTTGATCGCAGGTCTTCAGACAGCTCTTTTGAGTGAGCCATGGTGCACATCAGACAATGCTTCTCATCAAGACAATTCTTACCAGGTGTGTGTTTTATAGTGGGCAGGGCAGCTTGAAGCCACTCATCAGTGATTGGGCACACACCTCACTTAAAGAGCAATTGAAACCAATTTTTACCAAACAATTTAAGTCTCCTTAGACAGAGGGTTCAGTTACTTATTACTTATGGTGATTTTATGCAGAAATGTGAGAAGTTCCAAAAGGTTCAGATACTTTATCATACCACTGTATCTATAAGAGCAACTATTTGATTTGTGATTGTGAAACTTTGATTAGTGTTGGAATCCCACATGATAAACCCACAAGTTGAGGTATGTATATGCAGATTAGAAATTGAACTGTCTCGAGCCCTTTCAGTGTCATGAAATAGTGTTTTCCCCCCTTCTGAAATGCTTAAAACCTAGGAGCTTCAGGGGGCTTCGCGCCCCCCCCGTTTCATCCTGGACCCAACTGGGGGCCTGCGCTCCCCAGACCCCTGGCTGATTTTCAGATATTTTGGTAATGGTCAAATCACATGCCTGGTTTATACACTGAATGTTTAAGTTTGTTATGAAGAAAACCGACACTGATATTTTTTTAAACTTTCTAATATTCTCTTTTCTTCAATTTCTGAAAAGGAATAACACACATTCTCTTCATTTTCATTTCAAATAGAATGTGTCATGTTCCCAATGCATGTGTGTATAAAAATAAAGGTTGTTATAAAGATTTTGAGTTTTTTTAAACACACTGATGTTATTTTGAAAACAACTGTACGTGTGTGTGTGTGTGTGTGTGTGTGTGTGTGTGTGTGTGTGTGTGTGTGTTAGTGATTAGATAAGCTATTATTGATACGAGGTATGTGCTTCTGCTTCTAATTCTCTATCCATAACAGATGCATTATGGGATTTGTGACTAAGGAACGCACAAAGGCTCTGCTCAGTAATAAAGCCCCTGGAACTTTTCTGCTGCGCTTTAGTGAGAGTAACCGTGATGGAGCTATCACCTTCAGCTGGGTTGAACATACCCCTAACGGTAAGCCACACCCACATCTTATGTGTTTAAGCAAGTGCATATAAGCATCAGTTCTGACAGGCATGCTTTTTGTTAAGTTTTTGTTTATATTGTGTAAGCCACAACAGAAGTGTGTGTGTGTGTGTGTGTGTGTGTGCATGTGTGTAGGTGAGCCACAGGTCCGCTCGGTAGAGCCTTACACGAAGAAAGAGCTCTCGGCGGTCTCGCTGGCAGACATCCTCAGAAATTATAGAGTGATGGCAGCTGAAAACGTCCCTGAGGACCCTCTGCGCTTCCTGTATCCAAACACGCCTAAAGATGATGCCTTCTGCAAATATTACTCCAAACCTACTGACAGTGCGTAAACTACTGCTTCCACACACCTTGTATGTACTCTGCTTAATACTTGCTGTTACAGTAAACTTTATATTAAGATACCGTATTTTACGGGTCATAGGGTGCACTGGACTATAAGGCGCGATATCAATGAAGGATGATTAAATGGTCTCTGTCCATATATAAGGTGCACCATTTATAAGGCGCATTAAGTGAAACAAAAGTCAGAAAAGTCAAACTTGATTCAACTCTCACAGTAACTCAACGTTATTCAGTTGTAAAAATATAAAGTAACACACTTCGCAATAACTCTCAACATTGTTCAGTTATAACACATAAATAATACACTTCACAACTGTAAACGTTGTTCAGTTATCATCATCTGCACCAGTCGGGTCGCGGGGGTGGCAACTTAAGTAAAGGGGTCCAGACATCCCTCTCCCCAGCCACTTCCTTCAGCTCTTCCGGGGACACCGAGGCGTTCCCAGACAAGACATAGTCCCTCCAGCGTGTTCTAGGTCGACCCCGGGGTCTCTTACCGGTTGGACATGCCCAAAACACCACACTAGGGAGGTGTTCGGGAGGCATTCAGAGCCACCTCAACAGAGCCACCTCAACTGGCCCATCTCAATGCGAAGGTGCAGCGGCTCTACTCCGAGCTCTTCCCGGATGGTAGAGCTTCTCACCTTATCTCTAAGGGAGAACCCTGCTACTCAGCGAAGGAAGCTGATTTCAGCCGCTTGTATCCGTGACCTTGTTCTTTTGGTCACTACCCGAAGCTCGTGCTCATAGGTGAGGGTTGGAATGTAGATCGATTGGTAAATTGAGAGCTTTGCCTTGCGGCTCAGCTCCTTCTTCACCACGATGGACCAGTACGGGCTCCGTTTAACAGCAGAGGCTGCAGCGATACATCTGTCGATCTCCTGCTCCATCCTTCCCTCACTCGTGAACAAGACTCCAAGATACTTAAACTCCTCCACTTGGGGCAAGGCCTCATTCCCGACCCGGAGGGTGCATTCCACCCTTGTCCGACAGAGAACCATAGCCTCGGACTTGGAGGTGCTGATTTTCATCCCAGTCGCTTCGCACTTGACTCCAAATCACTCCAGTGAGGGCTGAAGGTCCCAGCTTGATGAAGCCAAAAGGACAACATCATTCGCAAAAAGCAGAGACGAGGTCCAATGGCCACCAAACCAGAACCCCTCGACGCCTTGGTTGCGCCCAGAAATTCTGTCCATAAAAATTATGAACAGAATCCGTGACAAAGGACAGCCTTGGCGGACCCCAACCCTCACCAGAAACAAATTCGACCTGTTGTTTACCAATACTGACCAAACTCTGGCTTCGGTGATACAGTGATCGAATGGCCTGTAGCAACGGGCCAGAAACTCCATACTCCCGGAGCACGCCTCACAAGATGGCCCAAGAGACACAGTCGTAAACCTTCTCCAAATCCACAAAACACATGTGGACAGATTGGGCAAACTCCCATGCCCCCTCCAAGAACCTGTGGAGCGTATAGAGTTGCTCAAGAGTGCTACGGCCTGGACGAAACCCACATTGTTCTTCCTGAATCCGAGGTTCAACTATCGATTGGATCCTCCTCTACAGTACCCCTGCATAGACCTTCCCGGGTAGGCTGAGGAGTGTGATTTCCCCGGTAATTGGAACACCAATCCAGCGGTACAGCCCCCAATGACCACGTAATGTTGCACAGACGTGTCAACCAAGACAGCCCTACAGCATCCAGAGCCCTGAGATATTAAGGGCGGATCTCATCCAACCCCGGAGCCCTACCACAAAGGAGCTTTGGGACTACCTCAGTGACCTCCGCTCCAGTGATGGGCAGACCCCCGCCCAACCCCCCCAGGGTCTTCCTCCTCCATGGAGGGCATGTTGGTGGGATTGAGGAGGTCCTCCAAGTATTCCCTCCACCTCCCGACGACATCCCCAGTCGAGGTGAGCAGCTCCCCACCTCCACTGTAAACAGTTTTTGTGAAACGGTGGTCCAGAACCTTTTTGAGGCCAACCAATAATCACTCTCCAGGCCCTCACCGAACTACTCCCATGCCCAAGATTTTGCATCTGCAACAGCTTCGGCTGCAGCACGTTTGGCCTGCCGGTACCTGTCTGCTGCCTTGGGAGTCCCACAGGCCAGTAAGACCCGATAGTTCACTTTTTGGGCTGGACAGCTCACATCACCACAGGTGTCCACCACCAGGTTCGGGGGTTACCACCACGACAAGCACCGGCGACCTTCCGGCCACAGCTATGGACTGCTGCCTCAGCAATGGAGGCATGAAGCATGGCCCGTTCAGATTCTATGTCACCCGCCTCCTCCGGGACGTGGTTCTAGTTCTGCTGGAGGTGGGAGTTAAAGGCCTCTATGACAGGAGACTCTGCCAAACGTTCTCAGCAGACCCTATTTACACGCTAGGGCCTGCCAGGTCTGGAAAGCAGCCCCCCCTATCGAAGCCAGCTCACCACCAGGTGGTGATCGGTTGACAGCTCCGCTCCCTTCTTCGCCTGAGTGTCCAGAACATGCACCTGCAAATCTGGTGACACGACTACAAAGTCGATCATCGAACTAGGACTTGGACTGGGTGTCCTGGTGCCAAGTGCACTTATGGGCACCCTTATGTTCGAGTATAGTGTTTGTGATAGACAAACTGTAACGAGCACAGAAGTCCAACAACAAAACACCATTCGGGTTCAGACTGGAGAGGCCGTACCCACCGATCACAACCTTCCAGGTCACCTATAGTTACCCATATAGGCATTAAAGTCTCCCAAGACAATGAGTGAGTCTCTTGGGGGAACGTTCTCCAACACACACCCCAAAGACTCCAAGACGGATGAGTACTCTGAACTGTCATTTGGACAGGGGTCAACTCCAGAATGGAATAAGGTCCAGACTCTCTTGGGATGGGTGGTTCCAGCGCCCAAACAATGCATTGAGATGAGCCGACTAGATCTAGTTGGTATCACTCCACCTCACACACTAGCTCAGGCTCCTTCTCTGCCAGAGAGGTGACATTCCATGTCCCAAGAGTCAGTAACCAAAGATCGGTCTGACAGAACCCATGCCTTCGGCTGCCACCAAATTCACATTGCACCCTACCCCTATGACCCCTCCCACAGGTTGGTGGGTCCATGGTAGGGTGGACCCATGTCTCATTTTTGGGGTGGGCCCGGCCGGGCTCCATGGGCAGAAGCCCGACCACCAAGTGCTCGCCTTCGAGCCCCACCCCCAGGCTTGGCTCCGGGGGGGTGGGGGGGGGGGGTGACCCGCGTCCAGGCAAGAGAAACTGTGTCTTTTTATTTTTATGTCACATAGAGGTCTTCTGTGACGCACTTTGTCTGGACCTTCACCCAGGACTTGTTTGCCTTGAGTGACCCTTCCAGGGGCATTATGCCCCCGACAACATAGCTCCTAGGTGGGGTGTAGGTGTATATGATATTGAATAGTGTAGTATTGTACTCAGTTCTGTTGTAAGTTTGTAGTAGGTTTTTTACAGTTTGCATGCATGTCCTAAATTCTGTTTGTGTGTGTGTGTGTGTGTGTGTGTGTGTGTGTGTGTGTGTGTGTGTGTGTAGAACATGAACCGATGGACGTGGATAAGAAGTCCGACGATTACATCAGAACCACACTCATCTCTGTCTCTGAAATGTGAGTCATGTTTACAAATCACACCCATTCCTCCATCACCACCAAATTACCAGCCCTCCCAACATTACAGTGTCTTATCCTGACTTTATTACTTTAATATGTTCTATTATTTTCATAATTAATCATAGTAATACTAAAGCTTTAGAGATTTTAAAGAAATATACAGGCGGCCCTCGAGGTACGAACGAGTTCCGTTTCTATGACGCATCGTAACCCGGAATTCTGCGCAAGTCGGATTTTTACTGCTAAATACCCCCTAAATCTCTAAATAACTATCAAAATACATGTATTACACTTCATATTCATGGGAAAAGTGTACAGGCAATTAAAATAGATATTTCAATTAAAATAAAGGGTGTATAATGTAATAAAATGCTGATAATGTAATAAAATGCTAATAAAATTTGCTGTGGCGACCCCTGAAGGGAGCAGCCGAAAGTAAAAGAAGAAGAAGAAGAATGTAATAAAATGCAGTGAAATAAACAAAAATAAAAAATAAGAAACTGTATTCACCATCCCTGATGTCCTTGTCTTCCTTACTGGATGGGTGTAGGTGATAAAAAGGGCAGAGTGATTATTGAGAGGTGGCTGAAGAAGAAGGAGGGGTGGCTTTGAGAGCTGCTGGAGAATCAGTATTATCCGATGAGGTGGTAGGGTTAGCAAGTGAAGGTATGGGTTGTACTGACCTCTCCACCTTTATTTCCATCGTAATGGCTTTCCTCTTGGCTGCACCAGCTTTGCCAGAAGATCCTGCTTTCTTTTTTGTGGCCATGATGTGAAAAAGGAGCACAAATACAGACAATCTACACCATGATGCACCTCGAGACAAATTGGACGATGCTGATGACCGCGTAGCCCTGTGTAGCTGTGCATTCATTGGCACTCCGCGTCAAAAACTAGTAGGCATTGTAGGAGCTTACGAACAGAGCGGCGTAACTTCGAATCCTTCTCTGTTTTCTTACGTACATATATTTAGTGGAATCGTAAAGTTGAAACGTCGTAGGTCAAGAACCACGCAAATCAAGGACCGCCTGTATATCTTTTTAAATCTCAATCACTGGGATAAACTTGGTGTTCTGATGTTGGAACCGATCATCACTGAGGAAGCAGTGTATTGACTGATCTGTGTCTATTTCTGGTTATATACTAACAGACATGGCACTTCATGTTTTTATCATGATTCTGTCTTCACATTCTATTTACTTCAAATGTAACAATATTCAGCTATAAAGGTAAAGTACAGTGTCTCACATCAGAATGGCTTCGGCTTTTGAAGGTGAAATACGGTGCGTGCGAGATTTTGGAGGCTCTAAGCAACTCCCCATATAAACCAAAATATCAAAAGCCATTTTTTCTTAGTGTTAAAGAATCATTTAAAAATTTCCGGTTCCAGAATTTAATCCACCTCCAAATTCTAATGGCGCTTCTTTCCCAAAAGCCCTGCCTCCGCTAGAAATTTAATGAAAATCCAAACATTACTTTATGCATAATCCTGCTAACAAACACACAGAAACATGACGTTGGCCCCGGAAACTAACCGGTGGTGTAGATTTCTCTGTATTCTCACATTCTGATTATTGTAAGTGAGTGAATTTCAGTGGGTAGAAATAATGTTCTAATAATCTTATTAAGAATAATTCAACCAGATGATAAAGTGTGTAGTAACATGTTGCATTCGACTTAATCTCTGACCTTCAACTAGGGACAAACAAAGAAAACGTCTCCTCAATCCTGAATTCCCACACGGGAACCTGGGATGGTCTCCTCAACACCAAGTTCATCAAGTGACATCAAATCATCACGACAGCCCTCACCATGAACAGTAAACCCAACCAATACCATGATTTATACTCCATATACAACATTTTCCTCAGTATTTAACTGCAGCTTGTGCAGGATATAAACACACATCAGTCATTATAATTAGCGTGTTGCTAACCCCCCTCGGCCTCCCCTACTGTGCAGCTCGAAACATGATGTACTTCCGGGTTTTGGACTTCGCGCTTCCTTTGAGGTAAGATGAACTGCATCGTAAAATGAGTGTGTTCATGTGTCTGCAGGCAAACCTCTGAGTATAACGACATCATGATGCCGCTGTCACCTGAGGTGTACGGAGAACTGGAGCGCATGGTATGCATCACACTGTATGCACAGTTTTATTTAAATCGAGCACTGAGACTCGTGTCGTTTTATCAGAATTAAATATTGTATTCCCATAAATATCAAGATACAAGTCAACTGTATCAATTGAGTCAAACCTTTATTTTGGTTTCATTTCTAAAAAACATTAATTAAAACAGGACCTGGGTGTGTACAGTAACCATGGTGATATTTTGCTTAGTTTTAAAACTGTAAAATAATTTAAATGTAGTATTGGGTAAAAGTTTAATTTTTACTTTATTTTTTAGACACGCGATCTGACTGATGATCTCGGAGAGGTAAAAATATTTTCAATAAATGTAAATATTTTATATATTAAAGAGTCGAGAGATATTAGAATTTATTTTGGTTTTTTTATTATTATTGTACATTTTTTTATATGATGATGATGATCATGATGATTGTTATTCTTATGCACATCGACACACAACGTGACGTAAAGACAGCAACGTCGTGTCTGCTTTGATGTTTGTTGCCAGCTGGTGAAGGGGTGATCAGAATATCCATTTTCTTCTGATGTCATTGGCAGAATTTCTGCTTGGCAGCCCATCAGAACTTATAATAACGACAGAATGCAGTGAGGAAACCCAGTGATTTTGGGAATTTCCGGCAGTTTTCCTGCTGTTACACACCCTATGAAAATATTATGAATATTTTGAAATTCAATGATTGTGGAATATTGTTTGTAATTTCTTGTATCATGTAGTTTAACAGCATGTGCGTGAGTAGATGGGTCAGTCAGAGCAGAATGATGGATGTCATCTCACTTCAAACTCAAACTCCAGACTGAACCAAGCAGCACATAAAATAAAATAAATACGGATCAATAAAAAACGCGATACAAATAAGAACTGAATAGGGCATTGGCACATCTTTTTAAACCTAATCATCTGCTACATATGTGAACACAAAAGACTTTAGAATCAGTGTGCAATCATTAAATATTACCAGAAAACTGTTAATAAAACAGTGCCCATGGATTGGGGTTGATGAGACCGACACCGTGAACTGGATACAAACATTTTAACAAATGTAAATCATTTAAACTGCGGTGGCTCGGGCAGAGTCGGCTGAGATGGGCGCCAGGTTCCCTGTGGCCCTACTTAGGATTAAGTGTTTTAGAAAATGAATAAATGAAAAATCCTACTAAACTAAAGCATGAAAGCGTTCTAATGTTTAATTGCATGCAGTTTGTCTTAATGCTGCGATTGTTTACTATGAACTTCAAAGAAAAACTTCAAAGAAAACTTCAAAACACCACCGTAGTAAACAATCAAACCATGACTGCATGCACGGCTTCACCAGACCGGACTTCTGCCAGTTACAGTAGGCCCTTTACTATTCACGGTTTTGCACTCACGGTTTGCATATTCACGGACTGCCAAGCAACTGACATGTCGTTCAATTTCAGCCAATGGCTGTCCTCCTTCCTACTGATTGGTTGAGATGATGTAACGCCTCTTTTTCCTCATTCGTGCACAAGTTGTCAATGAGCGTTTTTTAGTGTGTTTTAATTACCAGTTAAGTTCTATGATGCCACTCAAACGCTGTGTGTCTTCTCTGGCTAAGCGATAGAAAAGGTAATGATGTTGGATGTCTCTTCAGAAGAAATAAGACTTTCTCCTGAAGAAACGACAGTTTCCCCTGAAGTGCCTGAAGAGGAATAATCATCTGAAAGCGCTCTAGTATTAAAGTATTTTTCAATCATTATTCCAGTACAGTAAGGTAAAGGGTAAGGTAATGTCTGTTGGGTTTTTACACCCGAGCCAAGTGGCTCATCAGGCCGGTGCTTGTCCCCGATTTCTGTAGCGTGAAGCGACCAGGAGTTCAACTCCTCCTGGATGGGACGCTAGTCCATCACAGGGTACCTTCCCAGTATATTTTTACTGGTACCCATTTATAGTGCTGGGTGAACAGAGGCATACTTGTGGTTGAGACCTTGCCCAGGGGTCTTAGCACAGTGAGGGTCTCAGTGGGATTCGAATTCATAACCTCCTGATTGAGCGCAACACTCTAACCACTACACCACCAGCCCCACTCCAGTACAGTACCTAAGTTAATGTTTAGAATGTTTGTTAGTGTGATTTTTATGTACTGTGGTGTAGCATGTTTATCGTTTTATTTTGTTTATCCAATTTATCGCATTTCATGTTGTTTTATGTTCTTTTTGTTATGGTGTGTGTTTTTGGGGTACTTTGTATTTGACGGCGGTGTTCTCTAGCTCTAACTGTCTGCTCCGGCTGAGGGGTGTGGCTGAGCTGCTCCGTGGGTCACACCCGAATTTCACTCTTCTCATCTACTCTCAATAAACACAAGCATGCGTACCTGTGCACCAGAGCATTAACTCACACGTTTGTTGCAGGTGACAAACGGAGCTTGTGAGACGAAGCACGGCTTATCCGGACTTCTGATCTTTTAAGTGTGCAAGATTAAGCTCCGTGTGTCACCCGCAACAAACGCCTCACATTCAAAGGGGAAGGACTTAAGAAGCGCGCTTTTATTGAGGTGAGTGTGTGGTTTGTTTATAGGGAGTAAATGAGATTACTTAATTGAAGTATGAACTGCATTCAGTCCGAGCAGCTCAGCCATGTCCCTCAGCCAGAGCGGGGAGAAACCACACACACACACACACACACACACACACACACACACACACACTCTCTCTAAACATTAACTTAGGCACTGTACTGGAATAATAATTGAAAAAGACTTTAATACTACAGCTTTACAACAGTTCAGATGATTATTCCTCTTCAGGCACTTCAGAGGAAACTGTCGTTTCTTCAGGAGAAAGTCTTATTTCCTCAGAAGAAACGATTTGAGTGGCATCACAGAGCTTAACTGGATAATATACATACAAAATGAAAACATATACAGTCCATACTGTGTGTGTGTGTGTGTGTGTATATATGATATAAACTAGCGACCTTCAGAATAAAATAAAACTCAGCACATGTACACATTACATTTAGACACATCACAAAAAATCCTGTGTGCGGATTTATTACTTTATTGTTCTTTCTTCAGAGATGCTCCTAATAACAGCACGTTTTATATACAAAGACGTTTAACATGTGTGCCAGCTTTTATTAAATTTAGGTTTAATTTCCCATTCAGTACCTTCTCTGCTTTTCGTACAGAAGCTGAGGAGAGAAACATAGCCGTGAGACTAGAGAACTTGGGGATGCCGTGGGATCATAATTATTTATTGTTAAACAAACAAAAAAAATACTGAGTTAAAAGCACTGCGCTATCCGTTCTCTTGCTGTATTTACTTTATTTATTGATGAGATGAGTGAGAAACTGTCCCATCCTGACATGCCTGTTCTTTCCCATGTGCAGCTGTGTTGCGGTCTTCCTGCCGAGTGATGGACGAGCAGAGTGACGGCGCTCACCATCTTCTCCATCCACAAAGCAAACTGTTACATACTTGAGAAGCCAAGGTTACGCGCATCCTCTTCTGACTTCAACTTCAACTCATGTCTTGTACCAATACTTAAAAAAACAACCACCACCAAAGGAAATCTAACAACCCTGATCTTTTTTAAAGCACTTACACGCCTGCTGCTGGTGCACCTCTCCTTTCACTTGGACCAGGCTTAAGCAAATATATATATATATATATATATATATATATATATATATATATATATATATATATATATATATATATAAAATCACACACACACACACACACACTGTGTATTAACATAAATAAAACTTTGCCACTGAAGGTTAGTCACTGTAAATCCTCCCATACTCCAATGAGACAGAATTATTATTATATAGCTGCCAACTGGTATGTTTTCTTGGGTCTGAGTATGGAAATCTGTTTTTGGGTCGGATAACACGTATTTGAATAATAATTCCGGCTATTTCACGAAAAATAAACAAACCGTAAACTTTCACTACGAAGAATGTGAATAAGAAAATGTATGAGCCACTCAGAGTACCGTCCCTTGCCAAATTTAGCCACTGCGTATGTGTATGGACACTGTTTATGCCGGAAGTTGGGCCATGAACTAGCACACATCTGTGAAGCAGTCGTGCAGCATTGTGAGAGCAAGGTGCATGAAAGGGATTTACAATCAGAATCAGAGGTAGAATGTGCTCAAACTTCGTTGACTTCTTTCACTTAAGACAGTAAATACCAATGCTATCAAAGCTGAAGGTTTGTTTGCAATCTTTCATGTGAAGCATTATGTTCCTCTAGCTGCTGTGGACCACATGGGCAAACTGCTCAAGTAGCAGATGTAAACAAGACAGACCGCTGTACCTTCAATTCCCTCAGATTCTTTTTCACAAAATTTCCAGTCTTGATCAAAACTGGAATTGAAGACACAGATGAAGCTATCACAGTGCTTCTCAAGTTGTGGGGGTTTTCGCACGAGCAAATGGAATGTAGTGCAGTAAAACCCCTCAAGAAACAACAGAAAAATTTCTCGCATGGATGAAGAGAAAGATGGAGAGAGACGGAGATATTAAGACATACGTTTAAATAAGGATGTATTTTTTTTTTTTTTTTTTATTTCAGGCATATCGGTGCACTTTAAATCTTTTTCTATTACAGATTAAGAAACTTAATTGAAGTTTTTTATTGTAAGTTGAACGATATTTCTTTTTTTTAAGGTTAATAAAGATACAATGTTATGCAGGGGTGTACTAATAATTTTATAGACAAATACTACTATTTATAGCTGCTTGCAGGGCGGTGGGGGCCGTGAAATGTTTTTGTTTTGTTTTTTCTAGAAGTGCCACAGAAAATAATTGAGAAGCACTAAGCTATCAACAACCAGTTTGTAACAAGAGGAACAAAGGAGAACGCCTGCAGATGAGTTGTGGTTCTCACTTTGCCACACTGTCCAAGGAGACGGGACGCCCAGATTTCAAGTCGAGCCACTGCATGGTCGGCGTTTTATCGATTCCACACAGCGATGCTGAATGTGAAAGAATTTTCAGTCGGGTGAGGAAGAATAAGACTGACTTCAGGGGATCGCGATCAGATGACATGCTGTCAGCCCGACTTATTCAAAAATCAAGAGGCACCACCTGTTATGAACAAGACACTGTGTCCTTCTAAAAGAGAACAAACACAGAAGAAGAATGAGAGTAGTTTGGCTTTGGCGTCCCCTTGTCTCTCTGTGTACGTCTCAGTGGAGGAAATTTATGTTCGAGTGATGGGACGTCTACACTGGAGTTCGGATCGCTTTGTGCCGAGTTAAAATGCTTCGTACTGGGAAATGACCCTTTACTGTTTGCTGCATTTCATGTCAATCACCTTATGACATGTTAAAGAATGTTAATTCTCAAATAAAAAAAAAAAAAAAAAAAAAAAAAAATATATATATATATATATATAGGATTTTCTGAGTAGATCCTTCCGTAGGAGAGTGCTCAATACTTTTTGGTAGAGAAAATAACAAAAAATTAGTATTTTTGTTATATATAGGGGGAAAGGGGGTGTTTTGTATTGATTCGGTGCACTGTGACAGGCAGCATATAATCTTATTCAACCAAGAATAATCTCAACGGCAGGGAGGAGCTCACCAATCTCATTCTTTTATCTACATATTCATCATGATCACAGGCCGGTCACTTTAGAAAAACAATAAATGTTCACCCTGAGTGCTGGGAAAGCTTTGCTTTTATTTGGTGTTTTGTTTGTAAAATAAATAATCAACTTCATCTGGAACACAACGGAAACAACAGTGCAACAGGAAGAGAACAAACATATTCATATTAATAGAGAAACTACTCTGTGCATATATGTATGTATGTATGTGTGTATATATATATATATATAAAATCATGTTTATATACTTATATAATTATACATAAATAATACATTCAGTCCTAAACTCAGCTTGTGATTGGTCAACATGTGGAGTGGCAGATGAGATGAATAAACTCTCCAAGAGCAACACAACTTTCCACAAACAAACACAGGAACACTAGTGTGCTGGAGATTTTCTCCTCGATGTCGTCACAGGAATATCAGAAGGCAGTTGAGCCTGGATACACTTAATCAACAGCCGTGTGCAGAAATAGAAATACGGGGCGGCATGCAGTTTACAGGGACGGGTGCCAATACCTTTGATTGAATGTGTTTTGTTTGTGGGCGTGTTAGGGGATGGATTTTGGGGAGAGAAATAAAACTGCAGTGAAGATGATGCTCCATTACTGTACACAGTGTGTAGACAGTATAGAAAAGCTGATGGGTGACTGGGCTGCACTGTGAGTGCATGTATATATATATATATCTATACACACACAATTTTCTCTCACAAAAGATATTTTGACTTTAAATAATCAGGTATGATTACTTTTTAATAAATAATTTTTTATCCACCAAAAAACCCAGTGTGTGTGTGTGTGTGTGTGTGTGTGTGTGTGTGCGCTGTTGGTGTAATAAACACTGTTGTCAATTTGAATGTAAATAAATCCAAGTCTGAGTCTACTGATGATTCTCATGCTATGGGAGACACGTCTGTGATGTCGGTGTATCCAGGCTGCTCCTCAATGAGAATTTCTCTTTTTCAGAGTGTTGCTTTCAAGTCATTTCCATCCAGTAAATAATCAAATACAGGAAGAAGTAAACAAAGTGTTGAGAATCTGATTTGGTTGTGAAAGCGTCAGCCTTCCTTTATCTGGTCCCTAAAAACCACCTGTCACATAGCAGTGTAGTCAGAACTGTTCACACACACACACACACACACACACACACACACACACACACAGGAAAGTACATGTATCAAAGTATAACACAACCACACATTATAAACACAACTGGTTCATAACAGTACATCACAACAATAAACTACAGCACAGAGGAAACCCAAGCGCACACACACACACACACACACAGGTTTTAATTAAGCATGCTACGTACACAGCCTACTTCAAAACAGCATTATGACATCATCTAAACAATTAAAAGTGCAATATGTAGCTGCTATTTCCTGCACCATTACATTCACCTCCAGCTAGAATAAATAAAGATCAAGTAGAGTGGCAACTATGAGAAATCAAATGGAATCAGATCCACAATGTCTTTCTGAAAACACGAGCTTCCTCCTTTACCTGAGTGTTAATGAGTCCTGCACCTGCCGCCATGATATTAAACATCACCGGATTTTTTAAGCCGAAGCGAATTTTAGTTTGAGGGTAATTGGATATATTTTTGGGGTAGTCGGTAGAATTTGAAGTCCGTATTCACACAGCTCCTTGAAAAGAGAAAACCTCTGTATATTTCCTACACACGGCTGCGTCTTACCATCTCACACAGATAACAAATCCACAGCTTTCATCAATAACAACCTCAAACAGGAAATTATGCTCCGACCTGACATGGAATGAACAAATCATGGAGGAGGGAGCGAGTTTTTATACACAGATCCTCTCACACACACACACACACACACACACACACACACACACACCTGCACTTCAGCTTCAATCCAATAGTGCAGACTGAAAGTCTGTCCCAGAAGCCAAAGCTGAACAGCTCACACTGAAATACACAATTACTCGAACTAGACCCACTGGACCCGAGATGATCAAATGGAAGCCACATGTAAAATATACAGAGAAAAGAGTCATAAAGAAACACCTGGATATGTTTCATTTGCATTTTAAGGGCAGGTTCAATACAATACTTGACAACCAGTGCAGGTCACGGATCCTCAATGATAATTATATATTCCAAGGTTTTTGTTGACCCAGCCGAAACCAAGAACACCTAAAGAACACTTCACCCTATTTCACTGCAATATCCCCTCACACGCGAGTACAGCCCGATTCCTCTTGAACTCTTTATAAAAGGTGTGATCCCTCCTGCATGCCAAACGTCGAGATGATTCCTTTACTACCCGTTACAAATAACAACAACAATGCAACTGAACAACGCACTCACCTACAGGCGCCCAACCTGATTCATCAGTTCTTGAAAATAATTGAAAACTAAAACAAAAACCTTAATTTCTTTAACTGTCTACAAAACAAGGATCAGTAAATATTTGTTAATAACACTACACACTTATCCATCATATACAACACATTCAAAGTGTGTGGGAACTAAAGAACACACCCACAGTAAAGAAAAACAGTGCATGAGCACTGCAGAGTTGCCAGATTGAAGGGTTTTAAAACCATATGACACACACACACACACACACACCTAACAAGATTCATTATAAATAATACACTTTTTCATGAATACATCTCACAACTACACAGGATCTACTGAGATAATCAAACACACACACACTCCCTTTCTCTCTCTCTCTCTCTCTCTCTCTCTCTCTCGCTCTCTCTCGCTCTCTCTCTCTCAGAGCATGCCATCCAGGTTCTTCTCTGCCGTCTCCTTGTCTGCAGTGGAGCAGCTCTCCTGTGGACTGTACTTGTTGTGGTAATCCTGCAGAATCGTCACAACATCATGATGACCGAAGTGTACTGCCTCATCCATAGGGGTGTTCCCCCACCTCCAGACATGCACGTGCACGCACACACACACACACACACACACACACACACACACACTTTTAATACACTCATTCTAACATATTTCTGGAAGGAGTCTCCAGTATTAGCTGATAATATGAAATGTAGCTGTAACTGGATAATAAATTACTCGTACCTGTCCCTGGGTACAGGGTTCACCTTACACGCCTCCAGAAGGAAGCGCACCACCTCAGCATGACCTGCAGAACACATGTATCCTCAGTGTACAAAATCCAATAATAATAATAATAATAATAACAATAATAATATATAATACAATCAATCAATCAATCAATCTGGGTGCTGTGCCAGAATTCTGGTGTAGACAGCAGCCATAACAGTTTTATCATGGCTGTATACAAAGGGCAAAAAAAGTCCACAGTCGAGGCCTTCTTTCTACATGGTGGTTTTATTGAGACACCATCTCTAGCTCACTGGCCTTTGACTCTAAAGCATTTATCTGCCCTTTGATAGGTCTTGTTTTTATTCCTACTGGGTTGCTCACCACCCTTCTCACCAAATTTGAAATCTGGTGGGGAGCCCGTTTAGTCACCGACCACTCAACCATGCAACAGGTTGTACTGGCTTACATGTGACCAGTAGCAGGGCAAAACCTGACCTGACCAGCCATGTGTATCATGAAACACATCATAAATAAAATATTTGTCAGAGGACTGTTACTTCTCCACCACTAAAGGGTAGAAACCACTGCAAACATCAACAAAGGACCGAACTTCTAGGACAAACAAGTACAGTCGGCCCTCTACTTACGTAAACCTCTGAATACAAAAAATCCAGGTTACGAAAAACATTTCCCTAAATTTTCGCCGTCTGTATCCGAAACAACCTCTTCTTACGAAAAGCACCAAAGGCGCCATTCAAAAATTCAAACAATGTGCGAGTTGCTCTCTCATTGGCTGTCTCCCAACATCCCGCCCCGCTGGACTCCCATTGGCCTCCCACTGGCCAGGAGGGAGCTGACTCTCCATAGTACTGTATTCATAAGCTTGTTTGTGACACGCGTAAAAAAGAGATGTACTGTTGGTTCGTGAGTTTTCAAAGTGCTCATTGCAGCTTATTTTTCGTTTTTTAAGTTGTTTAACCCTTTACACCCTAAATTATTTTGTAGGTGTAAAAAAACATATTTCCTGCTTTTTTTGGGACTTAGGTAAGCTGGTTAAAGATAATATGTACTGAAAATATAAAATTTGCATTAATTATAAAAAAATAATAATACGTGACGAATTAGTCACATCTGGAAGGAAAGATTGAATAAATATTAATAATAATGGGTGACGAACTCACATCCGTAGGAAACGTGCAAATTTTGTAAAGTGAAAAGTGAAAGATTTTTTATCACATATCCTTTATTGCATTATCAATAACGTATCACAATATATCACAAACCTTGAAAAAAATTATCTTTACAAAAGTAACGGTATAAAACGAGCCTTATAAGAATATTTTGGCAGAGAAATACTGGCACAAATGGTACTTATAAATAAATCTATGTAAAATAAAGTGGATCACGTTGAATTATAAAAAATCCTTTGGTATGAAAATCAGGGTGTTCACGGTTCTGCGCTACTTTATCCTGCAAATACTCATGGGAAGCTTCGAAGGAGTTGGATTTGCTGTTCAGGCTCACATTGACTTTTTTTGCATCTTTGCCTTTTTTCTGTAATTCCTGGAAGATGCCCAACGCCGTGTTTTTGAAGGGAAGCTGAAGGACGATGACAGCCCTTTTTAGGAGGTTTGCTCGGCTCTGCGTTAGAAGCAGCTCCTCCCCTCTTCGTCCCGCCCACTTTACCAGCCTTCATCAGCTCAATGACAGGAACACGAGCTCATATAATATTTCTTCGATCTGATGGGATTCCTATAAAGCGAGATTGATCGGCTAAATCTACTCCTCCCATTAATTTATTGAACTGTTTCACGATATCAGGACAATCAACTTCAACTCTCTTCTTTGTTTTGGAATCGAAGTGATGTCCTGTAGTAACGGGGTCGACTTTTGCGAACGTAGATGATAACATGTTCACGACTCCATTGTTCAAACATTTTACATGTACCGTACTGCTTCTGAGTTCTCATTCTCTATTTTAGCAGCTTTGATTGCACCTCGTCCTTTTTTCCTGATTGCCTTTTGACATTTCAAATCCTTTGATAATCCAGGTAATCTTGATGGACAGTCTTCTTCTTCTTTTCCTTTCGGCTTTTCCCTTCAGGGGTCGCCACAGCGAATAATCTGCCGCCATCTCACCCTATCCTTTGCATCTTCTTCTCTTACACCAACGACCTTCATGTCCTCCTTCACCACATCCATGAATCGTCTCTTTGGTCTTCCTCTAGGCCTTTTACCTGGTAGTTCCAGCCTCAGCATCCTATTACCAATATACTCACTATCCCTCCTCTGTACATGTCCAAACCATCTCAATCTAGCCTCTCTGACTTTGTCTCCAAAACATTTAACATGTGCTGTCCCTCTGATGTGCTCATTCCTAATCCTATCCATCCTCGTTACTCCCAAAGAGAACCTCAACATTTTCATCTCTGCTACCTCCAGCTCTGCCTCCTGTCTTTTCCCCAGGGCCACTGTTTCTAACCCATACAACATCGTTGGCCTCAACACCGTCTTGTACACTTTTCCTTTCATTCTTGCCGATACCGTCCTATCACACATCACACCGGACACTTGTCGCCAACCATTCCAGCCTACCTGCACACGCTTCTTGACCTCTTTTCCACACTCTCCATTGCTCTGGATTGTTGAACCGAAGTACTTAAAATCCTCCACCTTTCTTATCTCTGCTGCCTGTAATCTCACCGTTCCTCTTGGGTCCTGTTCATTCATGCACATGTATTCTGTTTTACTGAGGCTAATCTTCATTCCCCTCCTTTCCAAGGCATACCTCCACCTCTCTAGATTTTCCTGCACTTGTTCTCTGCTCTCACTACAGATCACAAGGTCATCTGCAAACATCATTGTCCATGGGGAATCTTGTCTAACCTCGTCTGTCAGTCTGTCCATCACCATAGCAAACAAGAAGGGGCTGAGAGCTGACCCTTGATGCAGTCCCACCTCCACCTTGAACTCTTGTGTCACCCCGACAGCACACCTCACCACTGTCTTACATCTCTCATACATGTCCTGCACCACTCTAACATACTTCTCTGCCACTCCAGACTTTCTCATGCAATACCACAGTTCTTCTCTCAGCACCCTGTCATATGCTTTCTCCAGATCCACAAAGGCACAATGCAGCTCCCTCTGACCGTCTCTGTACTTCTCCATTAACATCCTCAAGGCAAACACTGCATCTGTGGTGCTCTTTCTTGGCATGAAACCAAACTGTTGTTCACAAATGCTGACCTCTGCCCTTAGTCTAGCTTCCACTATTCTTTCCCATAACTTCATCGTATGGCTCATCAACTTTATCCCTCTGTAGTTGCCACAACTCTGCACGTCTCCCTTGTTCTTAAAAATGGGCACCAGCACACTTCTCCTCCATTCCTCTGGCATCCTCTCACTCTCTAAGACCTTGTTAAATGTTCTTGTCAGAAAATCTACTGCTACCTCTCCTAGACACTTCCATACCTCCACCGGTATGTCATCAGGACCAACTGCCTTTCCATTCTTCATCCTCTTCAATGCCCTCCTCACTTCACCCTTACTAATCTTTGCTACTTCCTGGTCCTCAACAGTCACCTCTTCTACTCTTTTTTCTCTCTCATTTTCCTCATTCATCAGTTCTTCAAAGTACTCTTTCCATCTTCCCAGCACACTTCTGTCATCAGTCAATACATTTCCCACTCTGTCCTTTATCAATCTAACTTGCTGCACGTCCTTCCCATCTCTATTTCTCTGCTGTGCCAACCTGTATAAATCATTTTCTCCCTCCTTACTTTCCAACCGAGCATACAAGTCATCAAACGCGCTCTGTTTGGCCTTTGACACCGCTACCTTCGCCTTATGCTGTGTCTCCCTGTACTCCTGTTTACTCTCTTCGGTTTTCTCAATGTCCCACTTCTTCTTAGCTAACCTCTTCCTTTTTACACACTCCTGCACTTCCTCATTCCACCACCAAGTCTCCTTATCTACTTTCCTTCCAGATGACACACCAAGTATTCTCCTACCTGTCTCCCTGATCACATTAGCTGTAGTTTTCCAGTCATCTGGAAGCACTTCCTGCCCACCCAAAGCCTGTTTCAACTCCTCCTTGAAGACAACCCGACACTCTTCCTTTTTCAACTTCCACCACTTTGTCTTCTGCTCTGCCTTTGCCTTCTTCACCTTCCTCACCATCAGCATCATCCTGCACACCACCATCCTATGCTGTTTGGCAACACTCTCACCCGCTACTACTTTGCAGTCACTGACTTCCTTTAAATTACATTGCCTGCACAAGATGTAGTCTACCTGTGTGCTCCTACCTCCACTTTTATAAGTCACCCTATGCTCCTCTCTCTTCTGGGTGAAAGTATTCACCACAGCCATTTCCATCCTTCTTGCAAAATCTACCAACATCTGTCCTTCTGCGTTCCTGTCCTGGATACCAAACCTACCCATCACTTCCTCGTCCCCTCTGTTTCCTGCACCAACATGTCCATTGAAGTCTGCCCCAATGACCACTCTTTCACCTCTGGGGGTACTCTGCATCACTTCATCTAACTCCCTCCAGAATCTCTCCTTCTCTTCTCGCTCACATCCTGTCTGTGGGGCATAAGCACTAACAACATTGACCATCACACCTTCAATTTCTAACTTGAGACTCATCACTCTGTCTGACACTCTTTTCACTTCTAGAACATTCCTGACAAACTCCTCCTTCCAGATGACTCCGACACCATTTCTCTTCCCTTCCTAGCCTTGCTACCTTTCCACCTGGTCTCCTGAACACAGTATGTCCACCTTCCTCCTCTGCATCATGTCAGCCAGCTCTCTACCTTTTCCTGTCATAGTTCCAACATTCAAAGTCCCTACTTTCAGTCCTAGACTCATGCCTTTCCTCTTCTCTCTCTCTGGCAACGGACACGCCTCCCGCCTCTCCTTCTTCGACGTATTCAACCAACAGTAGTCCAATTTCCATCAGCACCCTGTTGGTTGACGGCACTGATGGCGGTCGTTGTTAACCCGGGCCTCGACCGATCCGGTATGTCATTCTTTCTTGTGATTCGCATAGTTTATTTGGCATTTGTTTTACGCCGGATGCCCTTCCTGACGCAACCCTCTGCATTTATCCGGGCATGGGACCGGCGTGAGGGAGAGACACTGGTTTGTGCCCCCCCCCGGCTGCATTAGTCCCACAGCAAAATATTCCACGACCGAAGAGAGAATTTCAGTCGCACAAGGTGGATCCGGACCAAGGAAGGGCATCGTAACTGAAGGGTTTTCATTTTGAAGGACTGACCACTGTCGAGTGAGATTTCGTCTTGTTGCTCCACTTGCACTAGAATCATCTGTGGTTGGCATTGGGGCGTGTTCATCTATGATAACGGCCGAATTTCCATCAAGCTCAATCACATCATTTGGAGGAGTCTCTTCATCTAGATCTATTTCCTTTTCCATATTCACATCATCAGGGATGAAGTTGGGATCAGACACCTCGTCATCATATTCCAGTTCTGTCTCAGATTCGTCACTATCGTCACAAGTGGCCAGCTCAGCAGTTTCCACACTGATGTTTTTCCTGCCATTGAAAGTTCTGGGGGCGATTAATAGACCGGTGGTGAAATTG
This sequence comes from Plotosus lineatus, assembly GCA_024760905.1. Taxonomy (NCBI): domain Eukaryota; kingdom Metazoa; phylum Chordata; class Actinopteri; order Siluriformes; family Plotosidae; genus Plotosus; species Plotosus lineatus. Next base: position 2,123,869 of record CM045748.1, read on the forward strand.
AATAAAGAGAGACACTCACCAGTCAAACTGACTCAACGATTATGTTTTCTAAATGACGACATTGGGTCAGACTTTACCTCTGATGACTCACTTTGAATCGATAAATAACACCAAGATATTCCTCACAGAAAACAATAATGTTTATAATGACGCTCTTATTGAATTTACATAAAAATTATAAGCATATTGGTATAAAAATATTTTTTTGCAGGAATTCTACTATTTGTAAACTATGTTGTAAGTAATCACTGTTGACAGCCAAGCTTGTTCATACACCTGATGTGACGAAAACGTCACTCGCATAAAATATGAGGGTTTTTAGTAAAATGAACTCAATAAACTATTTCTCCCTCAGAAAATTACAAAACTATCATTACAGACGCTCCCCGACTTACATTTTTAATTGGTTCCGGACGGCCGAACATAAGTTGAAAGTGAACGTAAGTTGTTACAGTGATGTATGACGCTCATACTGTACTATACATCCATAAATACCATTACCGTATCTCATAAAACACCCCTAAATCAATTATTATAAACATAACATTGTAAAATAATATCAAATATATGAAATAATATCAACATTAATTTCAAATAAATTAAATTCAAGCAAAATAATTTCAAATAGATCAAATAAATTTTAATCAAATTCACTCATCAATAGCAAATAGAGTATCAAATATACCTTTTAACTATGATGCGATCTTTCTGCTTGTAAACCGAAACTAAAACCCGAAAGTAGTGTACTTGCTGAGCTTGACACAAAGCGCGGGTTGTACGGACTTCCGGTCTTTGCTTAACTGAGTATGCATAGTAGATTGTGCCGATCCGAGCTGATAGTTAATTCATCTCTGTGTATGAGACTTGCACCCATGCTAGTAGGCTTACGCTTCTGACCAACCAGATTTGCTTCGGGTTAGAAAAGTCCGCAAAACAGAGTAAACAAAGACCACAGAGACGATGTCTTAACACAAGGGTAACACACTATACAACTCTGTGTGTGTGTGTGTATATTATATATATATATATATATATATATATGTATATGGAGAGAGAGAGAGAGAGAATTTTCTGAGTACATCCTTCTGTAAGAGTGTTCAATATTTTTTCGTAGAGCAAATATAAGTAAAAATAAAAGGACAGGACAAAGACAAAGATGAAGTCTCAATAGAAAGTCTTTGTCCTGTCCTTTTATTTTTACTTATATATATATATCTTCTTCTTTTCCTTTCGGCTGTTCCCTTCAGGGGTCGCCACAGCAAATGATCTGCCTCCATCTCTCCCTATCCTCTGCATCTTCTACTCTTACTCCAACGACCTTCATGTCCGCCTTCACTGCATCCATAAATCTTCTCTTTGGTAAACTGAACTGTGAAGGAGGGGCACGTTCAGTCTGTTTTTTGTAAACAATGGACACAGCCTCATTACGTCATTGCATAGGTACGTCTAAACTCAAAATTTTTTTTTTTTTTTCACTTAGAATCGAAAAAATGTAAAATGGATGAACATAAGTCGGGGAGCGTCTGTATTCTTCAATGACAATTTTTTTATGTGCATGAATCTCACCTGATATTTGATCCATTGTGCTTTTAGTACTGACAATTTGAGCAATTTGAGCAATTCAAGCAAACAGGTGAATGTTGAGTACTAAACAAGTGTTCAAAGCGCGCTTGCCTGCTTGACATATAGGAAGTCTGACAAGCCGCGTTCCACCCCAAAAGCTGCGGTGTCGACCATGACACCTCCCGCACTTGGCGGAGCGCGTCACAAATGTTTTAATAATGTGTAATATTGTTTGGTTTGGTGAATAAAAAAATTGGTTAATAAAAAATGTTCTGAATCTCCATAGTAGTGTAGCCATGCCTGTTTGTCACACGCGTAAAGGAGAGTTGTACTGTTGGTTCATGAGTTTCGTGAGTTTATTTGAGAGGGCTCATCTTATAATCTTATAAACACGGCTCATTGGTAATGATTATGGGTTTACATGACTAGACAACCAAGTGAAACAATAAGGAAAGCAGTTTTTATGACCGCTTTGAGCAGAGATGTGGTGCACTTGACCTGACAAACACAGGACTGCGTACAGAGTCAGTCAGAAAGGAGGCAGGTGTTCTTTAACTCTGTTTCGAGAGAGCACATTGCAGCTTATTTTTCGTTTTTTAGGTTGTTTAATTCAGTAAATGTTTAATAAATGTGGCGTGGTCCGCCAAGTGTGAGCAAAACGCGGCTCATCCGGACCTCCAATCCCTCAAGGAAACAAGTTAATGTTGAGTCCGAACCGCCGATCTGTCAAGCGCGCTTTGAACACACTGTCTCAAAAGCTCCAACGTTGGCTGCGAGCTACGTGTGGGTGGAGCCCGCATTCGGCAGAGCGTGCCACAAATGTGTGTTTGTGTGTGGTGTGTGTGAGAGAGAGAGAGAGAGAAAGATAGAGAGAGAGAGAGAGACAGTGTTTGTGTGTGTGTGAGAGAGAGAGCGAGAAAGAGACACAGAGAGAGACAGTGTTTTTGCGTGTGTGTATGTGTGCGCGCATAAATAAAAAATGTTTAATAATGGTTTAATTAATAAATGTTAATAAAATGCTTTAATATGTTAATAAAATGTTTAAATGGTTTAATAAATAATTTTCTTTGAATTTTAACACATATTTCATACAAAATCGGTGTACTTTTATCATTTTTAAAGGGTTTATGGGGTAGTCTTGGGAGCCTTGGAACGAATCACATGTTTTACATGTAAAATGCACCTCTATCTACGAAAACTCCAGGTTACGAAAAAGACTCTGGAACGGATTAATTTCGTAAGTAGAGAGCCGACTGTAAAGGGAATAAGTGTAACTGCAGTTCAGCAGACAGACAGCCGGGGGAGACGGTAAGAGCGAAGAGATAATGAGATTACCTTCGGCCGCAGCCACATGAAGTGCCGTTCTGGAATCATAATCCCTCTGCTCCATGTCCATAGAAGACAGAGCGAATCTACACACACACACACACACACACACACACACACACACACATATATAGGAAACAAACTTATTCCAAGCTCAGATGTAAGCATTCATAGCGAATTTTAGTTTGTCGGTATCTGAATATATTTCTGGAGATGCTTGAAATTGAGGTAAATGGCCCCTATTTGTCCAGGAGAAAATCTTCTGACCTGTTCAAAATTGGGTGGAAATTCAGAATGACTCGGATACGAGTGAAGACCTTCGAAGGTAGTCTTTTTCACTCGTTTTTGAGCAGTTCAAACGATTTTTCTACATTATGCAAATCCACCCCTTTTTACAAAGAGGCAGCAGACAGGAGTCTTGTGCTCCCCTATTTACACTTTCATTTGACCAAGATCTGCATATTTCCTTCACACACCTGCTGCTTACCATCTCTCATGCTTATTATAAAATTATAATATTATTATTAAATACAAATGGTGGTTCTGGTATAAGTGAATTTACCGCTCAAGCTGCTTTTCACAACGGAGGGGAACATCAGGAATCTCAGATCACAGAATCTGTTCTGTTTGCGCTCGGATCTGGTTCTTTGGGACGTGTAACGTGGGGCAGAGGGACAATATATATCGGCTCTGCAGGGATCTATTGCTGTATTTTTTATTTGCTTTTCCTGGAATAACTAGTTGGGATTTCCCTCATAATCTCACCTTTGATATAAATTTGGATTTTCCTTTTTAGCGTGAGGTGAAAAGCCGATCTAGTCTGTCTGTTACACCCGTCCAAAATAATTAACTTCCCAAAGATAGGCAATAGAAATGCACAAAAACTGCATGACCTTGCAAAACTCCTAATAGAGATAGAAGCAGCTAAAGTGGATAACTTTCTACTTGGTTTCTACTATAAAGAATAGTACAAAGAATTATGTGTCATTCCTGGTTGCTGTTTTCACAAAGTTCATCTACAGTGAAGCCAAAGCTTGAAATCACCATTTCATCACCCAGTCACTCTCCTTCAAAGTGACAGTGTGCGTCATTTTTTACATGGATTTTAAATAAGTCATAATTGAGAGAACTGGACATGTGTCTTCATCTACAAATATGTAAAATATTTAATTGTCTTTTTCCGTATGAAAAATACATGGGTGCACATGCTTTCTTTACAAGAATAGCAGACTTAAATGAAACAACAGAGTCACAATTTATTGTAGCTAAAGGGATATTATTCCACATTTTAACAGTTGATGTGTAAAATGAGAGGGACGAATATTTTAGTCTTGGACTAGGCTGACTGCAATTACCGCAGTTTCTTAATTCGTAGTCGGTTCGGGATCCCACTTCAGGAGGAAGTAGATCATAAAGAAAACGTGGCGCAATGCCAGTATGAATCTTATGAAATAAGGATAATTTACAGCTATTTGTTTCCACAGCTTACATACCTAAAAACTTTGTCTGCAATCACATGCAATGAGTGTAAACGTGACAAGCATGCAACAGTTTTGCACTTAAGCCTCCTCAACCGAACGCAAACCATGGCAGGAAGGAAGATGATACAAAGGAGGAAACACGCTGACGACTACGCAGCCTACACCAAAATCAGCAATGGTTCATTTACATGAACCTCACACCATAGACAGTGAGAGACATGGCCAGCCTTTGATTACCCATTTAGCTGCACTGGGGGGACAGTGACAACATGTTGAAAGTGGGGCTTGAACCCCCAGCCTTAGGATCAGTGATCCCGCACCTTTACCACCAGGTCAGCAGTGCCTTTAGAATGATACATGTAGTATACAGTATACATGTACACATGTAGTACAGAAGTATACATGGTAAATACTTACACTATCTTGTATGAGAAGAACTTACATGTAAATTATGCTGAACAGTCTGCATTTGCTGTTATTTCTGTATTGTTTGTGTTACAGTTTCATTGTCGACTCATGTCCCTCAGTAAACTCAAAGACAACACAACTTCTTCAGTCTGAGAGTCTTTCCTGGGCAGATTTGAGTGTTTAGCTTGCTGGATAAGCTTTGGAAGCACAAATAGTGAGACCAGTATAATTAATATTCAGGATCCATGACCTGCACTGGCTGTGTGTTATGTATTGTATAGAACCTGGTATTAAGATATTAATAAAATAAATCAAATTGTTTTTCTTCATGACTTTTTTGTGCATTTCTTTTTTGGTATATTGTACATATATCCTCCATTTCAACAGCTCGAGTCCAGTGGGTCCAGTTCAATTAGTTGTGTTTCAGTGTTTAGTTTCGGTATGAGCTGCCCAGCTTTGACTTATGGGACAGACACTATTTCAGCATGTGTGTGTATTTCAGCATGCATGTATGTGTCTATACCTCCTCAGTGCAGAGACGTCCCCTGTGTAGGCAGCAAAAAGCAGATTAATAACCGATTTTACCTGGAAGACAGAAAACATTATGTAGAACATGTATACACACACTCATGTGCCCACGTACATACACACACATATCCATGCACGTGTCCACAAACACACATATGCACACGTGCACACACGTATACACGCGCGCACACACGTATACACGCACGCACACACATATACACGCACGCGCACACGTATACACGCACGCGCACACGTATACACACACGCGCATACACACACACGCACGTGCGCACACACACACACACACGCACGCGCACGCGCACACACACACACACGCACGCGCACACACACACACACACACACACACACGCACACACACACACACACACACGGTTTAGGAAGTGAATAAAGTTGAAGGTAGATCATTGTAATCTTTGCATTATGAGGTCAGACAAACAGAGCAGCTGTGATTACAGAACAGATATGTCACTCACCCGCTCATCGCCACCCTCTCTTCGAGGATCCAGCTTCTTAGCAAAGTGACGCAGGTTATCGTAGTTGTGGAAGTTACACAGCTGCACTAGATCCTGAACACACACATACAAGGAGGATGATGTATAAATGTGTACGTATAGCACAGATGCATGAATATGTTACAGATCAGAGTTCATCTCACAGTGATGATTTAATAGTCAATCAGTACTTGGACCTTCATCACCTGCAGTCAGTGTAGGTATACTAGTCCTTCTCAAAAAATTAGCATATTGTGATAAAGTTCATTATTTTCTGTAATGTACTGATAAAAATTAAACTTTCATATATTTTAGATTCGTTGCACACCAACTGAAATATTTCAGGTCTTTTATTGTTTTAATACTGATGATTTTGGCATACAGCTCATGAAAACCCAAAATTCCTATCTCAAAAAATTAGCATATGATGTTCAGGTAGTGTAAACGAGCTATTAACCTAATCATCTGAATCAACCAATTAACTCTAAACACCTGCAAAAGATTCCTGAGGCTTTTAAAAACTCCCAGCCTGGTTCATTACTCAAAACCGCAATCATGGGTAAGACTGCCGACCTGACTGCTGTCCAGAAGGACATCATTGACACCCTCAAGCAAGAGGGTAAGACACAGAAAGAAATCTCTGAGCGAATAGGCTGTTCCCAGAGTGCTCGATCAAGCCACCTCAGTGGGACGTCTGTGGGAAGGAGAAAGTGTGGCAGAAAACGCTGCAGAACCAGAAGAGGTGACCGGACCCTGAGGAAGATTGTGGAGAAGGGCCGATTCCAGACCTTGGGGGACCTGTGGAAGCAGTGGACTGGGCTACAGGTGCCGCATTCCCCGGGTCAAACCACTTTTGAACCAGAAACAGCGGCAGAAGCGGCTGACCTGGGCTACAGAGAAGCAGCACTGGACTGTTGCTCAGTGGTCCAATGTATTTTTTTTGGATGAAAGCAAATTTTGCATGTCATTCGGAAATCAAGGTTCCAGAGTCTGGAGGAAGACTGGGGAGAAGGAAATGCCAAAATGCCTGAAGTCCAGTGTCAAGTACCCACAGTCAGTGATGGTCTGGGGTACCATGTCAGCTGCTGGTGTTGGTCCACTGTGTTTTATCAAGGGCAGGGTCAATGCAGCTAGCTATCAGGAGATTTTGGAGCACTTCATGCTTCCATCTGCTGAAAAGCTTTATGGAGATGAAGATTTCATTTTTCAGCACGACCTGGCACCTGCTCACAGTGCCAAAACCACTGCTAAATGGTTTACTGACCATGGTATTACTGGGCTCAATTGGCCTGCCAACTCTCCTGACCTGAAGCCCATAGAGAATCTGTGGGATATTGTGAAGAGAAAGTTGAGAGACACCAGACCCAACACTGTGGATGAGCTTAAGGCCGCTATCGAAGCATCCTGGGCCTCCGTAACACCTCAGCAGTGCCACAGGCTGATCGGCTCCATGCCACGCCGCATTGAAGCAGTCATTTCTGCAAAAAGATTCCCGACCAAGTATTGAGTGCAGAACTGAACATAATTATTTGAAGGTTGACTTTTTTTGTATTAAAAACACTTTTTTATTGGTCTGATGAAATATGCTAATTTTTTTAGATAGGAATTTTGGGTTTTCATGAGCTGTATACCAAAATCATCAGTATTCAAACAATAAAAGACCTGAAATATTTCAGTTGGTGTGCAATGAATCTAAAATAGATGAAAGTTTAATTTTTATCAGTACATTACAGAAAATTATGAACTTTATCACAATATGCTAATTTTTTGAGAAGGACTAGTATATGTGGATATTATGTGGGAAATTATTAATTTGGAGTTATTGGTACCCATTTCAGCTGATATCCTGAACTTTAAAATGATACCAATTACACCCACTAACTGAAAGACAGATAAGCAGAGCGGAGAACACAAGAAAACAAAGACAATGTGAGAGACACACTGACAGGCAGAAAGAGACAGAGGGACAAATAAGCAGGCAGAATAACAGATGGACATATAGACCAGGGGTCGGCAATGCGTGGGTCCGGAGCCACATGCAGCTCTTTCATCTCTCTGGTGCGGCTCCATGGCTTTTCAAAATAATGTTATACTTTATGGTGGCCAACGGGTGCACCACAAGTGCTTATTTACTCACATCGGAAGCACTGCGGGCTTCCAAGGGTTAGAGAGTTAAACCAGCTTTCACCTGAATAACGTGGGTATCCTTCCAAAAATGCTCTTTTAGGGTTGAAAATTACAGAGATGAAAATTAACATGGACGTGATCAGATATTTATTTGGTGTGGGTGGGGTGATTTTGTCTGTGTCCACAAGAACACAAGAACACACACAAAATAACCCCGCCCACACCAAATAAATATAAAAGAGCCCTAAAAGAGCTCATGGCAAACAGCAGCACGGCGAGCAAGAGATTTTTTCCGCCGCCGAGGTTTGTAATCCAGGAATGGGAATCACACATGAAGTAAGAGACATTGGATGAGATTTGTTTATACACAGAAATCTCCGAATTAAATAACTGTCCTCACAGTGACAAAATAAAAGACTGGGTGTGGTTCAGTCTCCACTCTGAGAATGGGTCGGTCAGTGCAGCATTAAGCCTTAATATTATTGAAAAGAATGTTGAGCAGGCTCCTTCTTAAAATAAGTCTTCATATACTTTTCTGTGTTGCTATCGTTTTTGTAAATTAAAACTATGACAAAACAACATTAATCTAACTAAATAAATAAATAAATAAACTAAATGAATAAATAAATGAACTAAATAAATAAATAAAGAAAAAAGATCCCACGAAGGGATGGTGAGGTAGATACCCAACCCTTTAACACATCTGGCTGCACCCCGTCCCACGCTTCGTGTGATAGATATTTTTTTTCTTCATAAAAATACCAGAAGGACTCGAACACATTCATTAATTTTCTGAACCACTTAATCCTAATTCAGGTAGCGGGGAGACTGGCGATTTTTATTTTTAATTTAAATGTTTATGTTGCACGCAGAATTGTAATTTAATTGTCTCTGCAGTCATTTAAATCAGTGTTTCCCAACCCCTGTTCCGCAGCACATTAGTGTGCTGTGAGAAATCATCAGGTGTGCCGCGGAAGATTAACCGATTTCACTTAACAGTGCTGTTCTGCTAGAGGGCAGTATCATTTTTGTTCCGTGGTGTGCCTCGTGATTTTTCTAATTGAAAAAGTGTGCCTTGGCTCAAAAAGGTTGGGAAACACTGATTTAAATCAATGCAACACGTTTTATATTAACATGAAGGAAAAAGGGGAAAACATTATATGCAATGTTATTTGATTTTAAATGTCAAAAAAGGATTTGTGGCTTCCAGTGTTTTCTTTAATGTGGAAAACGGGTCCAAATGGCTCTTTGAATGGCAAAGGTTGCCGACCCCTGATATAGACAAACAGGCAGAGGCAGACAAGACAGAGAAACAAACAGATGGCCGGAGAGAAAGAGAGAAAGAGGGGCAGGGGTGGTAAGGTGCTGAAATACTGAACCTATGGTCGGGGGTTCAAGCCCCACTATCACCGGGTTGTCACCGTCTCCCAGTGCAAATATATACACATATTTGATGTAATAAGCGCCCTGCTCCAATACCCCCCCGCCCCCATGTTTTTAATCTTACTTCTAATAACCACCCATGTGTACTGGAAGCAAAATCGTAGATCAAACTTGCCAATTTTATTCGACTAGTCTCTAAAATAAGGCGTTCACTGCCTGTAAAAGTGAGTTTACATAGTATTTCAAGACCCCCTGCCACTGGGGAATGTCTATAATGTTCATCAGTTAATATATACAGGGATCCCTCGCTACTTCGTACTTCAATTAATGCGGCATCAGTGCATCGTGGTTTAAAAAAAAAAATCATTAAATTAAAAAAATAAGGAATCTAAGGAAGAATAGGTGGAAAAATTAAGGGAAATGTCCCAAAACAAGGCCAATTATTCAAAAACAAATAGGGGGGTGTGGGGATCCTACTTTGTGGATTTCGATGGTTGCGTGGGGATCTCGGTCCCAATTAACACTGGAAAGTGAGGGATCCCAGTAAATACACACAGTGGAACCTCAGTTCCTGAATGCTTTAGAGGTCGAACAAATTGGAATTCAACCAAAAAAAAACCAGGCTTTTTTTGTCCTGGAAGTCGACTAAAATCTGGAAGTCAAACACTAAAAAAGCATGAGAAAAAACGAGACCGGGAGGGAGGGGAAATGCGCACTTTCCGGAAGTCTGGAAGTTGTTGATACTATGTATCGCCCTGATAAAGGCCTGTTCCAGGGAAGTCCGGAAGTTGTTGATATTATTTAAATTTTATAACTTTAATCCTCTGAGAGCCATATATATATATATATATATATATATATATATATATATATATATATATATATATATATATATATATATATATATATCAGGAAGGGCATCCGGCATAAAACAAATGCCAAATAAAATATGCGAGTCACAACAAAAAAAAAAAAATTCATCCCGGATCGGTCGAGACCCGGGTTAACAACGACCGCCATGAGTGCTGGTTTAAATTGGACTACTGTTGGTCGAAGACGTCGAAGAAGGAGAGGCGAGAGGTGTGTCCGTAGGTAGAGAGAGAAGAGAAAAGGCATGAGTCTAGGACTGAAAGTAAAGATTTTGAATGTTGGAACTATTACAGGAAAAGATGGCTGACATGATGCAGAGGAGGAAGGTGGACATACTGTGTGTTCAGGAGACCAGGTGGTAAGGTAGCAAGCCTAGAAGCTTAGGAGCAGGGTTTAAGCTGTTTTTTCATGGTGTGGATGGGAAGAGAAATGGAGTAGGAGTCATCTTGATGGAGGGGTTTGTCAGGAATGTTCGAGAAGTGTCAAACAGAGTGATGAGTCTCAAGTTAAAAATTGAAGGCGTGATGTTCAATGTTGTTAGTGCTTATGCCCCACAGGCAGGATGTGAGCTAGAAGAGAAGGAGAGATTCTGGAGTGAGTTAGATGAAGTGATGCAGAGTACCCCCAGAAATGAAAGAGTGGTCATTGGGGCAGACTTCAATGGACATGTTGGTGCAGGAAACAGAGGGGACGAGAAAGTGATGGGTGGAGGTGGGACTGCATCAAGGGTCAGCTCTGAGCCCTTTCTTGTTTGCCATGATGATGGACGGGCTGATAGATGAGGTTGGACAAGATTCTCCATGGACTACGATGTTTGTAGATGACATTGTGATCTGTCGTGAGAGCAGAGATAAAGGTAGTGGAAGATTTTAAGTACTTAGGCTCAACAATCCAGAGCAATAGAGAGTGTGGAAAAGAGGTGAAGAAGCGTGTGCAGGCAGGTTGGAATGGTTGGAGAAAAGTGTCCGGTGTGATGTGTGATAGGAGAGTATCGGCAAGAATGAAAGGAAAAGTGTACAAAACGGTGATGAGGCCAACAACGTTGTATGGGTTAGAAACAGTGGCCCTGGGGAAAAGACAGGAGGAAGAGCTGAAGGTAGCAGAGATGAAAATGTTGAGGTTCTCTTTGGGAGTAACGAGGATGGATAGGATCAGGAATGAGCACATCAGAGGGACAGCACATGTAAGACGTTTTGGAGACAAAGTCAGAGAGGCTAGATTGAGATGGTTTGGACATGTACAGAGGAGGGATAGTGAGTATATTGGCAGTAGGATGCTGAGGTTGGAACTACCAGGCAGAAGGCCTAGAGGAAGACCAAAGAGACAATTCATGGACGAGGTAAAGGAGGATATGAAGGCAGTTGGTGTAAGAAAAGAAGATACAGACGATAGGGTGAGATGGAGGCAGATGATTCGCCCCTGAAGGGAAAAGCCGAAAGGAAAAAAGATATATATATATATATATATATATATATATATATATATATATATATATATATATATGCTAGTCCTTTAAAAAAAAAAAAACATTTGCGATAAAGTTCATTATTTTCTGTAATGTACTGATAAAAATTAAACTTTCATATATTTTAGATTCATTGCACACCGACTGAAATATTTCAGGTCATTTATTGTTTTAATTCTGATGATTTTGGCATACAGCTCATGGAAACCCAAAATTCCTATCTCAAAAATTTAGCATATGATGTTCAGGTAGTGTAAACGAGCTATTAACCTAATCATCTGAATCAACCAATTAACTCTAAACACCTGCAAAAGATTCCTGAGGCTTTTAAAAACTCCCAGCCTGGTTCATTACTCAAAACCGCAATCATGGGTAAGACTGCCGACCTGACTGCTGTCCAGAAGGACATCATTGACACCCTCAAGCAAGAGGGTAAGACACAGAAAGAAATCTCTGAGCCAACTGTTTCTGTTAAGAAAGGCCACCTGATTTATCTGAGAGCCAGATACAGTCATCAAAAGAGCCACATCTGGCTCACGAGACATAGGTTCCCGACCCCTGAACTAGAGCATTGAAATCACCTAATATTAGGAACCTGTCTCCTTTAGGAACCTTGAGGACTGCATGAGTGAGTTTTTGGTCGAATGTTTCCTTTTCCTCAATAGTGTAAGACATTGTTGGGGCATACACATTCACTAGAGTTAAATAACGACCTTTCTCAATAGGCACTTTTACATTAGTTTGGGTGAAATCACTGTAGGTAGTGATGATAGCTTCTTGGCAATTGTGTTGTGGGTTCCGAAGGCAACTCCAGCTTCTCTAGGTGCTGTGGTCTTACTAACCCATAAGAAAGTGAATTCTGCTTCTTGGCGCTGTCCCTGAAGGGTGGCAATCTCAATGCTAATCGTCTTCAATTCCTTTGCGATCAAAGGTGTTCTATGTTCAGGTCAATTATCATTATCTAACATAGTTCATACGTTCCATGTTGCAATAGTCATCGTCTTTGATTTAGAGGTTCAACCGCTAATACTGATAAAACTGAGTACAGTAGGCCCTTGACTATTCACGGTTTTGCACTCACGGTTTGAGTACACGCGGTCTGCCCAGCAACCGGCACGTGATTCAAATTCAGCCAATGGCTGTCCTCCTTTCTGCTGATTGGTTGAGCTGATGTCCCGCCCACTTTTACTCATTTGCGCAAACTATGTGCATGTGTTGTTGGGTTTTTTTTTGTGTTTAATTACAGTAAGCACAGTTGAGCTCAGTCATGCCACCAAAACGCTGCACAACTTCTGTGGCTTCTGGTAAGGCAGCGAAGCGCATGAAAAAGGTAATGACGCTGCATGATAAAGTTGAATTACTTGATATGCTTCGGGAAGGGAAAAGTTGTGCTGCAGTCGGCGCCATTATAAAGTAAACGAGAGTCCAGTCCGCTATATAAAGAAGAAAGAGAAGGCCATCAGAGCTGGTGTAGCATCGAGGTATTGTGGAAGTGCTAACAAGGTGAATGTGGTAAGAAACGAGGGAATCGTCAGGATGGAATCCGACTCGGTATTCTGGATACAAGACTTACGGAGGAAAAATATCCCTTTCGACACAAAGATGATTTGTAAGAAGGCACCGAGTTTATATTCTCAATTCAGCGGAGGCAGCGAAGGTGAACCACAACCAGGACCATCAACAGCATCAGCTGCAGAGCCTTTTCAAGCCAGCAAGGGCTGCTTTAGTAAAACGTTACCAGATTCGAATCGGAAAATCAGACGGAGAAAGCGCAGCTGCAGATCCACACACTGCGGAGAAGTATCCTGATGCAGTTCAGAAAATCGTTATGGAAAATCGATACAAGCCAGAGCAGGGATTCAACTTTTTTTTTTAATTAGGTACTATGTTCAACTTTAACTTAAGTTGGATAACTTGTGCCTAATCCTTTTCTTGAATAAATAATATACTGTATGTTTCAATCCATCAGGTATTTAACATGGATGAGACAGGGTTGTTTTGGAAAAAGATGCCTTCCAGAACATTCCTCATGAAGGACGAAATTAGAGCCCCGGGTTTCAAAGTGCAAAAGGACAGAGTAACACTTGTTATGTGGTAATGCTGCCGACTGGATGACGAAACCTGGACTTATAAGTCTGTAAACCCTTTTCAGCTCTACGAAAAAACAACAAAGCCAGCTGCCAATAAGCATGTTCCGAACAAAGGCCAAGAAAACTTCTACACAACCCACACTCGAAGAAAATACACCACCTCGTGTCTCTCCTGAAGTAATAATGCTTTCTCCTGAAGAAACAACAGTTTCCTTTCAAGTGCTTGAAGATGATTAATCTGAACTGTTGTAAAGTTCTATTGTACTGTACAGTATTAAAATGTTTTATTATTCCAGTACAGTACTGTACCTAAATTAATGTTTAGGATGTTTGTGTGTGAGATTTTATGTTCTGTAGGACAGTATGTTTACAATAGTCAAGTTTCTCCTTTTGGCATCCAGTTTGTTAATTACTGTCCACTTCATGTTTTTCATGTCCTCAACAGTCCAATAAACAGTGCAAGGGTTCCCTCTAGTGGGCGTCTGAGAAGTATTTTTAACCACTAATGTGAAAATGCACAGTGCTCTAACTGTATAATTATCCAAATTATCAAACCATTTTATTACACTTCATCACTTGTGGTGACCCTGAAAAAGGTAAAAAGCCGAAAAGAAAAGAAGAAGATGATCACTTCATGTTTTTTTATGTTGATATTAGAGTACAGTAAGGGCAGTGGTGGTCTAGTGGTATAAGGCGCCGGATTGCTGATCCAAAGGTTGGGGGTTCGAGTCCCACTCTCCACAAGGTTGTCACTGCCCCCCCTCCCAGTGCGGCTAACTGGGTTATCAAAGGCGGGCCATGTCTCTCACTGTCTATGGTGAGAGGCATGTAAAAGAACCATTGCTGACTTTTGTAAAGAGGAGCTGCAAAGTCGTCAGCGTGTTTCTGTCCCTTGCTAAAAGGGTTGTGACAGGAAGGGCATCCGACGTAAAAACCTCTGCCAAATCAAACGTACGAATCAGATGATTCGCTGTGGCGACTCCCGAGGAAAAGGGAAAAAGCTGAAAGGAAGACAGACAGACATATTAGAGTACAGTAGAGTTAAATATAATGTAATGCTTCCTTCTAGTGGGTGTCTGATAAGCAGCTCGCGAATTATCTCGATTCGCGGGAAGGCCCAGAACCGAACCCCCGCGGATGTCAAGGGCCTATTGTACTCGTTTTTTAAATTTTTTTTTTTACCCCACCTTTTCTAAGGGCTTCCCATTCCAGGGCAGGCAGTGATATCCCTAAGGAGGGCTGCCTGGACACTCACATTGTTATCTCACCAAACTGGTACTCATAAGTCAGTTTGAGTTGCGAACATCACATGCAAGCCGCCCGAGTGCAGAGCTTCTGCTAGCAGCTTCCTGCTATTTAGGCCTGCTGCCATTACATACACTCTATCGCCACATATCTTTCCACACACTCAAAACAAAACACCTTGCACAGTATCATAGCCAGTTGGTGTTGTGCCTCCACCAGACTGCGTCTCTGGTCCTCAACGCCGTATACAATGTGCGACAATCTGGTGCAACATACATTGCTAACGAAGAGGTCGCCCCTCAGTCGCAGCTAACTTGCTGATTGATGCCATCCTTTGGGCTCACTTTTTGAGATTCATCAGCATCAGCATCAGCACCTGGTGTAAGCGCCATTGGCATGTCAGCTCATCTGCCACTTGCACCATCAGACATCCTGTTGCCAATGTCTGAAACCTGTAACCCTATGTAGGAAGGCTTGAGGGTGCTATCACTTGCCTAAGGTGAAGCCTCAGACTAGTGGGAGGAAGGAGTCGTCTGACTTCTCCATTCTAGACTGGCTGCAAGTAAAGTCTAGCCACTGCCCCAACGCAAATAACTGCATCATCAAAGGACGGCCTTGTCTCTCAATGTCTGTGGTGAGAGATTCATGCAAAAGAACCATTGCTGATTTTCGTAATGAGGAGCTGCACAGCCATCAGTGTGTTTCTGGCCTGGGATGGAGTGGTGAGATGTCCAGGGTGTACTTTTCCCTTGCCCAAAGACAGCTGAGATGAGCACTGGCCTTCCCGGGACCAATGAAATTCAGAAAAAGAATGAAAAAAAGACACATCAAGAGACAGACGAACACGCAAAGACAGACACTGAGGGGCAGACACAGACAGAGTGAACGATGAACAGAGAAACAGATAGAATACCGTGCAGAACTTGATGCCTCGGACGCTGTTTCCTAATTTGTCCAGAGGAGGAGACCAGCACATGACACCCATCACATTTGGAACCACCAACAAAATACCACCAGAGACACCTGATTTCGCTGGTAAACCCACCTACAACACACACACACACACACACACACACACACAAATACATCAGTGTTGTCTCCATTAATCTTGTGTCAGCAAACTGAATAAACTTTATTTTGTATAAGTATGAATACAGACTTCATTGATGTGCGAGTTTGTGTGTTTGTGTGTTGTAGGTGGGTTTACCAGAGAAATCAGGTGTCTCTAGTGGTATTTTGTTGGTGTATATGTACGTTTGTGTATGAACATGTGTGTGTGTGCGTATGTACGTGTGTGTGTGTGCGTATGTACTTGCGTATGTATATAACTGTGTATGAAGGTGTGTGTGTGTGTGTGTGTGTGTGTACGTATGTCTATGTACTGTATATGTGTGAATGTTTACATGTGTGTATACATGCGTATGTGTGCTTGTGTGTGGCGTGTGTGTATCTACATGTGCATGTGTGTTTGTGTGTGTGTGTGTGTGTGTGTGTGTGTGTGTATCTACTTATGTATGTGTGTGTACGTGTGCATGTGTGTGTACGTGTGCATGTGTGTATCTACTTATGTATGTGTGTGTACGTGTGCATGTGTGTGTGTGTGTGTGTGTGTGTGCGCCTCACGTGGAATGCGAACTGGCCAGAGAAGTCGTACATGCCACAGGAGTGCATGAGACTGAGCGTGTTCCTCACAGCCTCTGGATTTAGGACACGCTCGCCTGTGATTGGACAAAATCCCCCATTGGCCAGTGTAGCCGCCATCACGCTCGCGCTCTCACACGTCACCTCAATAGAACACAGCTACTCACACATACAGACACACACGCACATTATTTGAATCTAAATGCTCAAAGGATTAAAGTACAAATAGTTTCTAAATGTAAATAAACAAAAAGAACTTTAAAAATATATGAAAAATCTGCCTGACCTGGAAGTAAAAGTCCAGGATAGAGGTCATATCAGTTCCCTCTGGGAAACACTACAAAGGACATGGTGTATGAATAATTCACAATAGTGTTAAAATAACCATATGAATAAAACACTTTAATTAATAAATTAAAATAAATTAATTAATAATCATTAAATATATTGAACTGATTAGTGTTAAAATAATACAAATAATATTTTCTTTTTTCTTCTGTTACTTTCGGCTTTTCCCTTCAGGGGTCGCCACAGCAAATGATCTGCCTCCATCTCACCCGATCCTCTGTATCTTCTATTCTTACTCCAACTACCTTTATGTCCTCCTTCACCACATCCATGAATCGTCTCTTTGGTCTTCCTCTAGGCCTTTTACCTGGTAGTTCCAGCCTCAGCATCCTATTACCAATATACTCACTATCCCTCCTCTGTACATGTCCAAACAATCTCAATCTAGCCTCTCTGACTTTGTCTCCAAAACCTCGAACATGTTGCTATCCCTCTGATGTACTCATTCCTGATCCTATTCGTCCTCGTTACTCCCAAAGAGAACCTCAACATTTTCATCTCCGCTACCTCCAGCTCTGCCTCCTGTCTTTTCCCCAGTGCCACTGTTTCTAAACGATACAACATCGCTGGCCTCATCACCGTCTTGTACACTTTTCCTTTCATTCTTGCTGATAACTTCCGATCACACATCACACCAGACACTTTTCTCCAACCATTCCAACCAGCCTGCACACACTTCTTCACCTCTTTTCCACACTCTCCATTGCTCTGGATTGTTGAGCCTAAGTACTTAAAAATCCTCCACCTTCTTTATCTCTGCTCCCCGTAACCCCACCGTTCCTCTTGGGTCCTTGTCATTCACACACACACATGTATTCTGTTTTACTGAGGCTAACCTTCATTCCTCTCCTTTCCAGGGCATACCTCCACCTCTATTAGATTTTCATGCACTTGTTCTCTGCTCTCACTACAGATCACAATGTCATCTGCAAACATCATAGTCCATGGAGAATCTTGTCGAACCTCATCTGTCAGCCTGTCCATCACCATAGCAAACAAGAAGGGGCTCAGAACTGACCCTTGATGCAGTCCCACCTCCACCTTGAACTCTTCGGTCACACCGACAGCACACCTCACCACTGTCTTACATCTCTCATACATGTCCTGCACCACTCTAACATACTTCTCTGCCACTCCAGACTTCCTCATGCAATACCACAGTTCCTCTCTCGGCAACCTGTCATATGCTTTCTCCAGATCCACAAAGGCACAATGCAGCTCCTTCTGACCTTCTCTGTACTTCTCTATTAACATCCTCAAAGCAAACACTGCATCTGTGGTGCTCTTTCTTGGCATGAAACCAAAGTGTTGTTCACAAATGCTGACCTGTGCCCTGAGTCTAGCTTCCACTATTCTTTCCCATAACTTCATCATATGGCTCATGAACTTTATCCCTCTATAGTTGCCACAACTCTGCACATCGCCCTTGTTCTTAAAAATGGGTGGCAGCACACTTCTGCATTCCTCCAGCATCTGCTCACTTTCTAAGACCTTGTTGAGTGTTCTTGTCAGAAAATCTACGGTTACCTCTCCTAGACACTTCCATACCTCCACAGGTATATCATCAGGACCAACTGCCTTTCCACTCTTCATCCTCTTCAATGCCCCCCTCACTTCGCCCTTACTAATCTTTGCTACTTCCTGGTCCTCAACAGTCACCTATTCTACTCTTTTTTCTCTCTCATTTTCCTCATTCATCAGCTCTTCGAAGTCCTCTTTCCATCTTTCCAGCACACGTTTGTCATCAGACAATACATTTCCCACTCTGTCCTTAATCACTCTAACTTGCTGCACGTCCTTCCCATGTCTATTTCTCTGCTGTACCAACCTGTATAGATCATTTTCTCCCTCCTTACTGTCCAACCTAGCATACAACTCATCATACGCCCTTTGTTTGGCCTTTGACACTGCTACCTTCACCTTACGCTGTGTCTCCCTGTACTGCTGTTTACTCTCTTCAGACCTTTCTATGTCCCACTTCTTAGCTAACCTCTTCCTTTGTACATACTCCTGCACTTCCTCATTCCTCCACCAAGTCTCCTTATCTACTTTACTTCCAGAGGACACACCAAGAACTCTCCTACCTGTCTCCCTGATCACATTAACTGTAGCTCTCCAGTCATCTGGAAGCACTTCCTGACCACCCAAAGCCTGTTTCAACTCCTCTTTGAAGACAACAGGACACTCTTCCTTTTTCAGCTTCCACCACTTTGTCTTCTGCTCTGCCTTTGCCTTCTTCACCTTCCTCACCATCAGCGTCATCTTGCACACCACCATCCTATGCTGTTTGGCAACACTCTTACCCTCTACTACTTTGCAGTCACTGACTTCCTTCACATTATATCGCCTACACAAGATGTCGTCTACCTGTGTGCTCCTACCTCCACTTTTATAAGTCACCCTATGCTCCTGTCTCTTCTGGAAGAAAGTATTCACCACAGCCATTTCCATCCTTTTTGCAAAATCTACCAACATCTGTCCTTCTGTGTTCCTGTACTGGATGTCAAACCTGCCCATCACTTCCTCGTCCCCTCTGTTGCCTGCACCAACATGTCCATTGAACTCGGCACCAATGACCACTCTTTCACCTCTGGGGGTACTCTGCATCACTTCATCCAAGTCACTCCAGAATCTCTCCTTCTCTTCTAGCTCACATCCTGCCTGTGGGGCATAAGCACTAATAACATTGAACATCACACCTTCAATTTCTAACTTGAGACTCATCTCTCTGCCTGACACTCTTTTCACTTCTAGAACATTCCTCACAAACTGCTCCTTCAGGATGACTCCTACTCCATTTCTCTTCCCATCCACACCATGAAAAAACAGCTTAAACCCTGCTCCTAAGCTTCTAGCCTTGCCACCTTTCTACCTGGTCTCCTGAACACACAGTATGTATACCTTCCTCCTCTGCATCATCTCAGCCAGCTCTCTACCTTTTACTGTCATAGCTCCAACATTCAAAGTCCCTACTCTCAGTCCGAGACTCATGCCTTTCCTCTTCTCTCTCTGCTTACGGACACGCCTCCCACCTCTCCTTTTTCGACCAACAGTAGTCCAATTTCACCAGCAGCCTGTTGGTTAACAGCACTGATGGCGGTCGTTGTTAACCCAAGCCTCGACCGAGCCGGTATGAATTTTGTTTTGATCACTTGCATGACAATTAAATAGTTATTATTATTATATTGCTAACAATAACGTAAACAATATGATTAATACTATTACTAATAATAACAATGAAAATAATAATAATTATTCTTAGCATCATCATCATCATGATACTTATTATTACAAATTTACCTTCTTCTCCTTTAGATAGTAGCCAATTGCAAAGTTTCGGTCTCCAGACATCCTCTCAGACTGAAACCTACACAAAACACACCAACACTCACCTCTCTACACATTTTCAATCCTGCCTCAATAATCAATTCCTCTGTTTATTACTGAGGAATTATGTTTTTTTAAACATCATCTATCATTCATTTTCTGAACAGTTTACTCCTAATTAGGGAACTATGGGGGCAGCAGTGATTATAGGGCTTGAAACCCTGGCCTTGGGATCCAGTAATCCAGCACCCTAACACTAGGCTACCACTGCCCTGATTTTTACACATGCCAGTATTTAGCAGATGATGAATTTTTAAATGATCTTTAATTAGGGTGCAGCATTATTTACATTTACTATTACACCTGTCTGTCTTCCTTTCGGCTTTTTCCCTTTTACTCGAGAGTCGCCACAACGAATCATCTGATTCACACGTTTGATTTGGCAGAGGTTTTTACGTCGGATGCCCTTCCTGACACAACCCTTTTTAGCAAGGGACAGAAACACGCTGCCGGCTTTGCAGCTACTCTTTACGAAAGTCAGCAATGGTTCTTTTACATGCCTCTCACCATAGACAGTGAGAGACATGGCCCGCCTTTGATAACCCAGTTAGCTGCACTGGGGGGGGACAGTGACAACCTTGGGGAGAGTGGGACTCGAACCCCCAACCTTTGGATCAGCGATCCAGCGCCCTATACCACTAGACCACCACTGCCCCTACATTTACTATTACACCAAATGATCAAAAATAGGGACCAGAATGAGCACTGGTTGCACTTCATGCAGGTGGAACTCATGGGTGGGAGGTCTAGTGGTCAACATGTCGACTCACAGCAGAAAGGTCCAAGATTCAGTTCCCGCGCATGGTGATGGTGTTTCTGTGTGGAGCTTGGAAGTTGTCCCTGTACTGGGTTTCATCTGGCTACTCCAGTTTCATTCCACACTAAAACATTGCTACAAATTGCCCCTAGGTGAATGAATGTAAATGTTTGTCTGTTTGTTGGACCTAAGATGGTCTGGCAAGCTGTTCATGGTGTTCCCTGACTTTGCACAGAGTTGGCTGAGATAGGTTTCAGCCTTCCCTCGACCCCAGTAAGCCTAAGTGGTTTGGTGAGTGAATGAGGATTTTAGTTTGTTTCCTGAGGATTATATCGGTTATCAGAAATTACTGAATGGTAAAGCCATGCTGCACTACACAGCAGGTTATAACATCAGTGGTGTGTGAGAGCCTTGATGTATTAAAGTGTCATTAAGGTTGTCCTGAGCCATAGTGATCCCGAGCTGCTGCTGAAATTTAGATTTGATGCCAGCTGCAGGGGTGAAGAGAAAGTACAGAAACTCACGTAGCATTGCTGAAGCCCACGTACTCGTTTCCTGCCATCTTCTTCATGAAATTCATCACCTACCATGCAGACAGATGATGAACACGTCAGAGCATTACACCTTTTTGTGTTCACATCTCTATTTATGCACAGTGATGAACTCTGAAGTCACTGGAACTAATTTATTTTACTCACATAATCAAACTTCTCTGCGTTACCGACACCTTGCTGTAAAATAAAGATATGTGGTGTAAATGCAGGAACAGCAACAGAAAGCTTCACCGGTGAAGTTATAAAGAGTTAACTGAATTAAATAGTGATCTTCACCATGAGAAATAGATCGGTACAACACGGTGTGAACGGGACTGACCTTAATGAGAGAGGTACAGACGATGGCTCCCGCGTTCACCATGGGATTGTGGGGTTTATCTAAGGAAAATAAATATAATTCATGACACCAAGATCAAAGGGGATTCATATTTGTGCAGTGACAGACAGGAAATCTGAATGTTCAGCGTGGACAGTATGTGTGTTTGTGTGTCTGTGGTCACCATCCTCATCGAGGAATAGCTTGTTGAAGCGCAGTCCACTCGGCTCTTTCCCGATGAAGCGGTGCACATACTCAGTGCCGTGATCATGAACAGCGATGGCATATTTCAGCGGCTTCACACACGACTGCAGGCAGAACGGCACTTTGGTATCGCCTGCTGTGTGTCTGAAAAAAAAAAAAAAAAGTCAAACACATTATGGTTTCTATAGTAACAAAGACTGGAGGATGATTATTCTGTTTCGCTGATTTAATAGAAAAGAAAACTTGGTTATCTCTTACCGCTGACCGTCTACAGTACAGAGAGACACGGCCCAGAAATCAGGACTGAACTTTGCCAGCTGGGGGATGTAATCCGCCACCTACACAACACCACCACGGGACTACATTAATTAAGCAAACATCCTCGACTTAACAAGATATTAAGGTAGCATACACATGCTCAAACACACACACACACACACACACACACACACACACACACACACACAGTAGGCCCTTGACATTCGCGGGGGTTCGGTTCCAGGCTTTCCCGCGACTCGAGATAATCCGCGAGTTCTGTACCCGGAAGTAAAACCCCATGTATGACGTCACATGCGCAAATGAGCAGCTGTAAGTAAAATACTATGTATCTATTACATATGCTAAAATATGCTTCTTAAACACATTACTCATTAATACAGTATTCATGTAGTAAAATGTAGTCATGATTGAGAAAAAAAATTCAATTTTTACTGTTATATTTATTAATGCTAAAATATAAACATTATACAGCATACGCATAAAACACCTTTCAGTGCATTCTCTTTATAAACATACAGCACTGTAATTTTCAAAAATGCCCACTAGAGGAACGTATTGCATTAGGCATGACACGACTGAATTCAGGTATTAACTGCATTAAGTCCGAGCAGCTCAGCCACGCCCCACCCCCCCAGAATTTTAGAGTGATAGAGTAAGAGGCGTTACAAACCAAAGAAGCGGTGATGTCGATATGAGTTAATCCTCTGGCGCACAGCTGAGCCTGCTTTTGTTTATTGGGAGTAAATAAGAATAGTGAATTCAGGTGTGTGTGCTCCGAGCAGCTCAGCTACGCCCCTCAGGAAGTAAACAGTTAATGAGAGGCACAGCGCCAGAATCAAAGTCCCCCATAACACAGACCATAACAAAAAGGACATAAAAGAACAAGAAATGTAATAAATTGGATAAACAAAACACAACGAGAAACATGCTATAAAATATAACACACAAACATTTTAAACATTACCTTAGGTCATGTACTGGAATAATAATTAAAAAAAGATTTTAATAGTGGAGTGTTTTACAACAGTTCAAAGGATTACTGTGTTCCTCTTCAGCAATGATGTGACTTCAGAGGAAACTGTCGTTTCTTCCGGAGAAAGTCTTATTTCTTCAGAAGAGACATCCAACTTCATTACCTTTTCCTGGTGATTAAGCAGGCGTTTGAGTGACATCATAGAACTTAACTGGTAATTAAAACACACTAAGGCTCATTGCCAACTTGTTCACGAATCAGGAAAAAGGGGCGTTAAATCACCTCAACCAATCAGTAGGACGGAGGACAGCCATTGGCTGAATTTGAATCACATGTGAGCTGCTCGGCAGTCCGTGAATACTCAAACCGCAAATGCAAAACCGCGAGTAGTCAAGGGCCTACTGTATAGCATGTACAAACCATATCAGATTGTGGAAAAGAAAAAAAATCTGAAAAAAGGCAATGGGGTTCAGGGGTTCGAACTATTAGATCTAATCAATTTAATGCATTTGGCTTAAGTTTAATATAATAGGCTTATAATTTATGAAGTTTTAGTAGTGCAGGCGATAGATCTTTTTGTCTGTGCCATTCACATTGACCTTTTATATAGATCTTATAGTACATGTGAACATCATTTCACAGACCAAAACGTCTGGGCAATCATAATTTAATTAATTGAAAAAATTTGATTAAAATATAATTTTATCAGAAAATTCACTCCCATGTATGTAGACATAAACGTCTATGTAGACGAAAGCCATCGAGATATACCATTCTCCAGATCCAGATACCAGATCTCCATTTAACGACAGACTCGGTTAACAACGATTCAGAGTTACGACCGCCTGTAAAAATCGTCAAAAATTATCAAAAATATACTTTTACTGTTAACAAGTCTCAGCAGAAAGAAAGCAGCTGAGTTGTGAGTGTTCGCGCATACCCAGTGTCGGCAGCATCTCCCATCCTGCCTCCCTACTCACACACACACACACACACACACACACACACACACACACACACACACACACACACACACACACACACACTCACTCATCTCACTACTCAGTACTAAGTCTCCCACGCTGCGAGGTAAGAGAGTTCAAGCATTGCTAGCAGTTATGGCTTCTCACGTTCAACAGTCTATACGTATGCAATACATTAGCCTACTGTACAAATACAAACCAAGCAAAATGTCTACTAAAGCGAGGTTTGTTTAACGACGGAATCACTTAACGACGGGGTCTATAGAACGTAACCCCATCGTTAAGTGAGGACTAGCCATACATATCAAGGTCCAGGTCTTCACACTGCACACTTCAACCCCCCCCCACATTTTTTTTCTCCTTGAATTTAGACGATTGTCGTGGATGATGAATTCGACCCTCAATACGTGAATTTTCACGGATCCGCGACCCAATGACATGCCTGTATACATGTACATAAGCTGCAGGATTGAGAGAATGTGCTTTGTTTTATTTTGTACAGTTTGTTATATTTATACCGTTCCAGTGCTGGTAAAATACCATGGTACAAACAAAATTAAACACTTGAACAGTGAGGGTTTTTTTTCTGGAAAAGAATAAATAATTCTGTAGACAATACTTACAAGTAAAATGTTATTCTTTACACCTTAAATATTCTATTTCACTTGTTAGAGTAAGTTGAGACACATCATTCAACACTGATTGAATTGGAATGGAAGACTTTGGTCTTTGGCAATATGGGAGCCACCAAAGGTATATCATGTGAGTGCCTTGTCCCATCTTAATGCTATACAGTTGGTCCCCTACTTACGAAACTACCGGGTACGAAAGTTCCGGGTTACAAAAAACATTTTCCTAAGTTTTCGTCCTCTGTATACAAAACCAACCCCCTCTTACGAAAAGCGCTAAACATGCCATTCAAAGGCGTCAATCAAAATTTCACACGATGCGTGAGTTGCTCTCTCATTGGCTGTCTCCCAACATCCTGCACCGCTGGCCTCCCACTGGCCAGGAGGGAGCTGACCTGTACCAATTACTGTACCCATACCTTTATACCTTTTGTCCGCCACACACGTGAGGAGAGTTGAAGAGGACTGTTGGCTTGTTTTAAGATCATTGCAGCATTATATTTCATTATTGTCGAAACCCCTCTACAATCGGGACGATATTGAAGGAGACCTTAAAGAAGAAATACAGTGACGGAGGCGATTATTTCGGCACGATATTGAAGCAGAAGGAGCATGAGCAGAGTGCTCCGTGGAATAAGACCTCCGATCTTGCAAGGAAGCAAGTTAATATTGAATCAGGACCTCTGATCTTTCAAACAGGTACTGTACTTCCGCTTTAATTAAAACATCTAAATACAATTGTTCCGTCAGCTGCGCATTGCATGTGGGCGGAGCACGCATTCGGGAAAACACACCATAGCGACAGAGTTTTGTGTGTGTGTGTGTGTGTGTGTGTGTGTGTGAGACAGAGCGAGAGAGAGAGAGATAGAGAGACTGCCTACAGAGTCAGTCAGAGATGAAAGGAGGCTTACCTCACTTTCAAGAGTGCACATTGCCGCTTATTTTCCATTATGTAAGTTGTTTAATTCAGTAAACGTTTAATAAACGTGGCGCGCTCCGCCGAATGTGAGCAAAACGTGGCTCATCTGGACCTCCGATCATTCAAGGAATCAAGTTAAAGTTGAGTTTCGACCTCCGATCTGTCAAGCAGGGAATGTATTTATATTTATGTTTATATCTATGATCAACTGCTACATCAGAGGTGATAATATGCTGAAGAATGTGAATCAACAGTGGTTGGCTTTTCCAACAAATAGATGGAAAAAGAGATGGCGCACAGGCCTGCACGTGTCCAACAACAGTGTCACCTGGCCTCCAGAGAGCTTCTTAGCGTTTTCGTACAGGTCATCAATGTGCGACGTGAATGACTGGAAATCAGGAATCACAAACTTCTTCCTAAACCCCTGAGTCAGCAGCACAATGTTGCTCTGGACACATCTACAGACAGAGAGAGAGAGAGAGAGAGAGAGAGAGAGAGAGAGAGCGAGAGAGAGATGACTCAATGTTTCTGTGTAGATTCCACTCATGTTATTCACCAAATAATACACAGATGACAAAACCGTCATCATCAGCTGTGTGTGCACTCACTTACATGTTGCAATGGTGACATTCCATCACAGATTTATGAATAAATGTTACAATATAATGTATCTTGCCTCTTTGTATTCAGAAAAAATAAATAAACAAAAATGATAAATTGGTCATGGGTTACGGTTCAGCATCAACTACATATCCGACAACATATCCCATAAATCTGGAGGAATACTATGATCTCTGAAGGGTGATGAGCAGAAAACACGACCCTGCGGCCAGTAGCCGGGCATTTACTATTCTACCCGATTCTGAGTCAACACACTGCTAAACATTTAGTCATACTCAGTGTTACACATAGATATGGGTACAAATCCTTCTCTTAGAACTCTGCACTCACTCATTCAACGAGCCACTTCATCTATTAGGGTCGTGAGGAAGCTGGTGTCTATCTCAACCCACAGTGGGCAAAGGATGGTACACTCTTCACAGCTCGCTACACCATCACTGGGCCAACACACAAACACACACAACCAATCACACTCATACCTGCACCTATGGGAAATCTGAAATAAATGTGCATGTCTTTAGACTCTGGGAGGAAACCAGCATACTTGGAGGAAACATGCAACCCTACACAAATAGACTGTTCTAGGCCAAACTACAGTATACCCAGGGTGAAAAATAGCCAAGACCAGACTATACCCCATCCTGGCCAGAAGACACCCCTCTTGTATAAAGAGGTGCTGAGTGTATGTTATAATTGCATTATGTTGTGCTGGGTATGTGCTTTAATTTTAAGGAGTAAACACTGCTAAGAAGTGTGGTAGTAATGTCTGATGTTTGTGGAGCTTAATATTTATACCAAATGTAGATTCCTTTTGAACTAATAAAAGTCAGTGTTCAGAGTTAAGTGATTCGTTCCAAGGCTCCCGAGACTACCCCATAAACCCTTTAAAAATTACAAAAGTACACCAATTTTGTATAAAATATGTATGAAATATGTGTTAAAAGTAAAAGAAAATTATTTATTAAACCATTTAAACATTTTATTAACACATTAAACCATTTTATTAACATATTTATTAATTAAACCTTTATTAAACATTTTTTATTAATGCACACACACACACACAAAACACTCTCTCTCTCTCTCTCTCTCTCTCTCTCTCTCTCTCTCACACACACACACACACACACACTCCTGGAGTATGAGTATAAACTGCTTCCCAGCCTACAGAGTGGTAGTACCTTACCCCAGCAAGGGCCCCTTGGCTAAGGGATATGTCCTTACTGGTAGATCTGGTCCACCTGTGAGTTGGAGTACTTCCCGTGGTACTTAGCCTAGCCAGCACACTGGGATAGAGGGGCGAACCTCGATAAATAACACGTAGGTATTCGGTTACCTTTAGGCAGAAGCGCCTCTTGCTGAGGCCAATGGCACCCGACTACTGAAGAGGAGATGGACACCATCAGTAGCTTTACTGTCCAAACCGAAGCCAATTATGACCCAGATGGATTTCAATGCAAATGGAAATAATGTCACGGCGTGCGCGGCCCACCCGACACGACAGGATAATTCAAGAGGTCCTGTTGACAAATATGCGAACTCTCAACCTCTCCTGAAGCTTAGTAATACCCTCAAAGTTGGAACCTACAATATCAGGACCTTAAAGGAAGGCTACCTCGACCTCCTCGAAGAGAATCTTACCAAATATAATTGGGACATCATGGACATTTCAGAGGCCAGATGGATCAATAGTGGAAGCATGGCAACTAGTAAAGGTAACTCTTTCTATTGGTCAGGCAACGAAAGAATCAAGCGCCACAGAGTCGGAATCCTGGTAAACAAAAGCATCAAAGGGAGTATTGCAGAATTCAATCCAATTTCTGATATAATCATGCACATCCGTCTCATTGCCAGACCCCAGAACATAAGCATCTTTCAGGTTTACGCTCCCACCAGCACTGCCGATGATTTCACAATAGCAACATGGTACAAAGACCTTGAATCTACCATGAATAAAATCCAGAAAAACTATATCAATTATTCAAGGCGATTTCAATGCAAAGCTCGGAAAGGATATGAAAAACATTTTTCCTAAGAACATCGGAAAGCACTGCAATGAACTCACAAACGAAAGAGGGGAAGAACTGCTTGACTTTATGCAAAGAAGGAACTTGTATGCTTGTAACACCAAATACAAACACAAAGAATCCAGGACCAACACTTGGCATTCTCCTGATGGAAAAACATCCAACCAAATAGACTATATCCTCATCTCAAACAAGTCCAAAGTCTTAATCATCAGAAGCCGTGTCTATCCAGGAATTGACATTGGTTCAGATCATCGAGCAGTCATCATCAGCCTCAAATACAACTATGCCATCCGCCCACAAAGAAAGAAAGGCATCTCTGTGTTTAACCCGACCAGTATCACCGCAAACAAGGTCTTACTTACCTCATCACTCAGTGAACAATTTAAAGGGATCAAAGACTGGAGCCCCGACATTGAGCATCTGGAAGCCCAAATTGCCAAAACCATAATTAACGCAGCCAACCCCATTGTCCAAAAGAGGAAATCCAAGAAGAAACCGTGGATTTCTAATGTTACCATCCAGCTTGCAGCTCAAAGACAAATGGCCAGACAAAATAAAAAGAATCATTTTCAAAAATAATCAACAATCATTTCTAAAGATGACTCTACAATGCTCCAATTCAGTTTCTGGGGTGAGATGGACGAGTCACAAAATGGGTCAAAAAGACCTTAAAAGTGACAATCCAACATATCTCATTCATTTCTAAAGGACAATAAAACACAATAGATGTCTTTTGTCAACCGTGCTAAATGTTCCATGAATGAATACACCTCTAAGGATTACTATAATTCAAAAGTAGGATTTCATGCATTCAACTAATAAGAGATATAGAAAAAAATAATAGCCTAGACTGCTAAACACCCTGTTCAAAATGGCGGTAAACGGTATTCAACCCACCTAGATCATGTCATAAAACGGGCATTGAGACATACACCATCCGGGAATTTCAATATCTCCACGGAAAGAACAAAGTCCTTTTCACTGATCAGTCAGTAGGTCACAGTCGCTTCATCCGCGTAGAACGGCGATAACACAGTCCAGTCGTCTTCTATCCTTTGCGCCGAAAGGTTAAGGACCACCAAACTTCATAAGTCTTCAGTGTACCATCTTGCCAAGCCAGTAGCAGATCTAGCTAGCACCTCCGCACAGTACGAGTTAGAATCCAGTCCAGCAAACACAGCAAGCCCTGCTTTGAAGAGCGCTTACTATTAAATAGCGTCAGAGCGGACGTCATTGCAAATACCCCACATGACCTGCTCTGAAATTACAATGAACAAGGTGAATTTGTGTTTTCTCCAATACCTATAAACTAACTTAACACAAAAACTACAGGTCATACCAGCATAAACTATACACCAAATTAAAGCTGACGACCTAAAGAACACAATGATGTCTTTTACATTAACTGAAAACTTCGCAACAAAGCACCAAAATTACAAGATCACGGCAAGAGTGCCCAAAATTAGTATTTCATGAACTTTGGAAATTTATCCTGACACCAGAAGGTTGGGGGTTCGAATCCCACTCCCCACAGGATTGTCACTGTCCCCCCCCCAGTGCGGCTAACTGGGTTATCAAAGGCGGGCCATGTCTCTCACTGTCTATGGTGAGATGCATGTAAAAGAACCATTGCTGACTTTCGTAAAGAGGAGCTGCAAAGTCGTCAGCATGTTTCTGTCCCTTGCTAAAAATCACTTTCTCCGGGAATCACACACGCGCGGGCACGTGTGTGTGTGTGTGCGCGCGCATGTGTGTATGTGCGTGCACGCGTGTGTGTTGATCATATCTTCTTGATCATATCTTCGCGTGTGTGTGTGTGTCTTTATAGGACAGTTATGATCTTACAATGACCATGGCACAGGGAATAACTTTCACCGAGAATCACACGTGTGCATGTGTGTGTGTGTGTGTGTGTGTGTGTGTGTGCACACATGCTGATCATATCTTCTTTGCAGAGTTATAATCTTACAATGACCATGTCACCGGAAATCAGTTTCACTGGGAATCACATGCGCACGCGCGTGTGTGTGCGCGTGCGCTGATCATATCTTCTTTGCAGAGTTATAATTTTACAATGACCATGTCACTGGAATCAGTTTCACTGGGAATCACACGTGTGTGTGTGTGTGTGTGTGTGTGTGTGTTGACAATGTCTTCTGAGCAGAGTTATAATATTACAAATGTTTATGGAAGGTTAAATCCTGAGCCATAAAATACAGTTGGAATGACACAAACATGAACATGGTTCACACACAAAAATAAACAAAGTTGGAATGACAGGGTCATCCCTTCCTAGCCAATAGGAGGCCAGCGGGGCGGGATGTTGAGAGATAGCTATTAGGAGGGAGCTGTGTCATCTCTCCTCGCCAATGGGAGGCCAACAGGGCGGGATGTTGGGAGACAGCCAATGAGAGAGCAACTCGCGCATTGTCTGAATTTTTCAATGGCGCGTTTTCGTAACTAGAGGTGCATTTTACATGTAAAACGCGTGATTCGTTCCAAGGCTCCCAAGACTACCCCAAAAACCCTTAAAAAATGATAAAAGTACACCAATTTTGTATGAAATGTGTTAAAAGTAAAAGAAAATTATAAATTACACTTGAAATATTTTAACATATTAAACAATTTTATTAACATATTTATTAAGTAGACCATTATTAAACATTTTTATTAACGCACACACACACACACACACACACACACACACACAAGCACAAACTGTCTCTCTCTATCTCTCTCTATCTCTCTTTCTCTCTCTCACACTCTCACACACACACACACACACACACACAAACACACATCTGTGGCACGCTTCGCCGAATGCGGGCTCTGCCCACATGCAGCCGACGCCGGGTATTCAAAGCACACTCCCTGCTTGACAGAACGGAGGTCCGGACTCAACATTAATTTGTTTCCTTGAGGGATCGGAGGTCTGGATGAGCTGCATTTTGCTCACATTCGGCGGAACGTGCCACATTTATTAAACATTTACTGAATTAAAAAACTTAAAAAACGAAAAATAAGCTGCATAGTGCACTCTCAAA
This sequence comes from Plotosus lineatus, assembly GCA_024760905.1. Lineage (NCBI taxonomy): Eukaryota > Metazoa > Chordata > Actinopteri > Siluriformes > Plotosidae > Plotosus > Plotosus lineatus. The sequence goes on from CM045748.1 coordinate 2,155,552, forward strand.
AGAGTTAAAGAACACCTGCCTCCTTTCATCTCTGGCTCACTCTGTACGCAGTCCTGTGTCTGTCAGGGCAAGTGCACCACATCTCTGCTCAAATCGGTCATAAAAACTGTCTTCATTCCTTATTGTTTCACTTTGTTGTCTAGTCATGTAAACCCATAATCATTACCAATGAGCCGTGTTTATAAGATTATAAGATGAGCCCTCTCAAAAAAAAGTGGGGCCGGTGGTGTAGTGGTTAGGGTGCTGTGCTCATGATTGGGAGGTTGTGAGTTCGAATCCCACTGAGACCCTCACTGTGCTAAGACCCCTGGGCAAGGTCTCAACCTCAAGTGTGCCTCTGTTTACCCAGCAGTGTAAATGGGTACCAGTAAAATATACTGGGCTAAGGTAACCTGTGATGGACTAGCGTCCCATCTAGGAAGAGTTGAGCTCCTGGTCGCTTCACGCTACAGAAACTGGGGATAAGCACCGGCCTGATGAGCCACCATGCTCGGGTGTAAAAACCCAATAGACTTTACATTTTTACCTTACCTCTCAAATAAACTCACGAACCTCACGAACCAACAGTACAACTCAGCTTTACACGTGTGACAAACAGGCATGGGTACACTACTATGGAGATTCAGAAAAGATTTTTTGAACCAATTTTTTTATTCACCAAATCAAACAATAATAAACATTATTAAACATTTGTGACGCGCTCCCCCAAGTGCGGGAGGCGTCATGGCCGACACAGGAGCTTTTGGGGTGGAACGCTGCTTGTCCGGACTTCTGATATATCAAGCAGGTAAGCGAGCTTTTAACACTTGTTTAGTATTAAACATTCACTGGTTTGCTTGAGGGATCTGAGGTCCAGCTGCGCCGCACCCCGTCTTGGGGGCTCCGGTGTCGGTTGCAACGCCGCCCACACTTGGCACACTCCGTAGTGCGCTCCACTGCAGCCGACGCCGAAGTTTTTGAGACGGGGCCGAGGCTTGTCTTGACTTCCGATATGTCAAGCAGGCAAGTGCGCTTTGAACACTTGTTTAGTACTCAACATTCACCTGTTTGCTTGAGGTATCGGAGGTACGAATGAGTACTGCCCACAGTCGGCGGAGCGTGCCCCATTTATTAAACATTTACTGAATTAAACAACTTAAAAAACGAAAAATAAGTTGCAATAAGCACTTTCGAAACTCACGGACCAACAGTACAGCTCTCCATTACGCGTGTGACAAAACAAGTTTTATGGGTGCAGTACTATGGAGATTCAGCTCCCTCCTGTCCAATGGGAGGCCAATGGAAGGCCAATGGGAGGCCAGCGAGGCGGGATGTTGGGAGACAGCCAATGAGAGAGCAACTCGCACATTATTTGAATTTTTGAATGGCGCGTTTGTTTTATGGTCTGAGCTGGCTGGCGGCATTAATTCTTTCTTCAGTCATTGCAGGCGCTGGAGCGGGGCGTGGCTGTTGTTGATAGGCGAGTTCCAGAAGAGCGCACCTGGTCCCACTCTGCAATCAGCAACCAGCCAGCTGTAAATGGGAGCGACGCGCTTCCCTCCGATGTCAGAAGACTGTTTTCCCAGTGATTCCGTTCCTCTGCTTTCTCTCTGACCCCTGGTATCTTGCTTTGTGCTCGACCAGTTCCATTGATTTATTATTTCCGTAATTTAGAGTGCAAAATAAAATCATTGAATCTTCTTAAGGTCTCCTGCATCTCTGGGTCCGACGCATACACTCCAGGCGCAACAGAATCTTCTGACCTGAAACATGGACCCAGCGGAGACTGCGCAGCTTCGCCAGACACCATCCGACTAGGGCAGCCTGCTGGGACAACACGACTCCACCTTGCTTCAGATGATGGACAATCTCCAGCACATAACCACCAGCTTGGAGGAAGGAAGGACGCCGTCGCCGCTCACTTCGCTGCCGCGACCCCGCCCCCTCACTCATCACTTTCCGCTTCGGCAGCAGTGCCAGCTATACTCCCTGCGCACCGAGAACCACTCATTCCCACGCCAGCCAGGTATTCGGGCACGATCGGCTCCTGTGCACGATTCCTTCATCAGTGTTTGCTCGTCTTCAGCCAGCAGCCGCTCGCATACTCCACCGATCAAGCCAAAACCGCCTTCATCATGAGCCTACTCACGGAGCAAGCCTCGTCCTGGGCGTTAGCGGTCGCCACCCATACTCCGGAATTATGTTCCCAGTTAGACCAGTTCATGTGAGAAATGAAGAAGGTTTTTGATCGTCCGGCGAAAGGGGAGAAGGCAAGCTCCGAGCTCCCACAACTTCGGCAAGATTCAGTCGGTGGCAGAGTATGCCATCCAATTCCGGATTCTCGCCATCGAAAGTGGCTGGAACGACCCCGCGCTCCGGGGGGGCTTTCCTGCAGGGTCTTAATGAAAGGCTGAAAGACGAGCTCTCGGCCCGAGATGAGACAACGACTTTTGAGGAGTTAATCGCCTTCTACCAGGCTGGACAACCGGCTGAGAGAGAGCAATAGGTCCCGGGAGGAGGGGACCAGTTTTATCTACCCGTCCTCGAGCCAATCCGCGAGGCCTAAGGAAGCCCCACTACAAACTCACTGGCCATTTCCCTCTCTGATGAAGGAAGACGGTCAAGAACTCATGCAGGTGAACCGCACCAGACAGACGGCTGAGGAGAGGCACCGGCAGCTGGCCAACAGTCTCTGCATTTACTGCGCCGAGAAGGGCCATTACCTCGCCCATTGCCCCATGTGGCAGGGTCCGACAGCTATGAGAGGATCCTCCGCGACACCCGGGAAGTGCCTGCAAGTTCAACGTACGCTCCACTCCAGCGAAACACTCTTATCCTGTAGACATATTCATTGACTCAGGCGCTGATGCTAACTTCATCGATCTGGGGATGGTTGAGCTCCACGACCTGCCCGTGTATGAACTCGAGACCCCCAAGAAGGTAGTGGTCATTGATGGCCGACTCATAGCTCGTGTCATGCACAAGACCAATCCGGTTAAGCTCAGTTTATCAGGTAACCACCAAGAATATTTGGAGCTGTTTGTTCTCTCTGCCTTTCTCTCTCCCCTAGTGTTGGGGTGGCCATGGTTGCAGACCCACAATCCCCACATCGACTGGCGCACCCTCACTAGACACAGCTGGAGTGACTACTGTCTGCAACACTGCTTAATGGTGGCCGTACCCTCCCAAGCTTAACGAACCTCGGTCGACCTGGAGGATCTGGACTTAGCCGGCGTGCCAAAAGAATACCACGACCTGCAAGAGATCTTCAGCAAGGACCGGGCTCGCTCATTACCTTCTCATCGACCGTACGACTGCGCCATTGACCTACTCCCAGGTTCCATGCTCTCTTCTCAGCGACTATACAACCTCTAAAAGCCGGAAAAAAACGTCATGGAGGCATATATTAACGAGTCGCTGGCTGCAGGTCTCATTCGGCCCTCATCTTCCCCAGTAGGCGCTGGGTTTTTCTTCGTCGAAAAGAAAGACCCTGAGACCTTGCATCGATTACACAGGCCTGAACCATATCACCGTAAAAAACAAGTACCCTCTCCCTCTAATCGATTCAGCCTTCACTCCTCTCCACGATGCTACCGTTTTTTCCAAGCTGGACCTGAGAAACGCCTACCACTTAGTCCGAATTCGGGAGGGTGACGAGTGGAAGACGGCCTTCAACACACCCCTGGGGCACTTTGAATATTTGGTCATGCCATTCAGACTAACCAATGCCCCAGCGGTTTTCCAAGCTCTGGTCAACGATGTGCTAAGGGACATGCTGCACCACTTTGTATTTGTGTACCTTGACGACATCCTGAACTTCTCTAGAGACCAAGATGAGCATCTCCGCCACGAGAGAATGGTACTAAAGAGGCTCCTAGAGAACAGATTATTCGTGAAAGCAGAAAAATGCGTTTCATGTCCCCTCAGTCTCCTTTCTGGGGTTCATCGTGGAGAAGAGTCAGATAAGACCCGATCCAGCAAAGGTGAAGGCAGTGGTGGAGTGGCCGACTCCGGGGACGCGGAAACAGCTGCAGAGGTTCCTGGGGTTCACAAACTTCTATCGCCGGTTTGTGGGGGACAACAGCCGCCTAGAAGCCCCCCTCACACAGTTGACATCACCCAAAACACCAAGTGCCCAGGCAGCGTGTGACAGGCTGAAGGCTAAATTCGTCAATGCGCCCGTACTGATCCACCCGGACCCCTTGCTGCAGTTTGTGGCTCCAACAACGCTTCTGGTGGCCAACGATGGCAGCTGACAACAGGGAGTTTGTGGGAGCTTGTGCCACCTGTGCCCGGAGCAAGTCCTCCCATCGTGCACCCACGGGTCTCCTCCAACCCTTACCCATTCCCCATCATCCCTAGTCGCACATTGCGGTGGACTTTGTCACAGGTTTACCGCCGTCCGAGGGCAACACTGTTATCCTGATGATAGTGGACCGGTTCTCCAAGGCAGTTCACTTTGTCGCCCTACCCAAACTCCCCTCGGCGAAGGAAACAGCTGGTCTACTGGTCCAACATGTCTTTTGTCTCCATGGCATCCCCAGGACGTTGTTTCACACCTGGGCCTCCAGTTTGCATCTAGAGTTTGGAAGGCATTCTGCGACACCTTGGGAGTCTCCTGCAGCTTGACCTCTGGCTACCATCCTCAGTTGAACGGTCAGGCGGTGCGAGCGAATCAAAGCCCCGGATCCTCCTTGTGCTGCGTCACCTCCCGCCTCTCACTCTCAGCCTCCTGGGCCACACACCTCCCATGGATCGAATACACATACAACTCTCTGATCTGCGCCGCCACCGGGATGTCCTCCTTCATGGTGATTAATGGTTTCCAGCCTCCCTTGTTTCCCAGCCAGGAGGTCGAAGTGGTCATTCCATCTGTCCAGGCACAGTTTCGCAGAGCACGCCAGGTCTGGAAAGAAGCACGTGCTGCCCTGGAACAAACAGTGGCCCAAAACTGGAGAATTGCCGATCGTCACCGAACTCCGGCACCTCGCTACAGAGTCAGGAAACAAGTGTGGCTCTCCTCTTTGGATCTGCCTCTGCAAGTCAACTCCAAGAAACTGTCTCCCAGATACATTGGGCCTTATGTAATAGAAAAAATTATAAACCCCAGCGCAGTCTGACTAAGACTCCCATCCTCACTCAAGGTACACCCAGTATTAAATGTTTCCCTGATTAAGCCCATGCTAGAAAGTCCCCTCCACCCCACCCCCTCCTCCCCGGCTGATTGATGGACAGCCCGCATACACAGTCAACCGGACCCTCAATGTACGCAGACGGGGTAGAGGTTTTCAGTACCTCGTGGACTGGGAGGGGTATGGACCCGAAGAACGCTCGTGGATTCCCCGCTCCCTAATTCTGGACCTGGACTTATTAGACGAGTTTTATCGTCAGTTCCCGGACAAGCCTGGTTGGGCGCCAGCTGGCGCCCCTTGGGGGGGGGGGTACTGTTATGGTCTGTGCTGGCTGATGGCATTAATTCTTCAGTCGTTGCAGGCGCTGGCGAGGGGCGTGGCTGTTGCCGGTAAGCAAGTTCCAGAAACGCGCACCTGGTCCCACTCTGCAATCAGCAAATAGCCAGCTATAAATGCGAGCGGTGCACTTCCCTCCGATGTCAGAAGACTATCTTCCCAGTGATTCCCTTCCTCTGCTTTCTCTCTGACCCCTAGTATCTTGATTCGTGCTCGACCAGTTCCATTGATTTATTATTCCCGTGATTTAGAGTTCCAAGTGCAAAATAAAATCGTTGAATCTTCTTATGGTCTCCTGCATGTCTGGGTCCAGGTTTTTCGTAACCTAGATTTTTCGTATTCAGAGGTTTTCATAAGTACAGTCATGCCTTGCCACTTCGCGATTTGAGCATTGCGGTCTTGGTACATCGTGGTATTTTAATCAAAAATAAAATTAAAAATATATATATTCATAAAAAATTCAAAATTCACACTGAAACTCGCATGTAAGCAAGCAAATGGCAGGGACCCAAGGCAGGCTGCATCCATTGTTTCCAAACGACAGACTGAAGTGCCCCTCCTCCCCAGTTCAGGCAGGGACCGCCCACTCAACTCAATAACGCAAGCTGATTGGCTTACAAGTGTGACGCTGTTGTCTCCCGCCCACTCAACTCAATCTCCCAAGCTGATTGGCTTAGACACGTGACGCTGTTGCCTCGCACATTCCCGCGGGATTTTTTGTGGTTTTGGGATCTCACTGTATAGTTTTTGTGAATGTCCTGCACCGTGGAGAAGAGCTATTGTCAGAGCTGAGTACAGTACTGAAAGTATTTATATATAAATTCTATTTAAATATTAATACATTACAGTATTTACATATGCATATAACTGTGTAACATTTACTATACACTTCTTAATATTGTATAGACGCGAAAACATAGAAATGAGACAACATGGTAGAAATGGGGGCGTTCCTACTTCGCGCTTTTTCAAATATCGCGGCCAGATCTGGTCTACATTATCCACGATATTCAAAGGATGACTGTAGAGGGCCGACTGTATATATATATATATATATATATATATATATATATATATATATATATATATATATATGGGATCCCTCGCTACTTTGCGCTTAAATTCATGCGGCTTCAGTGCAACGTGATTTTTTTTTTTTTTAATATTAATCGAATTAAATCATAAGGAAATTAAGGAAGATTAAGGGAAAAAGGTTAAGAAAAATGCCGCAAAACAAGGCCAATTATGCAAAAAAAAAAAAAAAAAACCTAAGCCAACACAACAAAAAACAACAACTCAAAACCTATCAAAACTAGTTACATTTTTGTGAGGTGTGCATCTGAGTGTGTGCACGCGCATTTGCATGTCTGTATGGGCGTCTGTGTGTGTGTATTTATTTATTTTATTTATATATATATATATATATATCTTATGCATTATTTTTTAATGTATAATTGTTATTATAAGCATTTATAGCATTGAATATGTATTTATTGATTATATATACACACATGTCAGTCGGTGGGGGGTGAAATTCTACTACACAGATTTCAATGGTCGCGTGGGGATCTCGGTCCCCATTAAGCGCGGAAAGTGAGGGATCCCTGTAATTCTTAGTGCATATCACTCAACAGTGCTAATATCATGGAGGCATATTCTGCTGGGGATGGGGGCATGAATTGTCCTAGACCAGGGGTCAGAAACCTATGGCTCTTTTGATGACTGTATCTGGCTCTCAGATAAATCACGTGATCTTTCTTAACAGAATAACGAATACAGAATTTTACTGTCATTCAAATAAAAATACAAAACAAACCACCAAATAAAATTAAAACAGATGAATAAATCTCGTGCATTTAAATCTATACATCTATTTTCAATGTCACGTCACTGTGGCATGTAGCGGAGAGTCAATCCGCGGCGGGTCCGATACCTTAAAACTCTAATTCCACCCCCCTATTCCGACCTATCGGGACTACATGAGATGTGCATGCACAGAATATTAGTTTGCGTGAGTAGAATATCAGTGTTCAACATACTTTTTATCTGTGCTATGTTTTTTGAAATTTCTCTTGTTAGAAGTGGAAGTTTGAAGAACTTTTTTGAGGACTGAGTGTGATTCTTTGTTTGATATCACTTTTGGACACTTTTAGCTGGTTCGCTTGAACGACAGCTGTGAATTTGTCCAAAACGGCCACGGGTTGTGGTCAGCCTAAAGGGCCAGAACAATGGCGACACGAATTTGACCAAAACGGCCGCGGGTCGTGGTCAGCCTAAAGGGCTAGAACAATGGCGACACGAAGGGTTTCCAAGAACTGCCCCGAGGGGGGTAGAGGCTCGTGAGGGAGCACTTGACATTGTACAGAGCATGCCGTCAACTTCCAGAAGTGGAAAGAGAAGGAAATCCTCATGGGAAAGGAAAGAGCAGCCAAATAAGATAAGATAAGATAAGATAAGATACAGCTTTATTAATCTCACAATGGAGAAATTCACTGTTACAGGCTCTTGAGGTACTACCAGTAGGGGGTGCAAAAATAGGTACAAGTACGAACATACACACATACATATATATTATATAAGTAAATAAATAAATAGATACATAAATAGTATAAATTACTAAACAATAAACAATAAAAGAAAAGAAAAGAATGGAGCAACTTTATAGATTGGCCTATATTAAAGTGTAATGTATCTGAGTGCAGAGTAGATGGGTTGATATGGTTCACAGTCAGTGGGGTAGATGTGGCTGATTAAAGTACACGGGGTTTTTATTGCGCATAACCGGTATTTTGACAGACAGTTACAAAGTGGCGTTGTACAGTCTGATAAGCGGTGGGAATGAGCGACCTGCGGTAGCGCTCCTTCCTGCACTGAGGATGCCTCAGTCGTACACTGAAGGAGCTGCTTAGCTCCTCGACAGTCTGGTGCAGTGGGTGAGAGCTGTTGGACAGGATGGATGTGAGCTTTGCTACCATCCTCCTCTCACTCACCTCCTCCACAGAGTCCAGTGGGCAGCCGAGGACAGAGCTGGCCCTCCTGACCAGCTTGTTCAGTCTCTTTCTGTCCCGCTCTGTGCTGCCCGGGGCCCAGCAGATGGCAGCGTAGAGGATTGCAGAGGCTACCACAGAGTCATAAAATGTCCTGAGCAGAGGTTCTGCATATGCCGAAGGACCTGAGTCTCCTCAGAAGGTGGAGGCGACTCTGGCCCTTCTTGTACAGGGCGTTGGTGTTGTGGGACCAGTCCAGTTTATTGTTAAGGTGAACACCCAGGTACTTGAAACTGTCCACTGTCTCAATGTCCTGTCCCTGGATGTTCACTAGTAAATGTGTGTGTGTGTGTGTTTGAGTGCTTCTCCTGAAGTCGACCACCATCTCCTTACGTCTTCCTAGTGTTCAAGCACAGGTGGTTGCGCTCACACCAGTCCACGAAGTCGGCGATGACCGACCGGTACTCCAGCTCGTTCCCCTCTGACACACGGCCCACGATGGCGGAGTCGTCCGAGAACTTCTGGAGGTGGCAACTGTTTGTGTTATATATGAAGTCCGAGGTATAGATGTTAAAAAGGAAGGGTGAGAGGACGGTGCCCTGCGGTGCCCCGTGCTACAGACTACCACCTTTGACTTACAGCCGCGCAGCCGCACGTACTGTGGACGGTTAGTAAGGTAGTCAATAATCCAGGCAGCAAGATGCCTGTCCACTCCCACGTCCTCCAGCTTCCCCGCAGGCGCCGCTGGCCTGATGGTGTTGAAGGCGCTGGAGAAGTCAAAGAACATGACCCTCACAGCGCTGCCGGCGATCTCCAGGTGGGTGAGTGCCCGCTGCAGAAGGTAGATGACGGCGTCTTCTACTCCGATGTTGGGCCTGTAGGCAAACTGCAGCGGGTCTAGGGTGGGGCTCACCATAGAGCGGAGGTGTTCAAGGAGGAGCCTTTCCATGATCTTAATGAGGTGGGAGGTCAGGGCGACAGGTCTGTAGTGGGCTGGTTCCTTCGCTTGTGCTGTTTTGGGAACCGGAACCACACAGGAGGTCTTCAGAGGACTGGAACCTTCTCCAGGCTGAGGCTCAGGTTGTACAGGTAGCATAGTACCACACAGAGCTGGTCTGCGCAGGTCCTCAGCAGCCTGGGACTGATGCCATCAGGTCGTTCAGATTTCCTCTGATTTAGTCGCCTCAGCTGTCTCCTCACCTGGTCTGATGTGAGGGAGAGGGGGCTGGGGTGGGCTGCAGAGGGAGGGGATGTGTCTGTCGGGCTGTAGCAGTCAAGTGAAGTTGGCCTGGGGAGGGGAGGTGTCAGCTGGTCTGGAGGCGTGTGAAGAGGGAGGAGCAGGGAGGGGTGCAGAGGGGAGGGGGAGAATCAAACCTGTTGAAGTAGCAGTTTAGTTCATCCGCCCAGCGCTGGTCACCATCAGCTGTCCCTCTGACACTCTGCCCAAATCCAGACATGGTCTTTAGTCCTCTCCAGACGTCCCGCACGTTGTTTTGAGCCAGCTTCTCCTCCATCTTCTTCCCATAGTCCTTCTTGTCGAGGACATGTCGAGGACATTGCTGCCTCAGACGGAGAAATTGAATCGGGTGGCGAGACCCCTGGCCAAAGCTCGAGCAGCAAGGAAGGTGAGGTCACTGCTGATAACCACCTCATGAAACTGTTATATTTTATGGTGAAAAATCAAGTGACCCAGACTGCAGCTATGCAGAAAATGGAAAAGACTTTAGAAAATGTTGGAAGGAATTTGACCACTTTTCACAGTGACGGAAACTCATGACCGTCTCCAATCCCGCCCACTTCCGATTGTGTACCAGGCGGAAGTAAACAAACAATGGCAGAAGGCGACGCCACTTCCAATACAAATGAGGAGGAAGGTGATGAATTTGATACATTAGTGTCTCAGGTTTGTGGGAATGACAGTAAAATCAGTGACCCAGACACAGAAGACTCTGATGCCTCGTTCATGCCTTCATTAATGAACGAATTTGCAGATTTCTTTGTTGACGATGAAAAGACTTCAGACGGTATAAAACCGGAGTTAGCGAAGTCAATTGGGGACAAAGTGCCAGATTTCACAAAGTTGAAGGTCCTAATGGACAAATATTTTCGTCCCAAGAATTGTGAAGGCTTAGTGGTGCTGAAAGTAAATGAAGAAATCTGGCACGAGGCGAAATCATACAGCAAAACAAGAGTCATAAAAATGCAACATGGGCAAGGCTTACTGGTTAAATCCACGGTCCCCATCATTCAAGTTGCCGACATGCTGATGACAAGCACAATACAGCGTTGGTGGTATAGTGGTGAGCATAGCTGCCTTCCAAGCAGTTGACCCGGGTTCGATTCCCGACAAACACACCAGGGCTCAGACTGCTGACAGGTGCACAAGCAGACATGAATATGAAAAGGTGCGATGCATTTAAGCAGTACTTCACTGGGCCATATAAGAGCCTTTGTACTTCTGGTATGATCACCACCAGTAAGTATTTGTTTGGCGCTGAGCTGCATAAGAAAATAAAAGGACATTGGAGACTCTAAACAGATGGAAGAAAGCTTTTGTGTCCGACAGACCACGATATCGTCAGGACAAGCCACGGTTTCATCCATATAACAACAGTGGCTCTGGAGGTTATCATCAACAAAAATTTCAAGACCATAGCTACACAGCTAAGCAAGGTCGAGGTGGTGGAAAAGAGAAGAAGATAGTGCCAGTTCACCCTGGAAATTCTTAATAAAATACATGATTACATGTTCAAAATATTCTCTCCTTTCTGATTGGTGGAAATGTTCCCCCTTTCTGACTGATGCAAATATTCTCTCATTTCTGGTTGGTGGAAGTATTTTTTCTTTTCTGATTGGTCAGTAAGTCTTGGTATTCTTCTAAGAGCTGATTTATCCTGATGATACAAATATTCATTCATTCATTTTCTGAGCCGTTTAATCCTAATTATGGTAGCGAGTTGGCTGGCACTCATCTCAGCTGACTTTGGGCACGGGCAGAGTACACCCTGGACGGCTTGCCAGGCCATCGCAGGGCAGAAACACACTGACGTCTATGCAGCTCCTCTTTATTAAAGTCAGCAATGGTTCTTTTACATTAACCTCTCCCCACTGACAATGAGAGACATGGCTCGCGCCTTTGATAACCCAGTTAACTGCACTGGCGGGACAGTGACAATCCGTTGAGAGTGGGGCTTGAATCCCCAATGTAGAAATCAGTGATTCAACACCTTACCCCCAGGCTACCACTGCCCTCCAATATAAATATTCTGAGTTATAAAACGATTAGAGAACTTTATTATATGATATGGACAATGACTCAGATCTCGACATTTGGCCTCTGCAGATAAAGCTCCCCGATCTGAATCATGTTCCATTTCACCTCACTGTTAAATATCAGTACTGTACCAATGTAAATGCCGTACAGGAGTAAGTTTGCAGCATCGACTAAAATGTTTTATATGCATCTTTATTTGCATATGTAAAGTGAACATATATGTGCCTACAGCTGTACATCC
>CM045748.1:2172500-2282500 GCA_024760905.1 Plotosus lineatus
GTGTGTGGAAGAGAGAAAATGTCGATATGTGAGAGAGAAATAAACTGTCAGTGAGAGAGAGAGAGAGATTGTGTGTGTGTGTGTGTGTGTGTGTGTGTGTGTGTGTGTGTGTGAGACAGAGAGAACATGTGTGTGTGAGTGAGAGAGAAAATGTGTGTGTGTGTGAGCGAGTGAGATAGAATATGTATGTGGGTGTGTGTGTGTGTGTGGAAGAGAGAAATAGAGATGGGAAGGATTTGCAGCAAGTTAGAGTGATTAAGGACAGAGAGGGAAATGTATTGTCTGATGACAGAAGTGTGCTGGGAAGATGGAAAGAGTACTTTGAAGGGCTGATGAATGAGCAAAATGAGAGAGGAAAAAAAGAGTAGAAGAGGTGACTGTTGAGAACCAGGAAGTAGCAAAGATTAGTAAGGGTGAAGTGAGGAGGGCATTGAAGAGGATGATGAATAGAAAGGCAGTTGGCCCTGATGACATACCAGTGGAGGTATGGAAGTATCTAGGAGAGGTAGCAGTAGATTTCCTAACAAGAACATTCAACAAGGTCTTAGAGAGTGAGAGGATGCCAGAGGAATGGAGGAGAAGTGTGCTGGTGCCCATTTTTAAGAACAAGGGAGACGTGCAGAGTTGTGGCAACTACAGAGGGATAAAGTTGATGACCCATAAGATGAAGTTATGGGAAAGAATAGTGGAAGCTAGACTAAGGGCAGAGGTCAGCATTTGTGAACAACAGTTTGGTTTTATGCCAAGAAAGAGCGCCACATATGCAGTGTTTGCCTTGAGGATGTTAATAGAGAAGTATAGAGAAGGTCAGAAGGAGCTGCATTGTGCCTTTGTGGACCTGGAGAAAGCATATGACAGGGTACCGAGAGAGGAACTGTGGTATTGCATGAGAAAGTCTGGAGTGGCAGAGAAGTATGTTAGAGTGGTGCAGGACATGTATGAGAGATGTAAGACAGTGGTGAGGTGTGCTGTCGGTGTGACACAAGAGTTCAAGGTGGAGGTGGGACTGCATCAAGGGTCAGCTCTGAGTCCCTTCTTGTTTGCTATGTTGAAGGACAGGCTGACAGACGAGGTTAGGCAAGAATCTCCATGGACTATGATGTTTGCAGATGACCTTGTGATCTGCAGTGAGAGCAGAGAACAAGTGCAGGAAAACCTAGAGAGGCGGAGGTATGCCCTGAAAAGGAGAGGAATGAAGGTTAGCCTCAGTAAGACAGAATACATGTGTATGAATGCCAAGGACCCAACAGGAACGGTGAGGTTACAAGGACCAGAGATAAGGAAGGTGGAGGATTTTGAGTACTTAGGCTCAACAATCCAGAGCAATGGAGAGTGTGGAAAAGAGGTGAAGAAGCGTGTGCAGGCTGGTTGGAATGGTTGGAGAAAAGTGTCCGGTGTGATGTGTGATAGGAAGGTATCGGCAAAAATGAAAGGAAAAGTGTACAAGACGGTGTTGAGGCCAGCGATGTTGTATGGTTTAAAAACAGTGGCCCTGGGAAAAAGACAGGAGGCAGAGCTGGAGGTAGCAGAGATGAAAATGTTGAGGTTCTCTTTGGGAGTAACGAGGATGGATAGGATCAGGAATGAGTACATCAGAGGGACAGCACATGTAAGACGTTTTGGAGACAAAGTCAGAGAAGCTAGATTGAGATGGTTTGGACATGTTTGGACAGAGGAGGGATAGTGAGTATATTGGTATTAGGATGCTGAGGTTGGAACTACCAGGCAGAAGGCCTAGAGGAAGACCAAAGAGACGATTCATGGATGTGGTGAAGGAGGACATGAAGGCAGTTGGTGTAAGAGAAAAAGATGCAGAGGACAGGGTGAGATGGAGGCAGATGATTCGCTGTGGCGATCCCTGAAGGGAAAAGCCGAAAGGACAAGAAGAAGAAGAAGACATCATCTCAACCAATCAACAGGAAGGAGGACAGCCATTGGCTGAAATTGAATGACGTGACAGTTGCCTGACAGTCCGCGAATATGCAAACCGTGAGTGCAAAATTGCGAATAGTCAAGGGCCTACTGTATGTGTGTGTGTGTGAGTAAGAGAGAGAGAGAGAGAGAGAGAGAGAGAGAGAGAGAGAGAGAGAAATAATGTGTGTGAGAGAGAAACACAGAGAGAATGTGTGTGCATGAGAGAAAGAACAACAGAGAAAGCTGTGTGAGTGTGTGTGGGAGAGAGAGAGAGAGAAAACGTGTGTGTCTACCGTAGTAAACTTATGTGCTGGGATTTTTTCTTGGCCCTCGGCGATTGTGTAGAAGAGCAAATCCTCCAAACTCGGCAGGATTCCTGCTTTCCTTCTTCTGGGCATAAAACACACACACATACATGCAGTGAAGGCACAGTTCCATACTCGAAAGAGAACATGTGCATCAGTCACCATTGGGATGAAGGAAAGGGCGGAATAAGGAGGAGGAGTACGAGGGAAGAAGACAAGGTAGTAGGAGAAGTGAGAAGGAGAGAGGAGGAGGAGGGAGAAGAAGAGACTCAGATGGAGAAGAAAGGAAAAGGAAGGAGAAGGGAGGAGAGGGGAGAACGAGGGAGGAGAATTGAGAAGAACGGGTGGAGAAAGGAGTGAGAGGGTGGGAGGGAGGGGGGTAAATTCACCCACAGTGACAGTGACAACGGTACAGTTTTAGCACACCAATATTGAAAGGGTATTTTAAATCTCAGTAAAGGTCGTTTTTTAATCATCACACACACACACAGAGAGAGAGAGAGAGAGAGAGAGAGAGAGAGAGAGAGAGAGATGACAAGTGTGAGAACTGGAGACACACATTTGTGAACGAGGACAGTCCACCTGACTGCTGCACTGCATTGTGGGACAGGTAAGGAGCATTCCTTACAGTTGAGGGTGAGGGACAAAAACACTGGGGAGAAACATCCAGAAACACATAATAAAGAACATATGTCAAAAATACAGTGGGTATGGTATAAAGTTCCCAAAGAACAACTGGAGAACATTTCCTTCTCAAAAACAACAATCCCATAATTCTCACTGAAGATCATGGCAGATAAAACAGGGGGAGTGTTTAAAATAAATCACTATAACCTCCTAAACTATTCTGAGCTGATCTGCAACTCACATGGAGCATTCCACACTGGCCACACTATTATCACTGTTATTCATTAACACAAATGGAACCATAAATGCAGTCTGTCCAGCAGAACGCTGTGATGGAATCACGTCTTGTGACTAAAACAGACCGCAGGGTTAGATCTAAACTTCTGAATCCCAGTAAATCTCTCTGTGATATAATCTCTGGATCGATGGTGAGGAAATGGTCTAGAACAGGGGTCCCCAACGGCTCAATTGGTACCAGACCACAGAAGAAATAATTAATTACTCCTGTTTTATTTATTATCTGAGTCTGAACAAGCTTTAATTTTGAAAAATCTTTTATTTTGAAAAATGACCGGATTCTCACAGTTACATGTCAGGGGATGGCACATGAACAGAGTCAAGTTGGACATGTTTCAAACAATAGCGAGGATTTTGGGTGAGACTGAGCCTTCATTCATCCTGCTGGTGCACCATCACCTGTGGGTTTTTCTTTTTTTTTTATTTTAGAAAAGTTCAAGCTCTACTTCTCAACCAACTTTATTTCAGCTGTTGAAAAACAACATTCATGGAGTGCTTATTATTGTTGTTATTAATAATAATAATAATAATAATAATGATAATAAGGCCTGATGATGTATGCCTCCGCATGGTGGGCCTGGATAGGGGATTTTCCCTGAACTAAACGTACATCACGCAGTTTGGGCTGACCCCCCGAAGCTGGTTTACTACTGGGTTGCTGAACCGAAATTTTTTTTTAATCTTTCTCTTCTGCAGCCCCGTCAGCCTCCCTCCAGTAATCAAACCTGCCAAACTGGAAATGGGACTTTCCCCAGGGGGAGGCAAAGAACCTGTCCACGAATATCCTGGACCAGGGGTGTCAAACTCGTGCCACAAAGGGCCATGTGGCTGTAGGTTTTTGCAGCAGCACACCTGACTTGGCTCATTTAATCAATTAAGCTGAGTGTTCAGCCAGTTGATTGGTCAGTCTCTGTATAGAGCACACAGATTGACCAATCAGCTGCCTGAAGACCTAGATCAGTTGATTAAATGAGTCAAGTCAGGTGTGCTGCTGCTTGGTTGAAACAAAAACTTGCAGCCACATGGCCCTTTGTGGCACGAGTTTGACACCCCTGTCCTGGACGAACCATTTGAAACCCACACTACTTGAGTGTGCGAAGGCGACTGGTTGGCCTGAAAATCCAGGTATCAATGGCAAGTCGCTAAAGCAACATTGGGACAATGCCAACCCTTTGTATGATTACCTGACCCAACAAAATTTGTGAGATCAACTCCGGCAATTAAAGATCTACATGTGCCGTGATGCAGATGATAATTTCCCTGCTAGTGGTCAGGTACCTTCTCAAGAACCCAACGTTCGGATAGAGGTAGATCCTAAATTGCAGATGAATGCCCACGTCCTTCTCTCCCCTCCTCCCAATGAAGTTAGCCCACCTGACGGCAACAATGAAAATTCCCCTGGCGTTCCACTTTCTGATTTGACCAGTGATTTTCCCACATCTTCAGTTCATGATGATCATATTTCTGTTTTGTTTAACCGTTACTGGAGAGAAATTTTAGATTTACCGATTGACAAAAGGAAGCCAGTTAAAATTGCAATAAAATCTTTTCCACAAAATGAAATTGATAAATTAAATGAAATCATTTCTGTAACTCTTGACGCGGAGTGTTCCCTGCATGAGATTAATTGTTGCATGTTTGCTGCTATTCGAACTTTAGAAGAATTACGTACAGTTTCCAAACCATCCAACAATGGTAAAAGCAAGTAAAGTAATTGAAACTGGTTTTCTTTAAAGGCAAAATACAAAACAACGAAGGAAAAAATTCTCCTTCAAATACTTGATTCCCAAAGGTTAAGATTTGGACAGAGAGAAAAAGAAAATGGGAAAAGAAGAATAAATTCATTAGACAAAACGAAATATTTAAAACCAATGAAAAACAATTTTACATTCAACTAAATACACCTACAAGTAATGACCAGAGACTACCCATGGAGTCCAGTGAGAGGTTTTGGTCACAGTTGTGGTCTATATCCGGCAACTGTAACCTTGAGGAACCATGTGTGGAAGAATACAGCAAAGCCACGTCAGAAAACGTTAATTCACCATTGCTGTAGCCACCAATTTATTTAATTAATTAATTAATTTATATTTTATATATATATATATATATATATATATATATATATATATATATATATATATATAATTATTATTTATAAATTTATTTAATTTATTTGTATCCACTATTGCTGTATCTCATTACTTCGGACTGCCTGAAGAAAACAAAAAAAATGTCCAAATCTAACACAGCTCCAGAACCTGATGGCATTCAAAATCAGTTTTGGAAACTGTTCCCCTATGTCCAACCACATCTGCTCACTTGTTTTAATTCTTTGATGGACACAGGAGATGTCCCTTCTTGGTTCTGTAAAGGTCGCACAATGCTCCTTCCAAAAAAAGGAGACTTGACAGATCCTAAAAATTTCCACCCTATTACCTGCCTGAATACGATGTACAAAATCTTTACAGGGCGTTTGACAAATCTCGTGTCATCCTATTGCTCTTCCAATGAAATTATTTACCCGGAGCAAAAGGGAGCCAGAAAGGGATGTTGGGAATACAAGGATCAGTTATTGGTCCAGAAAATGACACTTGAAGAGGCTAAAACTTACCACCGCAACCTCTCAATGTGCCGGATTGACTACAAAAAAGCATCCGACTCTGTCCCTCATGAATGGATTATGAAGCCTTTGCAATGTGTTGACCTACCTGAGCGATTACTCCATTTACTCAAGTCTTTAATGAGTTGCTGGTCAACTCAGCTTGAGATGTTCTCGCAGGGTCAGGTTAAGACTTCAGAACCTATTTCACTTAAGAGAGGAATATTCCAGGGGGACTCTTTTAGTCCTCTGCTTTTTTGTTTGTCACTTAATCCCTTGAGTTTTTTACTCAATAAGGAGGAAGGTTATCATCCAGGACCTCCACAGCACAGATCCCCAACACCTCTTACTCATCTCCTTTACATGGATGACATCGAGCTGATTGCCAAAGGAGATTCCAAATTGAAGAAACAAATTCTCCTTGTCGAGTCCTTTTCACAAGATATTGGTAAGACTTTCGGACTTGATAAATGTAACATTCTTCATTTAAAACATGGAAAGGCAATCAATGATGGATCAGTTGAGTTACATGGAGGAGGAGTGATTGAGCATCTCGTGGAAGGCCAATCGTACACCTATTTGGGGATGCAAGTTCGAGACAAGCTCCAGAGTGCCCACATAAAAGACAAACTTCGGGCCGAATACAAATCTCGTCTAAAAAAGATCTGGAGTTCGGAGCTAAATGCTAGAAACCAGGTCAAAGCCACAACGCAGTGCCTGTCCTTTCATACTCTTTTGGTGTTGTTGATTGGACAAAGGACGACATCATGGGTCTTGATCGCATTACAAGAAGGATCCTGTCTGACAACCGAGCTCCTCCAGCTCTGCCTCCCGTTTGTTGTGACTCGCATTTTTTATTTGGCATTTGTTTTACGCCGGATGCCCTTCCTGACGCAACCCTCTGCATTTATCCGGGCTTGGGACCGGCGTGAGGGAGAAACCGGCGTGGTTTGTGCCCCTCTCTCACAGCTGCATTTTCTGGCTGCGGGATCCTTTACCGTAAAATCAGATACATATGCGCACTTAAAAACTACAGGTTGTGAAACTTGCTCAAATGATGTTTTCATTTACTAATGTAGTTAAATATAGATTTAGTTAGAATGGTTAACGTTGTTAATAAGTTTCAGTTTGTAATTCCATGTGTTGTTGCAATGTTGCTGCACAGGATACTTGCCATCTATATGAGTAGATCTGTTAACATGGTTATTAGTTTCAGTTTGTAAACTAATTGTGTAGTTGCAGGGTTGCTGCATATGATACACGCCATCTATCAGCAAATACAGCAAAGATTATTATGAAGAATTATTTGGATAAAGCTTCAAAAAAGAGAAATATTACAATTAATACTTTACTTTAGCCAACCTTATTTTTGATATATGTTATTAGTTTACATTTCATATTTCATTACTTCTTTCACTGAAGATTTCATTTACTTTACATTATTAAATCTTAAAGACGTGTGTAATTTTGTATTTTCCCCCCTATGTCTGTGTTTAATCATTACATATAAAACTTGCATGAAATGGCTTAAAAATCACTCTTAAAAACCCTTAAAACCAAAATTTTCTAGGGGGGCTTTGCCCCCTACATCCCCACCCCTCCCCCCACCACAGCATCACCCTGGACCCCTGCTTCTCACTCCTTATTAATCTTAGGGGTTGACAGCTATGAGAGACGTCCTTCCTGTCACAAACACTCGAGCATGAGAGTCGTATTGACCATGTTTGGCACCACATGCGTGCGCGAGCGGTCCTTCTCACACCTGAAAAGCATCAAGACCAACCTGTGGTAATATAATAGATGGAAGCCTAAACGCCTGCATGAAGCTGAACCTCACCCCGTATCAACCAGACTACAAAGCTATCAGCAAAACCATGCAGCACCAGAAGTCGCATCAAGTACAGATAATCCCCGACTTATGTTTTTAATTGGTTCCGGACGGCCGAACACAAGTTGTTACAGTGACGTATGACGCTCATACTGTACTATACATCCATAAATACCACTACCGTATCTCATAAAACACCCCTAAGTCAATTATCATAAACATAACATAACATTGTAAAATAAGATCAAATACAGTCGGCCCCCAACTTACGAAATTAATCCATTCCAGAGCCCTTTTCGTATAGCGGGGATTTCGTAAGTAGGGGTCGCATCATACATGTTAAACGCCTAATTCATTCCAAGGCTCCAGTGTATGGACTGGATAAACCCCATAAACCCTTTAAAAATGATAAAAGTACACCAATTTTGTATGAAATATGTGTTAAAGGTAAAAGAAAATTATTTATTAAACCATTTAAAATTTTATTAACATATCAAACCATTCTATTAACATATTTATTAATTAAAACATTATTAAACATTCCACAAGACGTGAATTCAAAGTGCATTCCCTGTTTGACCATTTACTGAATTAAAACAACTTAAAAAACTCAACTAAAAACTAAAGCATTATTCCTTCTTTCTCTGTCTCTCTGTCTCTCGCAAAGACAAATTTAATAAATTAAATTCAAGCAAAATAATTTCAAATTGATAAATTTTAATAAAATTCACTCATCAAATATCAAATACAGTGTTCAAATATAACCTTTAACATTCTCTATGATGCGATCTTTCTGCTTGTAAATGGTTCCAATGGTCGACGGATGGTCACTTTACATGAAGCTGAGCTGAATCACATGACATGAAGCTGAGCCGACTGACTTTACGTGAAGCTTAAAACAGCCAATCAATGTTTACAATATGTGAGGCACTCAACACCGAAAGTAGTGCACTTGCTTGAAACAAAGCACAGGTTATACAGACTTCCGGGCTTTCAAGTGAGCAAGGGCGCCGTTCAACTCGTTTAGTACTCAGCCTGCACTAATGTGAATCACCAGCAGAGCAGAGTTCTCATTCTTGGGTTTTCATTCATTTTACAACTCTCTTTACTTAACTGAGTATTCATGGTGGATTGCGCTGATCCGAGCAGATAGTTAATTAATCTCTGTGTATGAGACTTGCACCCATGCTAGTAGGCTTACGCTTCTGACCAAATATTTGCTTCGGGTTACAAAAGTCCGCAAAACAGTGTAAACACAAAGATCACAGAGACGACGTCTTTAACACAAGAGTAACACGCTATAAACGATATATATTATATAAACTTAACTGGGAAGAAGGAGGGGCATGTTCAGTCTGTCGCTTGTAAACAGTGGACGCAGCGTCATTACGTCAGCGTACTACATAGGTATGTCTAAACTCAAAATTTGACTTTTTAAAAAAAAACAACAAAAAAAAACGTAAAATCAAAAAAACGGATGAACGTAAGTCGGGGAGCATCTGTACTTTTCTTATTAATGAATAACTTCAATATGACAATGTCATTTAAAATCAATTCAGAGTCGTATTATACTCTAATGGTCACAGTATTAAAAAATATATTTGTCTCTCAGAAGATTAGATTTTCATTTTTTTTGGCTCTCTTAGTCAAAAAGGTTCCTGACCCCTGACATGGATGAATATTAATAATAACATATAATGAAAGGTAAATTAAGCAAATTTGTTATGTCACAAGTGTGTATCGACCTGGTAGCCTTTCGCATTAATTGGTACCCAAGAAGTAGCCCTCAGTTTCAAAAAGGTTGATAACCCTTGCTCTAAATGCTCTTTAGAAGTGTTATAGAATGAGAACACTGAGCACATGTGGAAGCCGAATGTGTCAGATGTTCCAGAATATGGAATTTTTTTGTTGGAGAGATTGTAGAACATGCAATGGAGGAATCTAGAATGAACGATACAACAAAACAAATCAATACTTACATAATGAATGCAAAACTAAGCAGATCGATTATCACAAGGAGAACACACACACAACACACAGAGCATCAATAAAAAAAAAGCATGTTACAGTGGTACCTCACCTTACGAAAGTCCCAACAAACGAAAAATCCAGGTTACGAAACGCATTTTCCAAAAGTTTTTGTCTCTGGATACGAAACAAGTTCACGTGATGAAAGCGCCATCTCAAAAATTCAAACAATTCGCGAGTTGCCCTCCCACTGGCTATCTCCAACATCCCGCCCCGATGGCCTCCCATTGGCTATCTCCCAAAATCCCGCCCCACTGGCCTCTCATTGGCTATCTTCCAACATCCCGCCCCACTGGCCTCCCATTTGCTAGGAGGGATGATGCAGCTCCCTCCCATTGGCTATTATGGAGCTGTATCTCCATAATACCCATGATGCTTTTCGTGTAAGGAACAGCGTTACTGTTGTTTTGTCAGTTTTTCCGAGTGTGCTCTTTGCAACTTTATTCTTTGGCTCAGGTTTTTAACCTTGCATAAACATTTGTAAGATTATAACACTGCTAAGAAGACATGGTCAACACACGCGCGCGCGCGCGCACACACACACACACACACACACACACACACACACACACGCGCATGTTATTCCCGGTGCGAGCGAAAAGAAGAAGTGGGCTCGTGGCATGCAGTTCAGTGATATCGCAAAGGAATATGGCCAAACCCATCTACATCAGTACGATATTGAAGCAGAAGGAGGCATTAAAAGGTATACTTTTATCATTTTTAAATGGTTTAGGGGGTAGTATTGGGGGCCTTGGAACAAATCACGCGTTTTACATATAAAATGCAATTCAACTTACGAAAAATCCAGGTTACGAAACCACTTCTGGAATGGATTAATTTCGTAAGGTGAGGTACCACTGTATATTAAATCATTGTCATCACACTTTAGTAGACTTAAACGGATTTGATGCACACAGATACCCCTCGTGGCCTATTATGCAATTAATTTCAGTTCATTTTCTGTAACCGCTTAATCCTAATTAGGTCGCAAGGGAGGCTGGTTCCAATCCCAGCCGAGTACACCCTAGACAGCTCACCAGGCCATCGCAGGGCAGAAACACACTGACGACTTTGCAGCTACTCTTGTCAAAAGTCAGCAATGGTTCTTTTACATGAACCTCACACCACAGACAGTGAGAGACATGGCCGGACTTTGATAACCCACTTAGCTGCACTGTGGAGACAGTGACAGCCTTGTGGAAAGTGGGACTCGAATCCCCAACCATATTTGCGTGTGTGTGTGTGTGTGTGTGTGTTTATATTATATATATATATATATATATATATATATATATATAATATATGAAAACATCTTGAGGTGCTTTCAAAAACAGATGCTTGTTGAATAGACTAATCTGTGAAATAAACAAATAAGAAATTTCCAAAATTGAGTTTTATTAAGAATGTGCTCCTGCACATCATCAGATAAAAGTAATCAGTGGTGATGAATGTGTTAATTAAAGAAGAGCGGTTCAGCTGTAATTGTTTAGAAAGAACTGAAGATGGATGTGAAATGTTCAGAGATGAGAAGCTGTCACTCTGGGCAGGGCTGGACGACACCTGACGGTGACGTGGGGATCAGGTGACTGTACTGTACACGCTTTAACGATGCTGTGAACCTTCATTCCTATCAAATCTTCTTCGTAAATGATTTCCAAAGTTATTTATCAATTAAGACGAATATCATGACGTCGAGACTCTTGTGTCATGTGACAGTTGTGCTGAATTAGCATGCTAACCGGACTTGGAGTATAAATGAATGAGAGAAGAGTTTTGTTAGCATGCTAACACTGTACAGTGTGTTACACATCTTACTCACTTGTCGTTGGCTGCATCTTTACCGTTTTTCGGTGGACCGGCGCTCGTGCACAGATAACGGCGGCATCTTCCAGCAGAAGCGCGAGCGTCTGCCTCCGGTATGACATTGTCTCGAGCGGCTCGTGACGTGTTATCTCTGGCGGTACCGCTCAATAACGGACGCGTGCGGTGCGATTTGAACACCTCCCTCAAAGCTAAAGAGCACCGAAACGTCAACATATTAGTCTCGCGCTACTGACGGGTTTAACCTCACGTCAACTCTACCGGAATTCGCGGAAACTCGAAATATAAAAGATATTACTGTCTGTGTCCGATCTAATCCTGCTCCGCTTTCTTCGCCTCCGCCCGAAGCGCGAGGATGACACAGGAGGAGACTGTCACTGGAGAAAACCAGCGCGCGTAGACCTTTCACCACATCCCCTATTGGGCTGCGTCAGATAATACTCAACGCTGATTGGTTACATCAAGTGTCACTCATTAATAATGCGGAAGTGTAGTGTCGCCGCCCGGTGTGAGGTGAGAAGCCAAATAAAGACCGAGAGATGCTGACTGAAGTCCGGAAAAGAGGAGCATCATATAAGTGTGAGATCCGGGATGAGCTCGAGTGAAAATACATCAAACTGTGATTTTATACTACTGCATGATCATCTTAGATTTTATTTAATTATTCTCTGGAAATTAATTTGTTTACGACTTCGGTGATTTAACGTCCACAGAAAGAACATACACAATCTGTGTACAATCCTTTAAAAATTGTATACAATACAGTAATTATATATATATATATATATATATATATATATATATATATATATATATATATATATATATATATATATATATATATCTTCTTTTCCTTCCAGCTGTTCCCTTCAGGGGTCGCCACAGCAAACCATCTACCTCCATCTCACCCTGTCCTCTGGATCTTCTACTCTTACTCCAACTACCTTCATGTCCTCCTTCACCACATCCATAAATCTTCTCTTTGGTCTTCCTCTCGGCCTTCTACCTGGTAGTTCCAACCTCAGCATCCTACTACCAATATACTCACTATCCCTCCTCTGTACATGTCCAAACCATCTCAATCTAGCCTCTCTGACTTTGTTGCCAAAACCTCTTACATGTGCTGTCCCTCTGATGGACTCATTCTTTATCCTATCCGTCCTCGTTACTCCCAAAGAGAACCTCAACATTTTCATCTCTGCTACCTCCAGCTCTGCCTCCTGTCTTTTCCCCAGGGCCACTGTTTCTAAACCATACAACACTGCCGGCCTCATCACCGTCTTGTACACTTTTCCCTTCATTCTTGCCGATACCTTCCTATCATACATCACACCGGACACTTTTCTCCAACCATTCCAACCTGCCTGCACACGCTTCTTCACCTCTTTTCCACACTCTCCATTGCTCTGGATTGTTGAGCCTAAGTACTTAAAATCCTCCACCTTTTTTATCTCTGCTCCCTGTAACCTCACCGTTCCTCTTGGGTCCTTGTCATTCACTCACATGTATTCTGTTTTACTGAGACTAACTTTCATTCCTCTCCTTTCCAGGGCATACCTCCACCTCTCTAGACTTTCCTGCACTTGTTCTCTGCTCTAACTACAGATTACAATGTCATCTGCAAACATCATAGTCCATGGAGATTCTTGTCTTTCAGCCTGTCCATCACCATAGCAAACAAGAAGAGGCTCAGAGCTGACCCTTGATGCAGTCCCACCTCCATCTTAAACTTTTCTGTCATACCGACAGCACACCTCACCACTGTCTTACATCTCTCATACATGTCCTGCGCCACTCAAATACTTCTCTGCCACTCCAGACTTCATGCAATACCACAGTTCCTCTCTCAGCACCCTGTCATATGCTTTCTCCAGATCCACAAAGGCACAATGCAGCTCCCTCTGGCCTTCTCTGTACTTCTCTATTAACATCCTCAAAGCAAACACTGCATCTGTGGTGCTCTTTCTTGGCATGAAACCAAACTGTTGTTCACAAATGCTTTTTTGTTTTATTGTTTTTTGCTTCCACTATTCTTTCCCATAACTTCATCGTATGGCTCATCAACTTTATCCCTCTGTAGCTGCCACAACTCTGCACATCTCCCTTATTCTTAAAAATGGGCACAAGCACACTTCTCCATTCCTCCGGCATCCTCTCACTCTAAGACCTTGTTGAATGTTCTTGTCAGAAAGTCTACTGACCTCGACCAATGCCCTCCTCACTTCACCCTTATTAAATCTTTGGTACTTCCTGGTCCTCAACAGTCACCTCTTCTACTTTTTTCTCTCATTCATCAGCTCTTCAAAGTACTCTTTCCATCTTCCCAGCACACTTCTATCATCAGTCAATACATTTCCCACTATGTCCTTAATCACTCTAACTTGCTGCACGTCCTTCCCCTCTCTATTTCTCTGCTGTGCCAACCTGTATAAATCATTTTCTCCCTCCTTACTGTCCAACCTAGCATACAACTCATCATACGCCCTCTGTTTGGCCTTTGACACCGCTACCTTTGCCTTACGCTGTGTCTCCCTGTACTCCTGTTTACTCTCTTCGGTCCTCTCTATGTCCCACTTCTTCTTAGCTAACCTCTTCTTTTGTACACACTCCTGCACTTCCTCATTCCACCATCAAGTCTCCTTATCTACTGTCCTTCCAGAAGACACGTCAAGTACTCTCCTACCTGTCGCCCTGATCACATTAGCTGTAGTTCTCCAGTCATCTGGAAGCACTTCCTGACCACCTGTTTCAACTCCTCCTTGAAGACACCACAACACTCTTCCTTTTTCAGCTTCCACCATTTTGTCTTCTGCTCTGCCTTCTTCACCTTTCTTACCATCAGCATCATCCTGCACACCACCATCCTATGCTGTTTGGCAACACTCTCACCCGCTACTACTTTGCAGTCACTGACTTCCTTCAAATTACATCGCCTACACAAGATGTAGTCTACCTGTGTGCTCCGACCTCCGCTTTTATAAGTCACTCTATGCTCCTCTCTCTTCTGGAAGATAGTATTTACCACAGCCATTTCCATCCTTTTTGCAAAATCTACCAACATCTGTCCTTCTGCGTTCCTGTCCTGGATACCAAACCTGCCCATCACTTCCTCGTCCCCTCTGTTTCCTGCACCAACATGTCCATTGAAGTCTGCCCCAATGACTACTCTTTCATCTTTGGAGGTACTCTGCATCACTTCATCTAACTCACTCCAGAATCTCTCTCCTTCTCTTCTAGTTCACATCCTGCCTGTGGGGCATAAGCACTAACAACATTGAACATCATGCCTTCAATTTCTAACTTGAGACTCATCACTCTGTCTGACAGTGACTCGCATGTTTTATTTGGCATTTGTTTTACGCTGGATGCCCTTCCTGACGCAACCCTCTGCATTTATCTGGGCTTGGGACCGGCGTGAGGGAGAGACACTGGCTTGTGCCCCTCCCTCACGGCTGCATTTTGGTTGAGATGATGTAACACCCCTTTTTTCCCTCATTCGCACACAAGTTGTCAATGAGCCTTTTTTTAGTGTGGTTTAATTACCAGTTAAGCTCTATGATGCCACTCAAACGCTGTGCGTCTTCTCTGGCTAAGCGATAGAAAAGGTAATGACATTGGATGTCTCTTCTGAAGACATAAGACTTTCTCCTGAAGAAACGACAGTTTCCTCTGAAGTGCCTGAAGAGGAATAATCATCTGAAGTGTTGTAAAGTGTGTTGAAGTATTTTTCAATTATTATTCCAGTACAGTGCCCAAGTTAATGTTTAGAATGTTTGTGTGTGTCTGCCTTTTCCCCGCTCTGGCTGAGGGGCGTGTCTGAGCTGCTCAGATTGAATGCAGTTCATACTTGAATTAAGTAATCTCATTGAGACTCATCACTCTGTCTGACACTCTTTTCACTTCTAGAACATTCCTGACAAACTCCTCCTTCAAGATGACTCCTACTCCATTTCTCTTCCCATCCACACCATGATAAAACAGCTCAAACCCTGCTCCAAAGCTTCTAGCCTTGCTACCTTTCCATGTGGTCTTCTGAACACACAGTATGTCCACCTTCCTCCTCTGCATCATGTCAGCCAGCTCTCTACCTTTTCCTGTCATAGTTCCAACATTCAAAGTCCCTACTCTCAGTCCTAAACTCATGCTTTTCCTCTTCTCTCTCTGCCTACGGACACGCCTCCTGCCTCTCCTTCTTCGACGTCTTCGACCAACAGTAGTCCAATTTCTACTAGCACCCTGTTGGTTAGCAGCACTGATGGCGGTCATTGTTAACCCGGGCCTCGACCGATCCGGATAGTGAGTATATTGGTAGTAGGATGCTGAGGTTGGAACTACCAGGCAGAAGGCTTAGAGGAGGACCAAAGAGACGATTCATGGACGTGGTGAAGAAGGACATGAAGGCAGTTGGTGTAAGAGATGATTTTATTTTATTTATATATATATATATATATATATATATATATATATATACACATTATATATGGACTCCCTCGCTACTTCGCGCTTCAATTCATGCGGCTTCAGTGCAACGTGGGTTTTTTTTTGTTGTTTTTTTTTAAATATTCAGCGAATTAAGAAATAAGGAAATTAAGAACAACCCAAAACATCCCATCAAAACTAGTTACATTTTTGTGAGGTGAGTGCGTGCACACGCATTTGCTTGCGTGCACG
This sequence comes from Plotosus lineatus, assembly GCA_024760905.1. Classification (NCBI taxonomy): domain Eukaryota; kingdom Metazoa; phylum Chordata; class Actinopteri; order Siluriformes; family Plotosidae; genus Plotosus; species Plotosus lineatus. The sequence continues at coordinate 2,188,594 of CM045748.1, forward strand.
CATACGTCTATATGTGTGCGTATTTATATTTTATTTACATCTTATACATTATTTTTTAATGTTTAAATGTTATTCTAAGCATTTGTAGCATTGAATATGTATTTGTTGATATTATATACACTTATGTATATGTCAATTGGGCGGGGGGGGGGGGTGTCCTACTTCGCAGATTTCAGTGGTTGCGTGGGGATCTTGGTCCCAATTAACCATGGAAAGTACATATGTATAGATAGATAGATAGATAGATCGAGAGAGAGTTAAATATTAGGCTAATTCGCTCATCCAAATTGTCCCTAGGTGTGAGTTCTGGCCCTGCAAGCTGACCAGGGTGTACCCCACCCTCTCTGATAGTGGTCTGAGATGGGCCTTAATTAAGATTAAGCGGTTCATAAAATGAATGAATGAAAATGAATGGATAAAGGACTATTTATAAGACCCATCCCTACAGTCATTTGCACTAACTAGGAATCACTCCATCACAGGCCAAACACCAACACAACTATGCATGTCTTTGGACTGTGGGAGGAAACTGGAATACCTAGAGGAAACCCACTCAAACACATGCAAACTTCACACAGAAACGTCATTGCCAAACCTGGGACTCAAACCCTTCTTGCTGTGAGGCGGATATGCCAACCTCTACCCCACTAGGGTGTGCTAAATAAATCCCAAGATATCGATATTAAATCTCAAGTACTGTACATAAAAGGACCTGTTTTTTGGGAGCATTTTAATATAAAATAATAATTAAATTCACCCTTGTGTAGGTTATATTGCTTCATACTTTTCAATTTCAATATCACTACATGATCTACTGTGAGAATCATTTTCATAACTTTATTTCAAACTAAGCTCAAGGGGCAGCGGTGGTCTAGTGGTATAGGGTGCTGGATCGCTGATCCAAAGGTTGGGGGTTCGAGTCCCACTCTCCACAAGGTTGTCACCCCCCAGTGCGGCTAACTGGGTTATCAAAGGCGGGCCATGTCTCTCACTGTCTATGGTGTGAGGCATGTAAAAGAACCATTGCTGACTTTTGTAAAGAGGAGCTGCAAAGTCGTCAGCGTGTTTCTGTCCCTTGCTAAAAAGGTTGTGACCGGAAGGGCATCCGACGTAAAAACCCATGCCAAATCAAACGTGCGAATCAGATGATTCACTGTGGCGACTTCCGAGTAAAAGGGAAAAAGCCGAAAGACAGACATTTCAATCTAAGCTCAATTCAGCTTTGGATATGTAAGTATTTATCACTATTTAAGAAAAACCTTCACACATCTGTCAGAATGTAACGTATACAACACAGCGCTCTAAAAATACCTTTATAAGATTCTGAAAGTAAAAGTTCATGACATGTGACTTATCACCTGATCCTATTTTATGAAACCCTTCTCTCCTATGAACTCCTATGTGTAATCTTATTCGAAATAAGTTGGAGACAAAAAATAAACCAGACCTGCATTACACTTTTACAACATTTCAACAAATTGATATATTTAAGAATAGTTTAAATATGACATCAATATGTTAAGTAGGGTTCATACAATAAATTAAACATGGAGGTTTTATCCTGAATAAATCGTTTTCTTATCCTTTCAGCTTTTCCCCTTTTTCTCAGGGGTCACAACAGTGAATCACCACATGTTCGATTTGGTTCATAGGTTTTTAGGTCGATGCCCTTCCTGACACAACCCTTTAGCAAGGGACAGAAGCATGCTGACGGATTTGCAGCTCCTGTTTAAGAAAGTCAGCAATGGTTCTTTTACATGAACCTCTCACCATCGAAGGTGAGAGACACAACCGGCCTTTGATAACCCAGTTAGCTGCACTGGGGGGAGGGTCAGTGACAACCTTGTAGAGCAGGGGTCACCAACCTTTTTGAAACTGAGAGCTACTTCTTGGCTACCAATTAATGTGAAGGGCTACCAGGTCAATACACACCTCTGAAATTACAAATTTGGCTCAAATTACCTTTAATTGTGTTACTAATAATAATTAATGATATTCATCTATGTGAAGATTTTGATTTGATTTAAAAATACAGTATATTCAGAACAATTAGATGCAGTTCAATGGAGAGTGGCACTATGGCGCTGTGGGCCTGTCCTAACAGGTCCGCGGGCAACTTATATTGTCCTTGCGGGCTACCTGGTGCCCACGGGCACCACGTTGGTGATCGCTGTTGTAGAGAGTGGGACTCGAACCCCCAACCTTAGGATCAGCGATCCAGCGCCCTACTACCCTTTATCCTGAATCAAGTATAATTTTATTGAATGGCATTGTCTGGCCTAGTTTAGTACAAATAAACAAAAACAACCAAATATATGTTTTGGTTTTTTTTGTAACTGTTTTTATAGTTCCACACTTCTTTTTTTTTTGTCAGTTTTCACTCATTTTTCTCTTACCAAGCTGTTTATATACTTTACTGTACATATCATTTTTATATATTTATTGCTGCTTCTATGATGTTAGCAGCATTTAATGTAAAATTTTACATTAATACTTTACCCCATTACAGTGTATTAACAAGCAGCTTACATAACACTCTGACAGCTGCAATCCTGACTAATGGTCTTGGATCTAAGAACCCTCCCCTCCGCTGTGGGAACAGCCAGGGCCACCCCTTTAGCCCCTTAGTCTTTGATAGTGCCATAGAGCCGCAAGCAATAAGGCAAGACTATCTAATCACTGGTATTTTTATTGGAGAAAGGGAACAAACTTACTTCATATGCGAATGATGAAAATATTGTTTACATTTGTCTGAGGCTATGCCCGTTGGGTCATTAATGTGTGTTCCAAATATAGGCGAGCCCTTCCTGTTTCTCTGGTCCCTCTCTGGTTTTATCCACTGGGGGATGATATTACACCCAAAAATGTATAAGTCCAACTTTCCTCACTTCCTGAATGCCATTAAGGTAGCTCTGATTCCCCGGGGACCCTTATCTTCTCTCCTGGCTGAGTAGGATTGCGCTCACTAAAATGAGCATTCTGCCCAGACTGTTGTACAAACTGTAAATGATCCCTATTTTACAAATCTAACAAAGTTATTAAGCTCTGAGAAGGTTGGTTGAGTTCTTTATCTGGGGGGAAAAGGAGGCCCAGACTTAATATTGCTAAGCTCAAAATAGTTGGTTCTCATGGCAGTCTAGATGCACCAAATCTGAGATTCTACCAACTGGCTTCACACCTATAGATTATAGCAGACTGGCTCAAATCTGATCCAATTTCGATCTGGCTTGATATTGAATCTTCTCAGTCAAAGTGCCTCATTTTGAATTTACTGTTTGTGCATAATCCTGAGTCTATTTAGGACTTCTGCACGAACCCCATTATTATAAACACAGTAAAAGCCTTGTGATCCATTAATACTACAGAGGGCTGCACTCATCTGACATCTAATGTCACTCGTATCCGAAACAGCACTGACTTTTTACCAGGCTGTCAGGACCGGGGCTTTGAGGTATGGTGTAACCGAGTGCCCGATAAATTAGGAGATCTATCTATTTTCCTACTGTACTCTTTGTTTTCTGTTCTAGAGTTTAAGAAGAGGTGGTGGATATTATAATATATAATATAAATGTTATATAAATAATGTATGTTTATAATATATATTATTTGTCTGCAAATTCCAGCCCCTCCTCACAGCGGTGCAGAGGTAAACACAAGTAGGGGATAGCTGGTAGAGACTATACCGTCAGGGGTGACAACTCTGGTCTAAGGACCTCCTAGGGCTCCAAGTGAGGTGGTTAGGCTTTACCAAAACCCTAAACAAATCGCCAACGGGGCTTTGGTACTCACTCCGGTTTGTGATAATCCAGTCGGAGGGGACTCCGAAAAACTGGATGAGCTTCAATGCTATTGAGCTATTGGTATTCGCAAAGTGCAGAAGGCAATGGCAAAAAACTGCACTATCCTGCCAAGAAAACCTCCATGAAAGATAATAATCAAGACAAATACAACATAGTGTCCCAAGGCGCACCCTCCAGGCTGAATGACCCTCAACATGCTACTGGAGAAGAACCCACGACGCTTCTCAGTCTTGCTTCCAGTAATGACGCAAACAGACCAAAGCCTACTCTAGGAAGTCTGGAAGCTGATGTGGACAAGTCCAGATGACGAGTGTGCAACAGCAACAAAAGGAAAACTCCCAAAAACATCAGAATGTGGAATGTGAGATCAATGTATCCCAGCAAGCTGGACATCGTCATACGGAAAATGTGCCGCCTTCAACTTGATGTTCTCGGAATATCGGAACTTAGATGGACAGGAATGGGCCACTTCAGCTATGACAACTACCACGTTTACTTCAGTGGTGCAGTCAAGAACAAGGAAAACGGAGTCGACTTCATCTGTGGCAAATCAGCAAAACGTGCTGTCTTGGGCTACAATCCTGTCAACGATAGAATCATCACCATCCGCTTTAAAAGCAGTCCTCTGAACACTACCCTCATTCAAATCTATGCCCCCACTTCGATGGCAACCGATCAAGATCGTGAAGACTTTTAGGGTAAACTTCAAGATATGTATGACAAAGCACAAAACGGAGACATCAAAATCATTATGGGCGACTTCAACGCCAAAGTCGGAAATGCTTCAGACAGAAAAATCACAGGCAAATTTGGACTAGGTGACAGAAACATACCAGGTGAAGAGCTCATTGACTTCTGTGCTGGTAACAACCTCTTCATGGCCAACACATGCTTCAAGACACACAAGCACAGACTATTCACTTGGACTTCTCTAGACGGCACAACGAAAAGTCAAATCGACTACGTTCTGGGACAGCAAAGATGGCGCAGTTCCATCCCCGCCTGTTGTACTAAACCGAGCACAGACTGTGGGACTGATCACGAATTGCTCGCTTTCAAACTCAAGACAAAAATAACAACCAAAAAGAAGGCCCCCAGCACGAAGCAGTATGAGATCAGCAATATCCCCGACACTTTCAGAGCCACAATCAGCAACAAATTGAACATGCTTCGCCTTGATGAACAAGACCTTGAAGAAGCTTGGTCCAATATCAAAACCATCCTCACGGAAACAACAGACCAGCTCATTCCCAAGAAGTGTAAACAACCCAGAAATCCTTGGATATCAACTGAGGCAATTGAAATAGCTGAAAAAAGATGAACGCTAAAAGCAGAAAGACATTCAACTACTCACCATGATCACGACAAGCAGGTCTGCGCCGATTTCCAGCACCAAATACGAAGAGACAAGCGTACTACTCCAACATCTGCAGGGACATTGGTGAGGCCAATTACTCAGGGAACAGTAGGAAACTCTTCAAGGAAATCTCTAAACTCAAAGATTCTTTCTCCCCCAAAGTGGGAACCATCAAGTCACACCATGGTCAAGACATTACAGACAAGGAAGAGATCAAGAAGAGATGGCAAGAATACACACAAAACCTCTATGAAAGAACAGGCTCCGAAGTTTAACTTCCCAGACTTGTTTACCCACGAACCGGACATCCTGCTCAGTGAAGTTCATGAAGCACTCAAAGAACTGCCTTCTCAAAAAGCATCCGGGCAGGACAACATCCCTTGTGAGTTCTGGAAATGCCTTGATGATAATCAGATCAAGGTTCTTCATAAGCTCTGTAACAAGATCTGGTCCACCTGCAGTTGGCCTAAGGATTGAAAGTGTTCCGTCTACATCACGCTCTTCAAAAAAGGTGATCCCAAATGCTGCGAAAATTATCGTACCATAGTGCTCATCTCTCAGACAAGCTAAGTTCTCCTAAAAATCATTCCAAAGAGACTTCAGAACTTCAGTGAAGCACAGTTGCCTTAGGAACAAGCCGGCTTCCGGAAGGACAGGGGCACCAGAGACCATATAGCAAACCTGAGGTGGATTCTGGAAACTGCCAAAGAAAGAAGAAAAGATGTCTATCTGTGTTTCATTGTTTACTCCAAAGGGTTCAGTTGTGTTGACCACAACACTCTCTGGAATGTCCATCAGCTAGGAGCCCCAACTCATCTTATCCACCTGATGAGGAGCCTCTATCTCAACCAAGAAGCTAAAATCAGACTGGATGATGGAGACACAGAGTGGTTTCACACCGGCAAAGAGGTTTGTCAGGGCGGCATTCTTGCCCCCATGCTCTTCAACATTTATGGTGAGTCCATCATGACAGCAGCAGTTGGAGAGTCGCTATCAGGAGTGAAGATCGGAAGCCATACGATTAACAACCTGAGATATGCTGATGACCACTCTTGCAACCACTCTTGTTGCAAGCAAGGCAGAAGAACTCAAAAGACGAAGTCTTGATGTCAAATGAGAAAGCGAAAAAGTTGGGCTTTTCCTAAATATCAGTAAAACCAAAATCATGAGCAGCGCAGTGATGAACAAGTTCTCAGTGAACGGCGAGAGTTTCAAAATTGTGCAGCAATTCAACTTTCTGGGTTCCACCATCAACAGTCACAGCAGCAGCAAAGAGGAAATCCGCAGAAGACTAACGCTCTGTCACATGGCAATGAGCGGACTCCGCCACATCTGGAAGGACGGGGACGACATCACTGAACTGAAGCTCAAAATAGTAACAGCGATGGTTTTCCCTATTATAGCATATGCCGACGAGACTTGGACTCCAAGCCTGCAAGATGTGGTGCTGGAGGCGAATGCTCCGAGTCCCGTGGACGGTGAGAAGAACAAACGCAGACATCCTCCAAGCAGTAGGCAACCCCATGCCTCTCGATGGCAAGATCCTAAGAGCAAAGCTCAGCTATTTTGGTCACATTATGTGTGTGAAGAGCGAGTGTCTTGAACGCGATGCGATGCTTAGCATGATGGAAGAAACATGCCACAGAATTGACCTTGCACCAGATGGCTGGATGAAATAAAAACAGCAACAGGCCTGGGACTCGAGATCTGAAAGAGGCCGTGCAGGACAGAAGATCGTGGCGTCACCTTTCATAACAGGTCGCCAAGAGTCGTCCGTGACTCGGAGAAGTTTCAGCAGAGGGGGGTGGATATTATACAATACTATGTCCACTACTGTTTTATTTTATTCATCTATGCTCCTTTGCATGTAATGCATGAGCAGTCGTGTTGTTTAATAAAAAAAAAAAAGAAATCATCATCTTCCGCTTAGTCCAGGGTCGGGTCACGGGGGCAGCAACCTAAGCAAAGAGGTCCAGACGTCCCTCTCCCGAGCCACTTCCTCCAACTCTCCCGGGGGAACACCGAGGCGGTTCCAAACAAGCCGAGAGACATAGTCCCTCCAGCGTGTTCTAGGTCGACCCCGGGGTCTCTTCCTGGTTGGACATGCCCGAAACACCACACCAGGGAGGCGTCCGGGGGGCATTCTGACCAGATGCCCGAGCCACCTCAACTGGCCCCTCTCAATGCGGAGGAGCAGCGGATCTACTCCGAGCTCTCCCCGGATGGTGGAGCTTCTCACCCTATCTCTAAGGGAGAACCCCGCCACCCGGCGAAGGAAGCTCATTTCAGCCACTTGTATCCATGATCTTGTTCTTTCGGTCATTACCCAAAGCTCGTGACCATAGGTGAGGGTTGGAAAGTAGATCGACTGGTTCTATTTATTAATCAGTGCTCTGATTGGCTGATCTACGAGATTAATTTCTATACTGTGACCTCATCATCACCACAGCAAAAAGGAAATAGCTATGATTTTATATATTGTAATCTATCACCTAAAAACACTGGTAAAACTCATCCAAATCTGACCAATCAAGTTCAAATGGATGGGTGGAATAATTACTAGAACATTCCTGTTGTTTTCTCCAAATAACTAGCACTGAGAGGTGCATGTGGCCAGGATTAATAAAGGCAGCAATATCAACTCAAACTCAACCTTTTCCTTGTAGGATTATTTTTGACAACGGTTTTCTTGCTCATAGCTCAAAACTTTCATTTGATGTCTCTCTCTCTCTCTCACTCACACATACATACATATATATATACATACATGCAGCTAACTGGCTTATCAAAGGCGGGCCATGTCACTCACTGTCTATGGTGTGAGGTTCATGTAAAAGAACCATTGCTGACTTTCATAAAGAGTAGTTTGCAAAGCCGTCAGCGTGTTTCTGTCCTTTGCTAAAGGGTTGTGACAGGAAGGGCATCTGACGTAAAAACCTATGCCAAATCAAATGTGCGAATCAGACTCCCGAGAAAAGGGAAAAAGCTGAAAGACAAGACAGACATACATACATACATACATACATACAGGTCCTTGTAAAAAAATTAGCATATTGTGATAAAGTTGATTATTTTCTGTAATGTACTGATAAAAATTAAACTTTCATATATTTTAGATTCATTGCACACCAACTGAAATATTTCAGGTCTTTTATTGTTTTAATTCTGATGATTTTGGCATACAGCTCATGAAAACCCAAAATTCCTATCTCAAAAAATGAGCATATGATGTTCAGGTAGTGTAAACGAGCTATTAACCTAATCATCTGAATCAACCAATTAACTCTAAACACCTGCAAAAGATTCCTGAGGCTTTTAAAAACTCCCAGCCTGGTTCATTACTCAAAACCACAATCATGGGTAAGACTGCCAACCTGACTGCTGTCCAGAAGGACATCATTGACACCCTCAAGCAAGAGGGTAAGACACAGAAAGAAATCTCTGAGCGAATAGGCTGTTCCCAGAGTGCTCGATCAAGCCACCTCAGTGGGACGTCTGTGGGAAAGAAAAAGTGAAAGGGCCGATTTCAGACCTTGAGGGACCTGTGGAAGCAGTGGACTGAGTCTGGAGTAGAAACATCCAGAGCCACCGTGCACAGGCGTGTGCAGGAAATTCATACAGGTGCCGCATTCCCCAGGTCAAGCCACTTTTGAACCAGAAACAACGGCAGAAGCGGCTGACCTGGGCTACAGAGAAGCAGCACTGGACTGTTGCTCAGTGGTCCAAAGTACTTTTTTCGGATGAAAACAAATTTTGCATGTCATTTGGAAATCAAGGTGCCAGAGTCTGGAGGAAGACTGGGGACAAGGAAATGCCAAAATGCCTGAAGTCCAGTGTCAAGTACCCACAGTCAGTGATGGTCTGGGGTGCCATGTCAGCTGCTGGTGTTGGTCCACTGTGTTTTATCAAGAGCAGGGTCAATGCAGCTAGCTATCAGGAGATTTTGGAGCACTTCATGCTTCCATCTGATGAAAAGCTTTATGGAGATGAAGATTTCATTTTTCAGCACGACCTGGCACCTGCTCACAGTGCCAAAACCACTGCTAAATGGTTTACTGACCATGGTATTACTGGGCTCAATTGGCCTGCCAACTCTCCTGACCTGAAGCCCATAGAGAATCTGTGGGATATTGTGAAGAGAAAGTTGAGAGACACCAGACCCAACACTGTGGATGAGCTTAAGGCCGCTATCGAAGCATCCTGGGCCTCCGTAACACCTCAGCAGTGCCACAGGCTGATTGCTCTATGCCACGCCGCATTGAAGCAGTCATTTCTGCAAAAGGATTCCCGACCAAGTCTTGAGTGCAGAACTCAACATAATTATTTGAAGGTTAACTTTTATTGTATTATTTTTTTTATTGGTCGGATGAAATATGCTAATTTTGAGATAGGGATTTTGGGTTTTCATGAGCTGTATGGCAAAATCATCAGTATTAAAACAATAAAAGACCTGAAATATTTCAGTTGGTGTGCAATGAATCTAAAATATATGAAAGTTTAATTTTCATCAGTACATTACAGAAAATAAGGAACTATCACAATATGCTAATTTTTTTGTGTGAAGGACTAGTGTGTACAGTATATATAAATAAAAAGGCTCATATTTTGTTGGATAGACTTTTTTACTTGATTATAGCAGGCCTATCATGACATTGTTTCGACAGAGCAATATCACAATATTTGTTTCCATCCTGAATTGATCAGGGAGACCCCATCCTAACCCAGAGTTGGCTGAGATGGGCGCCAGCCTCTGTTTGACCATAATCGAGTAGCTTAGAAAATGGATGAATGAATGTTTCCATGAAAAGTTGGGTTTATTTTACATCTTAAATTGATGACAAACTCAAACCACTCCATAAAGTCTTGTCCAACAATCACCAAAGTCTTTTAATAAGGTTCGGGTCAGGACTGTGGGATGCCAATACATGTTTGAAAAGGATTCTTCACGCCCTAATTTTAGATATGTCTTCAGGGAAGAAAAGTCCATTGATGTGATAAACTTCAGTGCATTCAGGTCGTCAGCTGACTTCACTTAATTACCATATTAGTGTTGCAGAGCTATACGTATCTCACAAGTGAATCAAATTCCTCAGGCCCTGGTGCACACGCTTTTTAAAAAAAAAAAAAAAAAGGAAGAAGTGGACTTCCTGTGCAATGTTGTTTTAAGCATCAGCCTTCAAAAGCCAACCTGAAAAGGTTTGATCCATACGTTAAAACACACACACACATCATCTCAGAATAATTCTGTATTCCTTTTTTGTTTCTAGAGAGAGTGTCAATACCGATCACACGACTGAAGTAAGTGTGTAACGGCATGTTGGGATGAAGTTACTGTTACCACCCTGAAGAATTTTTCTTTTTGAATCCAATGACTACCATCATTTCAGTTGAGAGGGTGAATGCATCAATGATGTGGTAGTGATAGCAGCATTTATTAAAAATTATCTCTGCTCCATTGGAATGGCTCTATCAGCTGTAAACATCTGTTCCCACATCCCCTTCTCCTGAAAGTCAGTGTGTCACGTGACTGAGAAACCACAGAAACAAGTTTAAACTCCTCTGTCCCCAAGAAGCACCATAGTGCCAACACTGGAGAGACTCGTTACATCAGGGTCACATCACCATCCCTACAGAAAGCCAATTCATGAGAACAAATGAATTACAATAAAGCTGCACTGCTGTTCGAGCTGCCCTTCGAGAACATTCAACATCATCTTCTGGCCAATCACAATTCAAACACAACAATGTTGTGGTGTAAACATGAATTAAATTCTTTCTCTCTCTGTCTCTCTGTGTGTGGCAGAAACAGTCCAAGAAAATAATTATATTTCAAACACATAAAATATTGAACATCGGAGAAGGAAACCTTAAAAATGGAAGAAAGAAAGAAATTAAAAGCACTGATGGTGTTTTCATGTGCTTATGACCACAATTAGGAATCACACACACCATTGTGTAAGTGATATCAGACCTCAAAACCACAGGAAAACAATAATATTACTTGCAACCCACACACACATCACACCAGTCACTCATCCTTTCATTATAATGCTTCATCCTGTCGTTATGGGTAATGACGTCATAATAAAATGCCATCTGGTCCATTTCTGAATGCGTGTGTGTGTGTGTGTGTGTGTGTGTGTGTGTGTGTGTGTGTGTGTTGAGTGCGACACAATGTGCTAAGCTGAACACTCTCGACTTCAATAAAATGTGAAATTAAAGAAAATCCTTCATGATCGGTGTGGAGTTACAATGCGAGTGTGACAGATGTGAACGTTTCCAGAGAAACGCCCCTGTCTGGCAGGGTGGCACCAGAGAACCTTCGGCTTACACTGTGCTCCCAGGTCCTGGAGAGGGCTCCTCATCCTGTGAGTTAAGAGCGCAGCTATCGGAGTCCTAAAGAGAACAAAACCAAATTTATTATACACATCTGCATAAAGTTCATGATAAGCGCTCGAAAAATATCCAACAAACAAACTTTCCCCATTATACAGTGTTACAACCTGGAGCTCCACCCACTCGGAAACATGGTGGCAGTATAATCCTGCATTAAGACTGCCCTTTGACCCCTTGCTTGCTTTTCTGTCTCCCTTCCTTTGAACCTACACACTGACACCATTTTTACAATCACTCATTGACTTATTGTCTGATTGACACTCACACCTAGGGGCAACCGATTAGCCTAATGTGCAGGTCATGACATCCCAGTTCCAATGTGGATGGGGTAAACGCTGTTGTACTCGGACGTATATTTATTTGTAAATATGAAGGTTGTACTCACCTCATTCCTTCTACGGAATGCATGAAAGAAAATCCAAGAACACACATCAGGGAATAAACCCATTAAAGAATTGAGGTATTGTTACCCATAATGCCCTGCATTACCTGTTGGGGCTGCACTTGAGTGGGGGTGTGTGTCTTCTTCATGATGATCAGCTGTCTGATCTGGGCAATGGAAAATGCAATGGCGACGAACGGCGACACAGTGAGGGCCCAAGCGGGTTTGTCACCGTCCTCCTGTTCTTCCTGGTGCCGTGTCTTCTGGGCTGGACGCTTAGGCTCCTGGTGAATCCTTGGTGTCACAACCTCAGCGTTAAGCCTCCGATCTATGGTTGCTATGGAGACGGGACTGGAGGGGACAGCCAGCATCTTATTTTCTAAATGGTGAAGAGAGAGAGAGAGAGAGAGAGAGAGAGAGATCGTTCCGACTTGATATCAGATCGGATCGAGTCGGGTCATCTCTACTCATTAATGAGGACGGAGGGAGTGAAACGACCCACAATGAACTGTAACCTGAACACTCTTTTTCAGCCCAGCAAGAACCAGGGGAGAACAACTGGGGTACAACTTTCATTCACTACTTTATTTACGAGAAACAAAAACAACAACCAGCACCGAGTCAAGTTACTCCTGCTGGAAACTCATCAACATTCCCGAAATTAGAATAACAACAACACACATCTGTAAAGATCTCACAGACTGACACCAGCAGCTTCCTTTCCTTCCATCTCTCTCTCTCTCTCTCTCTCTCTCTCTCTCCCTCCCTTCCTTCCTCTCTCATGTTCTCCCCATGTCTCACTCACTTGCACACCCCCCCACACACACTATCACTCTACCTCCCTCATTTTGTACTGCTCATCTCTCTCTCTCTCTCTCTCTCTCTCCGTCTGTCTCTTTCCTCCTCACAAGCACAAACGCACACACACATTGTCTAACACATTTTCTCCCTCAGTTTTACTGTTCGTTTTTCTCCCTCTCTCTCTGTCTCACACACACACACACACTCCCTCGCCCTTTGTCTTCTTCACTTTTAATGACTGTCTTTCACTCTCTCTCTCTCACACACACACACACACACTCCCTGTCTCTATCTTCCTCCCTCTATCTCAATTAATTTTACCATCTGTTTCACTCTCTCTCTCTCTCGCCCTGTCTCACTCACTTTCTCCCTCTATCTCTCACTTTCACTGTTTGTCTCTCCCTCTCACACACACACACACACACACACACACACACACTCTCCCTCTCCATTCCTCCCTCTGTCTCACTCACTTTTACCACCTGTCTCACTCTCTTCCACACACACTTCCTCTGTCTCTCACTTTTACCGTTCATCTCTCTCTCTCTCTCTCTCTCTCTCACACACACTTTCTCTCTCTCTCTCACTCACTCCTTGTCTCACTCTAACACACTTTCTCTCTCTCTCTCTCTCTCTCTCTCTCTCTCACACATAGACACACACACACACACTCACTTTCTCTCTCACACACACACTCACTTACTCCTTCTGTCTCACTCTCACACACATTTCCTCTCACTTTTACTATCCATCTCTCTCTCTCTCTCTCTCTCACACACAGCGTCACCGACTTTCTCCGTCTTTCTCTCTCTCTCTCACACACACACACACACACACACACATACACACACACACACACACACACTCTGTCTCACTCACCCTCGTACTCCTCCTTTTCAGTAACACGCCAGATGCTGATGAAGAGTAGGAGGATGACTAGTGATGTCATTCCAATTCCCCTGAAAGTCTCAGCAGGGCCTAAACATAAAAAAAAACACCCAAATATCTAAATCTGCCATCAAGTATAATTAGTAAATAAGAAATGTTTCATCAGCGTCTCTGTGCCTCAGGAGGAAACCTTCTATATTCCCTTTGAAGTTATTTAAAAGTAAATGACTCATTCTTTTATTCCATCTTGTAGATATCTTCTGACTTTGGGGTTTTATCCTTGCGCCTGTATGTTTCATTTTCATACCAAAGGAGTTGGCTAGGATGCCCCCCAGCAGGGCGCCACAGCCCCTGCCCAGGCCGAGGTGAAGACCCTGTAGGATCCCCTGGGCCGAGGTGTGGAGTGAGGGTGGTACGGCAGCGCTGAAGTACGAGATACATGCCGCCCACACTGCAGCATGCGTCAAACCTGCAACACACACACACACACACACACACACACACACACACACATGGTTAACAAATATTGATTGCTGATTGCTAGTCATCATAAGGTCATAAAATCATCTCATAAGCTTGAAAAAAAAAAAAACTTGTGCAGTCTGCATTTTAGTGCTACAGATTAAACATTAACGCCATTCCAGTTCCTGCTGCTAAAATGAACAGTGACAGGGAGAGAGTGGGGGGGGGAGAGCGAGAGAGAGTCTGATGAATATTTCAACATAATAATGTCATACATTTTCCATATATGTTTTCATACATAACCATTAAAAAAAATCTAAAATAGATCAACTCTAAAATAAGTCCAGGCTAAAGTCTTACAGTACTGCATTAAATCCTATAAAAATCCCATCCATAATTAAAAAAAAAAAAAAGTCCTACAATTAATCCAGGAAATAAATGCATAAATCCTGGACTAAATCTGAATGTCCAGATCTTGCAATTTATCCAGAGTAAATACATCCTGGAACAATACTGTTGTACAACCTGGAAGATTAATAAATCCTACAATAAATTACCAAATCGCACAATTAGTTGAAAAAAAAAAAATAGATCCTGGAACAAATTAAGCATTTACAAAAACCTCCAATTAATCCACTTTCAATAAATCCCACACAATAAACTCCGGGATCAATAAGCACGATATCCGATGTGGAACCAACAAATCCCATTCATTCACACTCAGGCTCACACACTTTCTTTACTGTGTCTTTACCCTGCAGCACCTCCAAAGGCAGCACGGTCCAGGCATTGTTCAGATAAGAGATGTACAGGTAGCGAGCTGTGTTACATGCCAGGCCAATATACAATATCCTGATGGACAGAAGGACGGACAGACAGACACAGACAGACACACACACACACACACACCTGTAAACAGCTGACACTGAACACATTAATTCATTTTTTGAACCACTTAATCCTAATTAGGGTCGTAGAGAGACCGGCGCCCACCTCAGCCAACCTTGTGCCAAAGCAGAGGTCATCACCCTGTCATCACAGCCAACACTGAACTGATCTAAAAAACTACACACTGCACTGTAAACTTTTCTGAGCTTCCTAACCTCATACTGACCGTATGTGACCCAACAGCTCGATCAGTTTGTGGCTGGTGAAGTAAGCGGCGAGTTCAGACATGTGGCTCAAGATGGAACACACTCCAAACAGTGTGGGCGTGCCATTCAAGTCCTGCAAGTGCCAGTAGAGGAAAGTGAAGACAAAGCCATAACCAAAGCCCATGAACCAGGCAATGAACAGCACGGTACCATAGCGCACGCCACACAGAAGCCGCAACAGTTCCATGTAGCAAAACTCCTGACTTCTGGGGGGCGCTGCAACGTCCGTTCCAGCTAAGGAATCTTGCACAATCTCACTTCTGGCCTGCTCCTCAGAATTCCATACTGGACACTGGAATTGTGTGGCTATGATCAGCGCTGTCGCCATGAGCACACCGAACACAATAAAGGCAATTTGGTAGTTCTTGAAATTGGGCACAGGGCAGTTTGCATCACCATTAATGGGATAGATGACATGGGTGTGGTCAATCCAAATTCCCACAGAGAGCATTGCCAATCCCCAACCTAGAGAACCCCACATCCTCTGCAGCCCGTAGCGGTCACGGTGTGTACCCAGGATCTGGAGGGTCACCTACGGAGGGGGGGGGGGGGGGGGTAAACAAAAATCAGGTGTACAGCTTAAGAATGGAGCATTATCTTAAAAAACACAGACAAAACAGGAAAACTGTTTGGAGACCACATTAGATCAAATACATAGCTGCCAATTTTTCCAAACCAAAAAAACAGACTCTACTCTAGCAAAATGCATCAAATCGATACGAAACACCCCCTTTTCCCCCATATCTTTTTTTTGTTTTTTTTTTTGAATTAACATTCTTCAACATGTTTTAAGGTGATTCACAAGAAATGCAACAAACAGTAAAGGGTAGTTTCCTAGTACTAAGCATTTTTACTCACCACAAAGCAATCCTATCGCCACAGTGTAGACACCCTATCACTTGAAAATAAACTTCCCCCCATTGAGAAGTATACAGACGCTACCATACTTATGAACATTCGTTTTACAAACATCCGGACATACAAACAGGGCTGTCCGAGGTCGAAATTGAAAGTGAAATGAAATTGCAGAACAAGTAGAAATAGAAATTGAACAAAATCTATAGAAAGATATACCGTATTGGACGTGGGAAGCACCCAGGGCATTTTAAAAATTGGAGTGGGTGGGTGTTTATTAATATGACTACCAGCGAAGTGGAACGGTAAGTGCTTATTACCACTGAGGTGGAAAACATGAATAATAACAGAACAATAAAAGAGTTTTATTGATACAGTCAGCCCCCTACTTACGAAAACCCCTATGTACAAAATCCCAGGGTCACAAAGATCATTTTCCTAAGTTTCCATCCCCAGGACACGAAAACAACCCCCTCTTACGAAAAGAAATTCAAAATTCAAATGTGCCAATCAAAATTTCACACAACGCGGGAGTTGCTCTCTCATTGGCTGTCTCTCAACATTCAGCCCCGCTGGCCTCCCAGATAGAGACAGAAGGAAGCTTCACTCCAGTTTAGTTTTTAAGTTGTTTAATAAATGTGGGTGCATTTGAGCTTATCTGGAATTCCAATCCCTCAAGGAATCAAATTAAAGTTGAGTTTGTCAAGCAGGGAATGCGCTTTAAATTCCACGTCTTGTGGGCGTGGCCCACAGCACGAGAGAGAGATAGAGAGACAGGGGTGTGCGTGTGTGTTAATAAAAAAATGTTTAATAATGGTTTAATTAATAAATATATTAATAAAATGGTTAAATTGTTTAATAAATAATTTTCTTTTACTTTTAACATTTACACTTTACATTTTTAAAGGGTTTATGGGGTTTATCCAGTCCAAAGACTGAAGCCTTGGAACGAATTACGTAACGTGTAAAATACGACCCTACTTACAAAATCCCCGCGTTACGAAAAAGGCTTCGGAAAGGATTAATTTCGTAGATAGGGTGCCGACTGTATTTGTGTTATTCACTTTGTGGTATCAACCAAACTACTTACATGAAAGCTGAAACTAAACAGAAAACAGCATAACTTTTTTTTTAAAAAAGGACCCCTTATTTTTCCCTCCCGGTCTTCCTCTTCTCCTTTCGGCTGTTCCTTCAAACATTTTCCAGGAAGTAAAATCGAGCCAATCAACACAAATTTATCATTAATCATTAAAGTCAATCTCAAGATTGTTGATAGCTTCATCTGTGTCTTCAATTCCAGTTTTGATCAAGACTGGAAATTTTGTGAAAAAGAATCTGAGGGAATTGAAGGTACAGCGGTCTGTCTTGTTTACATCTGCTACTTGAGCAGTTTGCCCATGTGGTCCACAGCAGCTAGAGGAACATAATGCTTCACATGAAAGATTGCAAACAAACCTTCAGCTTTGATAGCATTGGTATTTACTGTCTTAAGTGAAAGAAGTCAACGAAGTTTGAGCACATTCTACCTCTGATTCTGATTGTAAATCCCTTTCATGCACCTTGCTCTCACAATGCTGCACGACTGCTTCACAGATGTGTGCTAGTTCATGGCCCAACTTCCGGCATAAACAGTGTCCATACACATACGCAGTGGCTAAATTTGGCAAGGGACGGTACTCTGAGTGGCTCATACATTTTCTTATTCACATTCTTCGTAGTGAAAGTTTACGGTTTGTTTATTTTTCGTGAAATAGCCGGAATTATTATTCAAATACGTGTTATCCGACCCAAAAACGTATATCCGTACTCAGACCCAAGAAAACATACTAAGTACGTTTTTTTACGTACTAATTGGCAGCTATGCAAATAGAATTAAGTTCTAAAATAAACAGCAGTAACTAACTTTGTGGTGAATACAACATAACCATAATGCACTCTGTCATATATTGACCATACACACCGTGTCTGCAATGGTGACTGCAAAGGCACTGAAGAAATCGCCGATGATGATCAATATAATGATGAAGAGGAAGAGGCTCTCTACTTGGCCAGGGTCGTACTCAATTATGTATTTGGGTGGTGCTGTGGTGGTACAGAGGCTCGGAGGTATGGAGGTGGAGCTCATGTTAGGAGAGGTTGAGGTTTGGGGATGTGTAGTAAAAGGCTGTGCTGGTCCTGCAGTACTGGACTGGAAACCTGAAGACATATTAATGCGAGCATTCGTGTCTTGTTGGAACCTGTGCTGAAAACTGATGGCTGAATCCTGATTGGATGACAGGGATAAGCTGGAGAGATGTCCAATCAGGTCTCTGTGCTGTCTAGTGTTGTTAGCTGAGGAGTCTGGTAAAATAACAGCTCCAGTCCTATTGGATGAAGTTACCGCAGGAGCCGCAGACTTCCTGATATCTGATGCAGTAAGTGGTAAAGTCCTGCTGGTGGACACTATAGATGGAGAAAAAGTCTTATTGTTGGACACTGTACTTGGAGGTACAGTCCTAATGGTGGACCCTAAATCCAAGGTAAAAGTCCCATTGGTGAAAACTACCGTTGGGGCTGACGTCCCATTAGTGGTTGGGATAGTTGTAGCAAAAGTCGTAGTTGTGACCTGGTTTTCCAACCTACAGGTCATTGAAGCTGGTTTCATAAATCCAATACCACAATTAAACACCAACCAGCAAAAAACAGAAAAGAGCAGCAAAGCTTTAACCCTCCTGTACCGGTCGGCCATGAGACCCCAAAAGGGCGTGCTGCAGAACTCAATAAAGTAGCGGATCCCCACCACAAATCCAGACTGGTATGGGTTCATCCCCAACTGTTTATAAAACACCGGAAGCAAAGGATGGAGTGAGCCATAGGCAGCGTAGAAAAAGAAGTAGAACATTTTGCTGACAAGAAGATTGCGGTTGATCCGGAGAAAAATGCGCTCAAAGAAGCTCATTTGGTGTTTGGAGAAAGGGATGTGTGGTTTCTCAAGGTCACAGTCACTGGGTTCAAGTGGAGGTAGAGAGGCAGGGTCCCTCTGATGAACCTGCAAGTGGAGGCGGTTAAAATCATCAGAATTAACTTCATTTCTTTTCAGCTCCTCCTCATCATCATCTTCCAGGATGGCCAGGCGGTCGTTGTGTGCCATGGCCTTTAGATATTTCTACAAAAAAAAGCAAAAAAAATCCCAAAATAGAGTTATTGCTGTGACTCAGCAGGCATATGCCATCGCCACAGTGATATAACTGATAAATGTATATTCACCATGATACATTCAAGAATCTTTGTCATTATGTTCACACACAAAATTTTGTTGACTGGCATGTTTGTGGTGATGTAACAACGCCACAGATAGCTATATAAAAAGAGTGTTCTGTTATCGTTACAGTAACAGACTACCCCAATTCCTGGACACCCGAGGATATTGCTGTAATACTCAAGGCCCCCCCCCACCGATAAATCATCAGCCATTACCGACTTTCACCTACTGCCTCTGATCTTCACCATAACTGGCCTATGACTGCCTCTTTGGATCAAGACATAACTAAGCCATCCCCCAGTGCAGCTAACTGGATCATCAAAGGCCGGCAGTGCCTCTCACAGTCTATGGTGTGAGGTTCATGTAAAGAACCATTTGCTGACTTTCGACAAGAATAGGCTGCATAGCCATCAGCGTGTTTTCGCCCTGTGATGGCCTGGCAAGCCGTCCAGGGCGTACTCTGCCCTCACCTGAGTTGGCTGGGATGGGTGCCAGCCTCCCCGCGACCCTAATTAGGATTAAGCGGTTACAGAAAATGAATGAATGAGGATAACTATGCCATTTAACATTAGTTCATACTTGTACAATTGGTACATTCACTAGCTCAACTTCAATAAATTATCATACCGACTTCCTTCACCTGACCTGGATTTTCCTAGACATTTCTGGAACACACTCACAAAAACGTAATTTAACAAAGCATGCAGGACAGAAACTTCTCATTAAGGGAACCTCACATTGCTCTGCATTTTAAATTACAGCAAAACACATACAGCGTGTGGCACGATGGTCAGCATGTCCGCCTTACATCAAAAAGGTTCTGGGTTTGAGTCCAGAGCTTGGCGAGTGTTTTTAATGTTCACTCCCCGCTTGTATAGGTTTCTCTGGGTACTCCAGTTTCCTCACACAGTCCAAAGACATGCACATTAGACTAACTGGCAGTTCCAAATTGCCCTAGGTGTGCTTCTAAATGGTTGTGTGTGTTGGTCCTGTGATGGATGGTGATCTGTTTAGGGTGTACCCCCTTCTTCTCAGAGATTTGGCCGAGATATGCTTCCACCTTCCCTGCAGCCCAAGCAGTTTAGCAAATATTGAATTTGAAACGATCATATAAAATAATAAATAAGAAAATTTTAAGTATGACACGGTAAACTGGAATCTTTTCCCCGGAGACCCCACCATCATAATGTATTTCCTGATCCTGGGAGAAGAGATGAGTATTTGTGTTTTGGGGATGATCTGTTAAGGTAGATCAGAAGAACAGGAATGAAAAGTTTAGTTGAGAAGATTGTAAACAAGTAAATAACAAGCGGCTGGCTGATGATCGGAACGGTTGAAGTGCATACTGTGTGGATATTGTTTGAAAATGGCGGGACAGAGAAAGGCTGCAATTCGTGTTGGCGCGGTACCGACACCAACACGAACTTTAATGACGTCGCTGGGTTCGGACGAGCGACATTCGCGGAAGTAGTTCGTGAGTTGAACAGCGCCCTGTCCCGCACTTCCGCACTATCCAGCACCACAGGACGCACCACGTCACCGGCGGCCAAGTCGCCATGGTTACGCCTACAGCCGCGTACTGGCCTACCCCAGAGTACCAAAAAAATAGTGCGTATACAAGCAAAGAGTAAAGCAGGAACAAAACGCGTTGTTTCAGGGTTAAAGCTGCTTTTGCATTATAACGAGACATCCCCCATCACGCGTGTCAAAACATTACAGTTAAAAAGTTTTAACAGTTAGGAATTACTTTAAATATAATCTGGTTAATTTGGCACATTAATGTATTATAATAAAGTTTCGAGGAATTAAGTCTAATAAAGGCCATTTTGATGAATTTAAGAAATAATTGTTTGAGATAATGCTGAAGTTACTGAGGAGAGATTACCTCAGGCTTCTGAGTGAAAAGTTTCCTGGTGCTGTTCCTGCTCAGGTATCAATTCCGAGCTGCCATCTCTCTCTCTCTCTCTCTCTCTCACACAGTTACCTCAGCATATCTAAAGCATATCCCACTTAAAATAATAAAAAATAATAATAATAATAATAATAATGACCGGTTGAGACGTCCTTTCTCTGCTAAGTCATTTTTTGTGCTGTCCGCGGCATTCACCTGCAGCAAATGAGCAACTGTCATATGGGCGGGGTTTGAAACAGGAACATAAACACGGAAAAAGTAGGTGGGCGGGTCTTAACATGTCACTGTGTACTATTGGTACTGTTCCCATTATAGTTTAATTAATTCGTAAATAATACTATTACGAATATTGATAAACATAATACAACTATAATTATTAAAGTAAAATACTACTATTACTATCAACCACAACAACAACAATAATAATCATCGGTGGGGCAATGGTGATCTAGTGGTATAGGGTGCTGTATCACTGATCCTAGGGTTGGGAGTTCGAGTCCCACTCTCCACAAGGTTGCCCCCTCGCCGCCCCCGCTCCCCCCCAGTGCAGCTAACTGGGTTATCAAAGGTGGGCCATGTCTTTCGTCCATTGCTAACTTTCGTAAAGAAAGCTGCAAAGCCATCAGCGTGTTTCTTCTTCTTCACTTATCCCTTAACATCCGGGGATGTCGTTGGGGCACCTTCATGGTGAGACTTGGGCTGATTTGGCCTGGCGGTGCCCATCCCTCTCCAGGTCGTAGAAACACACTGACAGCTTTGCAGCCTACTCTTTACGAAAATCAGCAATGGTTCTTTTACATGCCTCTCACCATAGACAGTGAGAGACATGGCCTGCCTTTAATAACCCAGTCAGTTGCACTGGGGGGGCAGTGACAACCTTGTGGGGGACTCAAACCCCCAACCTTAGGATCGGCGATCCTGTGCCTTAACCACTAGACCACCACTGCCCTAGCGTGTTTCTGTCCCTTACTAAAAGGTTGTGCCAGGAAGTGCATACGACGTAAAAATCTATGCCAAATCAAACGTGAAAAATCCTTCGCTGTGGCAACCCCTGATAAAGGGAAAAAAGCCAAAAGGAATTCTCTCTCTCTCTCTCAATCATCATCATCATCATCATCATCATCATGGGGCCAACACAATCGCAACTATTTACACTCCCACTCAGAGCAGTTTGGAACAGCCAGTTTGCCTAATGTGAATGTCTTTAGACTGTGGGAAGAAACCAACACAAGCTCATGGAGAACATGTTCCAAACTCCTTTTGAATTTTCTTTTATCACAGAAAATGATTTAAATGGTTTTGATGTTAATAAATAAACTTTTAGTTCAGTTTATTTTATATATTAGTCAAGATCAAAGTGTGGAAGGAAGGATATCCAAGCACAGCGCACAGATGGCATATCTCATGAGACGCAGGAGGACCAGGACTCAACCACAGAATTGAGGACCTCGCCATGTTCTCTGCGCTGTCCTTCTCCACTAGTACACTGACTAGTGCTGCAAACCCTCAACCATTGCAGATGCCTCCAATAAGAAATGAAGCTATCCAATGGCCAAAGGCAGACAACAAAGATGTATAGACAAAGTTTGATGAAGACTTTAATAAGATCCTTGAGTTCGCTAGCCGAGGGAATGTCGAAAGAAGAATTGAAGCAATGAAAACAATCACATACAATGCTGGTAAAGAACGGTTTGGAATTCAACCAAGAAGAGAGCATAAAGTTAATGTCAACATTCCTAACAGACATGAGAAAGAGATAAAAACAGTCAGACAAGAGTTAAGGGCCCTTTCAAGACAACATAAAGCTTCAGAAGAGGAAAAATATGGTTTGAGAGGGTTGTCTGAAGTTGTAAGTTCCAAGCTCACCAAAGTTAGATGAGCAGAGGACATGAAGAAAAAAGAGCTAGGACAAGATCAGAATTTGTGAAGAATCCATTCAAATTCACAACAAAATTTGTTGGGTAAGGAAAAATCAGGAAAAGTAGAACGTACACAAGAACAGATAGAAGAATTTTTGCACAACAAAAACTCTACTTTTTACTGATCTAAATAGAGAAGTTGACCAAGGGGAGTGCTCCAGGGCAACACCATTGGAGGAACCATCAACCCCTTCATTACAAAAGAGCCAACATGGAAAGAAATCAGAGAAACAGTTCAGAAAGCAGCATCATCATCACCAGGTCCTAGAGGAATATCATACAAGGTGTACAAGAACTGTCCTCTACTGCTTAGGCGCTTGTGAAAACTCATGAAGCTGGTCTGGAAGAAAGAATCAATACTGAGTGATTGGAAGAAAGATGAGGCACATTTTGTTTCCGAGTAAAAAGACTCGAAGGACATCAACCAGTTTAGATCTCCCTGTTAAACATAGAAGGCAAAATCTTCTTCTCAGTTATATCTAGGTGCATCACAGATTTTTTTGCTTGCCAACAAATATGTTGATTCCCCATCGCAGAAACTTGGAATACCAGCGCTTTCTGGATGTATAGAACACACAAGTGCAATCACACAGATGATTTACTCAAGGGCCCAACAGCTTTGACAGTAGGGATTCAACCACTGACCTATGGATCAGTAACCCATGGTCTTATCCATTATGCCACCACTGACCCTACACTTACCTGATTCTGGGCGAGCATTTACTATATATTTGTATTTACTACAAAGTATATACATATCTTAAAACAGATTGATAAGAGCCAGCATATAAAAATATATTTAATATTCAAAATATATTACAATTATTTATAATATATTTAATACAGTATTTTATATATTAAGCATTACATACATTATAAATAATTATAAGCGACCCATGGAATGTTGGATGAAAGACTTCTCACAAATTGGGAAAATAAAACTTTATATAATGGTATACACTAGCTTACAGGATGTTGCACACACATGTCTGTCTATATATGCACACAAATGAAAAATACAGTGGTACCTCACCTTACTAAACTAATCAGTTCCAGAGCCTTTTTTTTAACCGGGATTTTTTGTAAATTGAACCGCATTTTACATGTAAAATGCTTGATTCATTCCAAGACCCCCAATACTACCCCCTAAACCTTTTAAAAATTATAAAAGCATACATGTTAAGACCTCCTTCTGCTTCAATATTGTACCGATGGTAGACAGGTCACTCAACCGCATGCCACGAGCCCGCTTCTTCTTTTCACTAGCACCGGAAATCACACACGCATGTGTGTGTGCGTGTGTGTTGACCATGTTTTCTTAGCAGAGTTATAATCTTACAAATGTTTATGGAAGGTTAAAAGCCTGAGTCAAAAAATAAAGCAATGACAACACTTCAAAAAAACACATGAAACAACAGTAACTGTCTTTTACACGAAAAGCATTATGGGAGATGCAGCTCCATAATAGCCAATGGGAGGGAGCTGCATCATCCCTCCTAGCCAATGGGAGGCCAGCAGGGCGGGATGTTGGGAGATAGTCAATGGGAGGGAGCTGCGTCATCCCTCCTAGCCAATGGGGGGCCAGCGGGGTGGGCTGTTGGAAGATAGTCAATGGGAAAGCAGCTCGTGTATTGTTTCAATGTTTGAATGACGCATTTCGTAAGGAGAACTTGTTTCGTATACAGAGACAAAAAATTTTGGAAATGTTTTTTGTAACGTGGATTTTTGATTTGCTGTGACTATCGTAAGGTGAGGTACCACTGTACAGTGGTACCTCGGTACTCGACCATAATTCATTCCCGATGGCTGGTCGAATTCCGAATCCACTTTTTCCATTACAAATAATGTAAATGGTCTTAATCCAGTCTGTCGTCCTTTGAATCGAAGTTAACGGTACCATAACTCATACCATAGGTCTGCAAATTAAGTGAATATTGAATACAGTACACTATGTTATGGTCTGTGTTGTGAGAGACTCTGGTTTTGGCTTCTCTAACTCTCTCTGTCTATGCACAACAGGCACTGGCGAGGGGCATGGCTGTCACACGCAGGTGGAGCGCTAAGCACACACCTGATTCCACTCAGCAATCACCGGGCTATAAAGACGAGCGGTGCTAGAAGATTGTCCCTATTCGTGACCCAATTTCCCCGTGATCTCTCTGGCTCCTGGCTTTCAGTTCAGTGTTTGGCCAGTTCCCGCAGTTTGATTTTCGTTTTCTCCTCATCTCTAACAGTGACTACGATTTCCCCGTGCTTTAGTGCCTTCCCTGTGAACAATAAAGCTCATCCGTTTTCATCATACCCTGTCTCCTGCATTTTTGGGTCCAGCTGAATGTTCCTGGCGTCACAGAATCATCTAGCCCAGGGGTGGGCAACCCGCAGCTCCAGAGCCGCATGCAGCTCTTTCACCTTTCTGGTGCGGCTCCGTAGCTTTTCAAAATAATGTTGTACTTTACGGTGGCCGACGGGTGGATCACAAGGTGCTGATTTACTCACATTGGAAGCCATCTTGGTGAGATCACATTAATGTTTAAGACTTAAGCAAGGTGATCTCACCAAGATGGCTCCACTTCAGAATTGAAACAGTAATGTCCAATGTCAAATGTCTAGTTTTTTTTCTTTTCTTTCCATGATCAGTGATTGCTGGAAACAGGTGGAAGGTGTAGCTATTGTTTGGTTGAAGTGAAAACCTGCACCCACACCGGCTGATAAGATTTGCGGATAAGATTGCCCACCCCTGGGGTAGAGAGTTAAACCAGCTTTCACCTGAATGATGTGGGTCCCCTTCGAATGCTCTTTTAGGGTTGAAAATTACATAGATGAAAATTAAGAGTCACGGGTGTGGGCGGATATTTATTTGGTGTGGGCGGGGTGATTTTGTGTGTGTATCCACAAGAACACACACAAAATCACCCCGCCCACACCAAATAAATATAAAAGAGCACTAAAAGAGCTCATGGCAAGCAGCAGCACGGCAAGAGAGAGATTTTTTTTTCTGCCGCCGGGGTTTGTAATCCAGGAACAGAAATCACACTGAAGTAAGAGACATTGGATGAGATTTGTTTATACACAGCAATCTCCGAGTTAAATAACTCTCCTCCCAGTGACAAAATAAAAGACTGGGTGTGGTTCAGTCTCCACTCTGAGAATGGGGCGGTCAGTGCAGTATTAAGCATTAATATTATTTAAAAGAATGTTGAGCAGACTCCTTCTTAAAATTAGTCTTCATATACTTTTCTGTGTTGCTGTTGTTTTTGTAAATTAAAACTATGACAAAACAACATAAATATAATGAATAAAATAAAATAAGATCCCACGAAGGGATTGTGAGGTCGATACCCAACCCGTTCAAACATCTGGCTGTTCCCCATCCCTTGCTTGGTGGGATCGATATTCTTTTTCTTTATAAAAATACAAGAAGGACTCGAAGACATTCATTCATTTTCTGACACACTTAATCCTAATTAGAGTCGAGGGGAGGCTAGCAATTTTTTTTATCTAAATGTTTTTGTTGCAAGCAGAATTGTAATTTAATTGTCTCTGCAGTCGTTTAAATCAATGCAACACATTGTTGTTTTATATTAACATGGAGGGAAATGAGAGAAAACATTATAAGCAGTGCTATTTGATTTTAAATGTCAAAAAAGGATTTGTGGCTCCCAGTGTTTTCTTTAATGTGGAAAACGGGTCCAAATGGCTCTTTGAATGGCAAAGGTTGCCGACCCCTGAACTAGCTCTTCTGTGACCGCCAGGAACATTCAGCCAGACCCAAAAATACAGGAGACAGAGTGTGATGTAAACGGATGAGCATTATTGTTCACAGGGAAGGCACTAGAGCACGGTCAAATCGTGGTCACTGTTAGAGATGCGGAGAAAATGAAAATCATAAACTAATGGAGGGTCAGAGTGCCAGAGAGATCACGGGGAAATGGGGTCGCAAAGAGGGACAATCTTCTAACACCAGGAGGAGCGCACTGCTCATCTTTATAGCCCAGTGATTGCTAAGTGGAATCAGGTGTGTGTGCTTAGCACTCCACCCGTGTGTGACAGCCACACCCTTCTCCAGCGCCTGCATGCATAAAGAGAGAGAGACTTAGAGCCGCCAAAACCAGAGTCCCTCACAACACAGACCATGATATGAGACGTCCTTTCAGCTTTTTCCCTTTATCAGGGGTTGCCACAGTGAATGATTCAAATGTTTGATTTGGCATAGGTTTTTACGTTGGATGCCCTTCCTGACACAACCCTTTAGCAAGGGACAGAAACACGCTGATGGCTTTGCAGCCGACTCTTTATGAAAGTCAGCAATGGTTCTTTTACATGAACCTCTCTCCACAGACAGTGAGAGACATGGCCGGTCTTTAATAACCTAATTAGCTGCACTGGGGGGACAGTGAGAACCTTGTGGAGATTGAGACTCGAACTCCCAACCTTAGGATCAGCGATCCAGCATCCTATACCACTAGACCACCACTGCCCCAACACAGACCATAACACACTAAAATATAAACCACAGTATAGTTAAAGTATAAGAACAATAAAGCTAAGAATTTTTACCTTTGTGGTGGTGAGCAGTTGGCATACATAAATGTTGGAGAGAGAGGAGGAGGATCCCCTTCCATGACAGCTTCAAGTGAATCAACCAAAAGTGTTTTTTTCCTTTTGCTACTTGCTTTGGCATGGATGACTCTTCAGGATGTTCCTTTTTCTTGAAGAAAATTTCGAACGGGGCTTGTTTCTGCCTTCTTTTCAAAACCTTACTGAAGTGGCTCATGGCCTTATTGTTAAAGTTGTTCACAGTGCTGCTAGCTTTATCAGGTGATACATGGTGTCAACCACTTCCGGACTTCCGCTATATAGGGTGTACAGTGTGGTAGGTATTATTGCAGAAGTATTTTTCAGACTCATAAGTTCATCTTCCCAATCATATACCCATATACTTGAATAATGAGTTTACATTTACTTAATACAGTCACATGTAAACACTGACTTGTACTATAAAATGCTGTTTCAGGCCATGCATTTGGTACCTGGGCCTTTAGTGGACCTTAAAAGACAATCCATGGTTTAGTACCACCACTATTATGTCGCAATTATGCAAACAATCACTAATAGAGTAGGCCCTCGTTATTCCCTGGAGTTTGGTTCCGGCCCCTCCTGCGAATGAAGATAAGCCACGAGTTTTGTTCCCGGAAGTAAAACCCCATGTATCATATTACATGCACGAATGATCAACCGGAAGTAAAGTACTATGTATTTATTACATGTGCTAAAATATGCTTCTTAAACACAGTCTATAGACCGTCTTACTCATTAATACAATATTAATGTAGTAAAATATAGTAATGATTAAGAAAAACTTAATTTTTTACTGTGATATTCATTGATAATAAAATAAAAAAAACATTATACAGTATTATAATCGTTTCCTTTAAACATACAGCACTGTAGTTTTCAACAATGCCCACGAGGGGAGGCATTGCATTATATTTACTTTGCTTTGCATTACGGTATTTGGTGTGGGCGGGGTGATTTTGTAAGAGACATTGGATGAGATCTGGTTTATGCACAGCAATCTCAGAGTTAAATAACTCTCCTCCCAGTGACAAAATAAAAGACTGGGTGTGGTTCGGTCTCCACTCTGAGAATGGGGCGGTCAGTGCAATATTAAGCATTAATATTATTTAAAAGAATGTTGAGCAGGCTCCTTCTTAAAAATAGTCTTCATATATTTTTCTATGTTGCTGTCATTTTTTTAAATTAAAACTGTGACAAAACATTAATATAATGAATAAAGAAAAAGAAGATCCCACAAAGGGAGTGATGGTGAGGTAGACTACCCAACAAATCTGGCTGTACCCTGTCCCTTCCTTGTAGGACAGATATTCTTTTTCTTTATAAAAATACAAGATGGACACGAACACATTTATTTTTTGAACCATCATCATCATCATCATCATCATCATCTTCTTCCGCTTAGTCCAGGGTCGGGTCGCGGGGGCAGCAACCTTAGCAAAGAGGTCCAGACGTCCCTCTCCCGAGCCACTTCCTCCAACTCTCCCGGTTGGACACAAAGGCGGTCCCAGACAAGCCGAGAGACATAGTCCCTCCAGCGTGTTCTAGGTCGACCCTGGGGTCTCTTCCTGGTTGGACATGCCCGAAACACCACACCAGGGAGGCATCCGGGGGGCATTCTGACCAGATGCCCGAGCCACCTCAACTGGCCCCTCTCAATGCGGAGGAGCAGCGGATCCACTCCAAGCTTTCCCCGGATGGCGGAGCTTCTCACCTTAACTCTAAGGGAGAACCCCGCCAACCGGCGAAGGAAGCTCATTTCAGCCGCTTGTATCCGTGATCTTGTTCTTTCGGTCATTACCCAAAGCTCGTGACCATAGGTGAGGGTTGAAACGTAGATCGACTGGTAAATTGAGAGCTTCGCCTTGCGGCTCAGCTCCTTCTTCACCACGACGGACCGGTACAGGCACCGCTTAACAGCAGAGGCTGCAGCGATCCGTCTGTCGATCTCTCGCTCCATTCTTCCCTCACTCGTAAACAAGACCCCAAGACACTTAAACTCCTCCACTTGGGGCAGGACCTCATTCCCGACCCGGAGGGTGCATTCCACCATTGTCCGACTGAGAACCATGGCCCCGGACTTGGAGGTACTGATTTTCATCCCGGCTGCTTCGCACTCAGCTGCGAATCGCTCCAATGAAAGCTGGAGGGCCCGACTTGATGAAGCCAAAAGGACAACATCATCCGCAAAAAGCAGAGACGATATCCGATGGCCACCCAACCAGAACCCCTCATTGCCTCGACTGCGCCTAGAAATTCTGTCCATAAAAATTATGAACAGAATCGGTGACAAAGGACAGCCTTGGCGGACTCCCACTGGAAACGAATCTGACCTGCTGTTACCAATACGGACCAAACTCTGGCTCCGGTGATACAGCAACCGAATAGCTCGTAGCAACGGATCCGGAACGCCGTACTCTCGGAGCACGCCCCACAAGATCTTTCGAGGGACACAGTCGAAAGCCTTCTCCAAATCCACAAAGCACATGTGGACAGATTGGGCAAACTCCCATGCCCCCTCCAGAATCCTGTGGAGCGTATAGAGTTGGTCAACAGTGCTGCGGCCAGGACGAAAACCACATTGTTCCTCCTGAATCCGAGGTTCGACTATCGGTCGGATCCTCCTCTCTAGTACACCTGCATAGACTTTCCCAGGTAGGCTGAGGAGTGTAATTCCCCGATAATTGGAACACACCCTCCGGTCCCCCTTCTTAAAAATTGGGACCACCACCCCAGTTTGCCAATCCAGAGGTACAGCCCCTGATGACCACGCGATGTTGCAGAGACGTGTCAACCAAGACAGTCCTACAACATCCAGAGCCCTGAGATATTCCGGGCGGATCTCGTCCAACCCCGGAGCTTGACCACCGAGGAGCTTTTTGACAACCTCAATGACCTCAACTCCAGTGATGGGCGGACCCTCACCTGAACCCCCAGGGTCTTCCTCTTCCACGGAGGGCATGTTGGTGGGATTGAGAAGGTCCTCAAAGTATTCCCTCCACCTCTCAACAACATCCCCAGTCAAGGTAAGCAGCTCCCCACCTCCACTGTAAACAGTGTTTGTGAAGAACTGCTTCCCCCTCCTGAGGCGTCGGATGGTGGTCCAGAACCTTTTTGAGGCCAACCGATAATCAGTCTCCAGGCCCTCACCGAACTCCTCCCACGCCCGAGATTTTGCATCTGCGACAGCCTCGGCTGCAGCACGTTTGGCCTGCCGGTACCCGTTTGCTGCCTCAGGAGTCCCACAGGCTAATAAAAACTGATAGGCCTCCTTCTTCAGCTGGACGGCCCCCTTCACCGCAGGTGTCCACCACCGGGTTCGAGGATTACGGCCACGACAAGCACCGACGACCTTACGGCCACAGCTATGGGCTGCCGCCTCAGCAATGGAGGCACGAAACATGGCCCATTCGGATTCCATGTCCCCCGCCTCCTCCGGAACGTGGTTGTAGCTCTGCCGGAGGTGGGAGTTAAAGGCCTCTCGGACAGGGGGCTCTGCCAAACGTTCCCAGCAGACCCTGATTACACGCTTGGGCCTGCCAGGTCTGGAAAGCAACCTCCCCCACCACCGAAGCCAACTCACCACCAGGTAGTGATCGGTAGACAGCTCAGCTCCTCTCTTCACCCGAGTGTCCAGAACATATGGTCGCAAGTCCGATGACACGACTACAAAGTCATTCATCAAAGTGTGACCTAGGGTGTCCTGGTGCCAAGTGCACTTATGGACACCCTTATGTTCGAACTGTGATGAGCACAGAAGTCCAACAACGAAACACCATTCGGATTCAGACTGGAGAGGCCGTACCTACCGATCACACCCTTCCAGGTCACACTATCGTTGCCCACATGGGCGTTGAAGTCTCCCAAGACAACGAGTGAGTCTCCCGAGGGAGCGTTCTCCAACACCCCCCCAAAGACTCCAAAAAGGGTGGGTACTCTGAACTGTCATTTGGTGCATAAGCACAAATAACAGTCAAGACCCGTCCCCCCACCCGAAGACGGAGGGAAGCTACCCTTTCGTCAACCGGGGAGAACCCCAACATTTGGGCACCGAGACGGGGGGCAACAAGAATACCCACACCGGCTCGCCGCCTCTCCCCATGAGCAACTCCAGAATAGAAGAAGGTCCAGCCTCTTTCGAGATGGATGGTTCCAGAGCCCAAGCTATGCATTGAGGTGAGCCCGACTATATCTAGTTGGTATCTCTCCACCTCACGCACCAAATCAGGCTCTTTTCCCACCAGAGAGGTGACATTCCATGTCCCGAGGATCAGAGTAAGTAGCCGAGGATCAGTCCGACAGAACCCATGCCTTTGGCTGCCACCCAACTCACACTGCACCCGACCCCTAAAACTCCTCCCACGGGTGGTGGGTCCACTTCATTCAAATTATGGTTGCAGGGAGGCTGGTGATTTTTTTTTAAGCTAAATGTTTTTGTTGCAAGAAGAATTGTAATTTAATTGTCTCTGTAGTCGTTTAAATCAATGGAACAAATTGTTTTTTTTATAGTAACATGAAGGAAAAAGGGGAAAAACATAGTATGCAGTGTTATTTGATTTTAAATGTCAAAAAAAAAAAAAGATTTGTGGCTCCCAGTGTTTTCTTTCCTGTGGAAAATGGGTGCAAATGGCTCATTGAATGGCAAAGGTTGCCGACCCCTGAACTAGAAGTATCCAGAATACTAAGGCAGGTTCTATTCTGATGATGACCTTGTTTCATACATTCACCTTCTTAGCACTTCCACAAAAACTCAATGCGACACTAGCTCTGATTGCCTTCTTATTTTTCTGTATGTAGTGGACTGTACTTTTTTCCCCCCAAGATGGCGCTCGGTGACCTGCAGCCAGTTACAGGAGCTCTTCGTCTTATTTTCCTTTTTTTCTCTTTTCTATTGTATATAGGCGTGTTTCTTTATCTTGACCTGCAGCCAGTTACAGGAGCTCTTCATCTTATTTTCCTTTTTTTCTCTTTTCTATTGTTTATAGGCGTGTTTCTTTATCTTTTTTCAAAGTTTCTTTTTTCTTTCTTCAATTCCCCAGTGCGGCTAACTGGGTTATCAAAGGCAGGCCATGTCTGTCACTGTCTATGGTGAGAGGCATGTAAAAGAACCATTGCTGACATTCGTAAAGAGTAGGCTGCAAAGTCGTCAGCGTGTTTCTGTCCCTTGCTAAAAGGGTTGTTACAGGAAGGGCATCCGATGTAAAAAAAAAAAACCTCTGCCAAATCAAACATGCGAATCAAGATGATTCGCTGTGGCGACTCCCGAGTAAAAGGGAAAAAGCCAAAAGGAAGACAGACTTTTTCTTTCTTCAATTCTGCATTTGGGAAACCTACTTTTATGATGCTTTTGTTTTTCTGTGCACTTTTACTTTCACTTTTTGGATCGGCGTCAGGAAACTCATTCTCTCTGAGCAACGCAGGTCTTACATATGTGACCCTCCTCGGCCTGTGCGTCCCCGCCCTCATTCATGCGGAAAAGCCCGTTGTTCCTGTGGAAATACGGAGAAAAAGGAGAGGCTGCAGAGGGGGATGAAAGAGGCGGAGGACATGTGTTCCCTCTGTCATCATGGGAAATGTCCACGCGATCGCCAACAAGACCGAGGAGCTGGCGGCGCTGACCCGGCAGCAAAGGGAGTACCAGGAGCAGAGGGAGCACCGGGACTGCAGCCTCATGTATTTTTCAGAGACGTGGCTGAATGAACTCACACCGGACTCTGTGGTTTCTCTGAACGGATTCACACTCGCGCGTGCAGATCGGAGTGTAACGGAGAGTGAAAAGGAGGGGGCGTGGCGGTCTACTTGAATGAACGATGGTGCCACCCGGCCAACGTGTACATGAAGGAGCAGCTGTGCACGCGGGACCTGGAGCTGCTCGCGGTGAGCGCGCGGCCATATTATCTGCCGAGGGAGTTTTCACACGTGATTGTGTTTTGCGTGTACATTCCGCCCTCGGCTGATGCGGCGGCCGCGTGTGAGCGTCTCCACAGCGCTGTCAGTCAGACACAGACTCGTCACCCCCGTGCCATGATTCTGATCAGCGGGGACTTTAACCACGCCCCTCTCTCCGCCTCTCTCCCGACATTCATGCAATATGTGAAGTGCACCACAAGAGACAATAAAACTCTGGACTTGCTGTATGCTAATGTGACGGACGCTTACAGCTCCCCCCTCCCCCCCACTGGGACGCTCAGACCACAACCTGGTCTACCTGCTCTCCCAATACACACCCAGGGTGCGAAAGGAACCTGCACAGAAGAGGTCTGTGAAAGTGTGGACCGAGGAGACCAATGAGAGGCTTAGGGACTGTTTCCAGACCACAGACTGGAGCATGCTCTGTGACTCCTTTGGTGATGACATCGACGGCCTCACACACTATCACTGATTACATGAATTACATGAACTTCTGCGTGGACAGCACCGTGCCAACACGGAGGGTACGATGTTTCTCCAACAACCACCCGTGGGTCACCCCTGAGCTTAAAGTCCTCCTGAACCAGAAAAAGAGGGCTTTCATCTCGGGGGATAGAGAGGAGCAGAAGAAGGTCCAGCGTGAGCTCCAGTGGAGGATCAGGAGGGCCAAGAAGGACTATGGGAAGAAGATGGAGGAGAAGCTGGCTCAGAACAACGTGCGGGACGTCTGGAGAGGACTAAAGACCATGTCTGGATTTAGGCCGAGTGTCAGAGGGACAGCTGATGGTGACCAGCGCTGGGCGGATGAATTAAATTGTTACTTCAAGAGGTTTGATTCTCCCCCCTCCCCCTATGCCCCCCGTCCCGTCCCCTTCACACATCTCCAACCAGCAGACACCTCCCCCCTCCCCAGGCCAACTTCACTTGACTGCTACAGCCCGACAGACACATCCCCCTCCCTCTGCAGCCCCCCCCCCGCCCCCCTCTCTCCCTCACATCAGATCAGGTGAGGAGACAGCTGAGGCAACTAAATCAGAGGAAATCTGAAGGACCAGTTGGCATCAGTCCCAGGCTGCTGAGGACCTTCGCGAACCAGCTCTTTGAGGTACTATGCTACCTGTACAACCTGTGCCTGAGCCTAGAGAAGGTTCCCGTCCTATGGAAGACCTCCCGTGTGGTTCCGGTTCCCAAAACAGCTCAAGCGAAGGAACCGGCCCACTACAGACCTGTCGCCCTGACCTCCCACCTCATGAAGACCATGGAAAGGCTCCTCCTCGAACACCTCCGCTCTATGGTGAGCCCCACCCTAGACCCACTGCAGTTTGCCTACAGGCCCAACACCGGGGTAGAAGACACCGCCATCTACCTTCTGCAGCGGGCACTCACCCACCTGGAGATCGCTGGCAGCGCTGTGAGGGTCATATTCTTTGACTTCTCAAGTGCCTTCAACACTATCAGGCCAGCGCTTCTGCGGGGGAAGCTGGAAGACGTGGGAGTGGATGGACATCTTGCTGCCTGGATTATCGACTACCTCACTGACCGTCCACAGTACGTGCGGCTGCAAGTCAAAGGTGGCAGTCTGCAGCACAGGGGCACCACAGGGTACCGTCCTCTCACCCTTCCTTTTCAACATTTACACCTCAGACTTCACCTATAGCACAGACACCTGCCACCTCCAGAAGTTCTCGGACGACTCCGCCATCGTGAGCCGTATGTTAGAGGGGAACGAGCAGGAGTACCGGTCAACCATCGTTGACTTCGTGGACTGGTGTGAGCGCAACCACCTGTGCTTGAACACCAGGAAGACGAAGGAGATGGTGGTTGACTTCAGAAGAAGCACTCTAACACACACACACACACACTCACTGACTGGTGAACATCCAGGGACAGGACATTGAGACTGGACAGTTTCAAATACCTGGGCGTTCACCTTAACAATAAACTGGACTGGTTCCACAACACCAATGCCCTGTACAAGAAGGGCCAGAGTCGCCTCCACCTTCTGAGGAGACTTAGGTCCTTCGGAGGATGCAGACCTCTGCTCAGGACATTCTATGACTCTGTGGTAGCCTCTGCAATCCACTATGCTGCCATCTGCTGGGCCCCGGGCAGCACAGAGCGGGACAGAAAGAGACTGAACAAGCTGTCCTAGGCTGCCCATTGGACTCTGTGGAGGAAGTGGGCGAGAGGAGGATGGTAGCAAAGCTCACATCCATCATGGACAACAGCTCTCACCCACTGCACCAGACTGTAGAAGAGCTGAGCAGCTCCTTCAGTGGACGACTGAGACATCCTCAGTGCAGGAAGGAGCGCTACCGCAGGTCGTTCATTCCCACCGCTGTCAGACTGTACAACGCCACTTTGTAACTGTCTGTGAAAAAAAAAAATGGTTATGTGCAATAAAAACCCCGAGCAGTTTAATCAACCACATCTACCCCACTGACTGTGAACATATCAACCCATCTACTCTGCCCTCAGATACATGTACACTTGAAAATAGGCCAGTCTACGAAGTCTTATTTTCTTTTTTTATTACATATTACTTTATACTATTTATGTATCTATTTATCTACTTATATACGTATGTGTATGTATGTATGTATATGTATTATTGTATATGGCTCTATTTTGCACCCCCTACTGATGGGCCCTCAAGAGCCTGTAACAGTGAATTTCTCCATTGTGAGATTAATAAAGCTGTATCTATCTATCTATTCACTTTATAATGGCACCCTACTGCAGCAAAACATTTTCCTTCCTGAATCATATCAAGCAGTTCTACTTTTCATGCAGTGTCATTAACTTTTTCTGGCGCTTCGGTGCGCAGCGTTTGGGTGGCATGACGGAGCTTACCTGTAATTAAAAACACAGACACACTAAAAAAGCACATGCACAAAGTGTGCGCGAATGAGGAAAAAGGGATGTTACATCATCTCAACCAATCAGCAGGTGGAAGAACAGCCATTGGCTGAATTTGAATCACGTGACAGTTGCTCGGCAATCCACGAATATGCGGAGGCCAAAACCGCGAATAGTCAAGGACCTACTGTATATAAAAACACAATATAACAGGGTTTAGCATGGCAGAGACAGAGAGCGAGAGCGGCATTTCACATATTTCTGCTCGTAAATCTGAACATTACATTATTTTTACCAGTGTTTATGGCGTCTACTTTTCTGAAAAAGTCCACCTTGAAAATGGATTTTTAAGAATCAAGTCTAACACCAAGTTTAATTTCTCCTCCATCAGTATCATGTGCAGATCACTATAGACTATTCAGCTAGTTTTTCTCTGACGAACCAGAGGACAGAAAATGTTGATGTTATTGTTACCCCGCAAGATGGCATTGTGAGGCATATCCGAAATACATTTACTAGTGAACATCCAGGGACAGGACATTGAGACAGTGGACAGTTTCAAGTACCTGGGTGTTCACCTTAACAATAAACTGGACTGGTCCCACAACACCAACGCCCTGTACAAGAAGGGCCAGAGTCGCCTCCACCTTCTGAGGAGACTCGGGTCCTTCGGCATATGCAGACCTCTGCTCAGGACATTTATGACTCTGTGGTAGCCTCTGCAATCCTCTACGCTGCCATCTGCTGGGCCCCGGGCAGCACAGAGCGGGACAGAAAGAGACTGAACAAGCTGGTCAGGAGGGCCAGCTCTGTCCTCGGCTGCCCACTGGACTCTGTGGAGGAGGTGAGTGAGAGGAGGATGGTAGCAAAGCTCACATCCATCCTGTTCAACAGCTCTCACCCACTGCACCAGACTGTCGAGGAGCTAAGCAGCTCCTTCAGTGGACGACTGAGGCATCCTCAGTGCAGGAAGGAGCGCTACCGCAGGTCGTTCATTCCCACCGCTATCAGACTGTACAACGCCACTTTGTAACTGTCTGTGAAAATACCGGTTATGTGCAATAAAACCCCAGTGCACTTTAATCAACCACATCTACCCCACTGACTGTCAACCATATCAACCCATCTACTCTGCACTCAGATACATTACACTTTAATATAGGCCAATCTATAAAGTTGCTCCATTCTTTTCTTTTATTGTTTAGTAATTTATACTATTTATGTATCTATTTATTTATTTACTTATATATGTATGTGTGTATGTTCGTACTTGTATCTATTTTTGCACCCCCTACTGATAGTACCTCAAGAGCCTGTAACAGTGAATTTCTCCATTGTGAGATTAATAAAGCTGTATCTTATCTTATCTTATCTTATCTTATCTGATTTGCAAAAAATCTAACATCCACATACACATACTAGAAACAGCGCAGCCAAGAGACACTACAAAATGAAGAGAACAGTCTGTTGGGAATGAATTAACACAATTTAATAGAACAAACATTAGAATTTAAGTTGTAAATGTAGATTCTGATCATGCTTAAACCAACAGAGGAGGCCTTGCTGGCCCTGATGACCCATCACTGATAATCGGCCACATGCACATGATGCATACAGTGAAAAACACCAGTACGTGAATACACACACTCTGTGTGTGAAATGTTATCCCTGCAGATTTGATAACATGTCCAAGAAGGCCTCAAGCTGACACCGCACAGCATATTAATTACATGCAAAGCATCCAGTCTATATCTATGGAAGTGACTTTTCAGCATATACACCAGAAGAACTTTATTTAAACAAACAAGAAAACAAACAAACTGTGCGTTAAAAACCTTTTGAAATATTTAAGTACAATAATAACAACACACTTAACATTTCTAACAGGTCACAATCAGTTAATAAATCTCATCTCATCACAAACATCACAGATTTATTTTTATGTACATTATAAATATTTAAATATTGTAATATTATAGAAATACATATTTACAAACAATCCCTAGTGGATCCCGACCAGCATTACAAATCTATTACATTCATACAGTTTTATTTTTGCAGTAAAAGCTATCGGACATATATTGAGCTTAATGCAAAGAATTTCTCACTCATCTCCATATCGTTATCACCACTTTGAGGGACATCAGCACAGTTGGTTTCATGACCAAAACTTTCCATGAAAACTGATGTGGCTGAAGCAATTTCCATTTAACTCGTAAAATTAAAAAATATTTATTTGATAAATTTGTGGCTTATTACTTCAACTCGTCATCGTTTTTCTATTCATTCATTTGCTATAGCACTTAATCTTACTATGATCACACAGACGCTAGATGCTATCTCAGCCGACTCTGGGCAAAGACGTGGTACGCCATGAACAGTTCTCCTCACACACGCACGCACACACATATACACAAACACACACTCCCTCTCACAGTCAGACCCAGGGAGAATTTGGAAAAGCCAGTTGGTAGGAAATCCATGAACCCAGAACAAAGCCGCACAAGCATGGAGAGAATGTAAATTCCACTCAGAAACACCCCAAGTCGAGCATGGGAATTGAACCCAGGGCTTTCCTGCTATGAGACTGTCATATTAACCACCACCCGACAACTTCATTTTAATAAATTAAAAATTTTCACAAGAACAACTGATTTAAAAACCTTCTCAAAAAGACGAAAATATATATACAGTGATACCTCAGCGAATGAGTTTAATCTATTCCAAGGGCAAGCTCGTAAGCTGAAAAGTTCGTTAGATGAAACAATTATTCCATAAGAAATAACAGAAACCAATTAATCCGTTCCAACCCCCTGCCAAATTCATATAACCTTCCACAAACATGTATATTTGACCTAAAGATAAACATGTAAAAACAATAAATATTTAATAATAACAATAAATGTACATTAACATTAATAATAATTAATAATAAAAATAATAAAACAAGAATAAACAATGAGTCAACTCATCCTTCCGATCCTCGACTGGGGCGAAGATGTCATGTGGGCAGGCAGGAGGTGGTGGGTAACAGAGGAGGAGAATTTTGTGCGTGTGCACACTACACATGCCAGCGAGGAAAGGCTCGTGGTGAGCTCCCACAAGGATAGTGCTTCTCAAATAGCAGGGCACGGTGTGATGCCAGGGTGGCACGTATGACCCTGGGGAACATGCTTTTTTGCCATACTGTACTAGAATTAAGTTTAACTGCACATCCTCTACAGTAGTTGGCAGTGGCGCTCTTATTGTCAAAAAACACCTAGCAAATGATATAAAGTGCAGGAAAAACTATTTATAGTCATGAGTGGGAGCGTGGAAAGTGAATTTTTGCTAGTTGGATGGAGCAGATTTTTGGTGGGGTCAAACCTCATATCATGGTAAAATAGTTATAAGGGACACTCATTACACGAGGTACCACTGTCTGTATATATATATATATATATATATATATATATATATATATATATATATATATATATATATATATATATATATATATATTAATATATTAATTCAGCCGTGAGGGGCATAAGCCAGTGTTCCCTCTCACGCCGTTCCCAAGCCCGGATAAATGCAGAGGGTTGCATCAAGAAGGGCATCTGGCGTAAAACCTGAGCCAGATCAAATATGCAAATCACAAATATTACCTCCATACCGGATCAGTCGAGGCCCAGGATAACAACGACCGCCATCAGTGCAGTGCTGTTAACCAACAGGGTGCTGGTGGAAATCGGACTACTGTTGTTCGAAGAAGGAGAGGCTGGAGGCGTATCCGTAGGCAGATAGAGAGAAGAGGAAAAGCATGAGCCTAGAACTGAGAGTATGAACTTTGAATGTTGGAACTATGACAGGAAAAGGTGGAACTAATGACAGAAGGAATTTGGACATATTGTATGTTCAGGAGATCAGGTGGAAAGGTAGCAAGGCTAAAAGCTTAGGAGCAGGATGTAAGCTGTTTTATCATGGTGTAGATTGGAAGAGAAATGGGGTAGGAGTGATCTTTAAGGAGGGGTTTGTCAGGAATGTTCTAGAAGTAAAAAGAGTGTCATACAGAGTGATGAGTCTCAAGTTTGAAATTGCAGGCGTGATGTTCAATGTTGTTAGTGCTTTTGCCCCACAGGCAGAATGTGAGCTAGAAGAGGAGAGATTCTGGAGTGAGTTAGATGAAGTGATGCAGAGTACCCCCAGAGGTGAAAGAGTGGTCATCGGTGCAGACTTCAATGCAAAAAGGATGGAAATGGCTGTGGTGAATACTCTGTTCCAGAAGAGACAGGAGCATAGGGTGATTTATAAAAGTGGAGGTAGTGGCACACAGGTAGGCTACATCTTGTGTAGACGATGCAATTTGAAGGAGGTCAGTGACTGCAAAGTAGTCGTGGGTGAGAGTGTTGCCAAACAGAATAGGATAATAGTAGATAAGGAAACTTGGTGGTGGAATGAGAAAGTGCAGGAGTGTGTACAAAGGAAGAGGTTAGCGAAGAAGAAGTGGGACATTGAGAGGAAAGAAGAGAGTAAATAGGAGTACAGGGAGACACAGCGTAAGGCGAAGGTAGCGGTGTCAAAGGCCAAACAGAGGGCATATGATGACTTGTATGCTAGGTTGGACAGTAAGGAGGGAGAAAATGATTTATACAGGTTGGCACAGCAGAGAAATAGAGACGGGAAGGACGTGCAGCAAGTTAGAGTGATTAAGGACAGAGTGGGAAATGTATTGCCTGATGACAGAATTGTGCTGGGAAAATGGAAAGAGTAATTTGAAGAGCTGATG
Organism: Plotosus lineatus; assembly: GCA_024760905.1. Classification (NCBI taxonomy): domain Eukaryota; kingdom Metazoa; phylum Chordata; class Actinopteri; order Siluriformes; family Plotosidae; genus Plotosus; species Plotosus lineatus. The sequence goes on from CM045748.1 coordinate 2,229,873, forward strand.
AATGAGGAAAATCCCCCAATGCGGCTAACTGGGTTATCAAAGGCGGGCCATGTCTCTCACTGTCTATGGCGAGAGGCATGTAAAAGAACCATTGCTGACTTTCGTAAAGAGTAGGCTGCAAAGTCGTCAGCGTGTTTCTGTCCCTTGCTAAAAGGGTTGTGGCAGGAAGGGCATCCGACGTAAAAAAAAAAAACTCTGCCAAATCAAATGTGCGAATCAGATGATTCGCTGTGGCGTCTCCCGAGTGAAAGGGAAAAAGCCGAAAGGAAGACAGACATGAATGAGGAAAATGAGAAAGAAAAAAAAAAAAAAAAAAAAAAAGAGTAGAAGAGGTGCTTATTGAGGACCAGAAAGTAGCAAAGATCAGTAAGGGTGAAGTGAGGAGGGCATTGAAGAAGATGAAGAGTGGAAAGGCAGTTGGCCCTGATGACATACTGGTGGAGATATGGAAGTGTCTAGGAGAGGTAGCAGTAGATTTTCTGACAAGAACATTCAACAAGGTCTTAGAGAGTGAGCAGATGCCGGAAGTATGGAGGAGAAGTGTGCTGGTGCCCATTTTTTAAAACAAGGGAGACATGCAGATTTGTGGCAACTACAGAGGGATGAAGTTTATGAGCCATACAATGAAGTTATGGGAAAGAATAGTGGAAGCTAGACTAAGGGCAGAGGTCAGCATTTGTGAACAACAGTTTGGTTTCATGCCAAGAGCGAACACCACAAATGCAGTGTTTACTTTGAGGATGTTAATAGAGAAGTATACAGAAGGTCAGAGCGAGTTACATTGCGCCTTTGTGGATCTGGAGAAAGCATATGACAGGGTGCCGAGAGAGGAACTGTGGTATTGCATGAGGAAGTCTGGACTGGCAGAGAAGTATATTAGAGTGGTGCAGGACATGTATGAGAGATGTAAGACAGTGGTGAGATATGCTGTCGGCGTGACCGAAGAGTTCAAGATGGAGGTGGGACTGCATCAAGGATCAGCTCTGAGCCCCTTCTTGTTTGCTATATTGATGGACAGGCTGACAGACAAGGTTCGACAAGAATCTCCATGGACTATGATGTTTGCAGATGACATTGTGATCTGTAGTGAGAGCATAGAACAAGTGGAGGAAAATCAAGAGAGGTGGAGGTATGCCCTGGAAAGGCGAGGAATGAAGGTTAGCCTCAGTAAGACAGAATACATGTGGATGAATGACAAGGACCCAACAGGAATGGTGAGGTTACAGGGAGCAGAGATAAAGAAGGCAGAGGATTTTAAATACCTAGGCTCAATTATCCAGAGCAATGGAGAGTGTGAAAAAGAGGTGGAGAAGCGTGTGCAGGCAGGTTGGAGAAAAGTGTCCGGTGTGATGTGTGATAGGAAGGTATCGGCAAGAATTAAAGGAAAAGTGTACAAGACGGTGATGAGGCCAGCGATGTTGTATGGTTTAGAAACAGTGGCACTGAGGAAAAGACAGGAGGCTGAGCTGGAGGTAGCAGAGATGAAAATGTTAAGGTTCTCTTTGGGAGTAACGAAGATGGATAGGATCAGAAATGAGTACATCAGAGGGACAGCACATGTTAGAGGTATTGGAGACAAAGTCAGAGAGGCCTTGAGGAAGACCAAACAAGAGATTTATGGATGTGGTGAAGGAGGACATGAAGGTTGTTGACGTAAGAGAAAAAGATGCAGAGGACAGGGTGAAATTGAGGCAGATGATTTGCTGTGGCGACCCCTGAAGGGAACAGCCGAAAGAAAAAGATTATATATACAGTTGGCCCCCAACTTACGAAATTGATTCGTTCCAGAGCCATTTTCATATAGCGGGGATTTCGTAAGTAGGGGTCACATCTTGCAAACGCCTAAACTCTTTGGACTGGATAAACGCCAAAAACGCTTTAAAAATGATAAAAGTACACCAATTTTGTATGAAATGTGTTAAAAGTAAAAGAAAATTATTTATTAAACAATCTAAACATTTTATTAACATATTTATTAACCATTATTAAACATTTTTATTAACACACACACACATCTCTATCTCTCTCTCTCTCTCTCGCTCTCTCTCGCTCACACGCGTGCTGCGGGCCACACCCACAAGACGTGAAATTCAAAGCGCATTCCCTGCTTGACAAACTCAACTTTAATTCGATTCCTTGAGGGATCGGAATTCCAGATGAGCTCAAATGCACCCACATTTATTAAACATTTACTGAATTAAAACAACTTAAAAAACTAAACTAAAAACTAAAGAGTGAAGCTTCCTTCTGTCTCTATCTGGGAGGCCAGCGGGGCAGGATGTTGAGAGACAGCCACTCGCGCGTCGTGTGAAATCTTGATTGATGCGCTTGAAATTTGAATTTCTTTTCACAAGTGGGTGTTGTGTTGTATCTCAGGGACGGGAACTCAGGAAAATGGTTTTTGTAACCCCATGGATTTCGTACATAGGGGTCTTCGTAAGTTGGAGGCCGACATATATATATATATATATATATATATATATATATATATATATATATATATATATATATAAATAAAAGAAGAAGAAGATAGGGTGGCACAGTAGCATAGTGGTTAGCTCATCCACCTCACAGCAAAAAGATCTTGGGTTTGATTATCGACCATTTCTTTGTGGAGTTTGCATGTCCTCCATGTGCTTGTGTGGGTTTCCTCCCACAACCCAAAAACATGCACAGTAGGTTAATTGGATGTTCCAAATCACTCCCCAGCTGTGAGTGTGAGTGGTTGTGCGAGTGTTGGCCCTGCGATGGTCTGGTGAACCGTTCAGGACATACCCCACCCTTGCTCAGAGTGGGCTGAGATGGGTGCCAGCCTACCTGCGACCCTAATTATTAAGTGGTTCAGAAAATTAATAAATGAAAATACATATGAATGCAGATGAACAACTTGTATATCTGGCCCTCCTTTATGTAACTAAAAGTTGAAAAGGTTAAAATTCAGAGCCAGTTTTGGCCACCGAGTGCCAGGAATTTACATCCTGCATGTTCCTTCTCAGTTCTGTGAGTCGCACGATATCTCACTGATTTCCGTCCAGTGCTTCCCTTTATTTGTATTCTTCCTCTTTTTCTCAGCCATGATTATGGCTGCCACAACAGTGATCATTACGGTGACTGTGATAATGAGTATGGTGACTGTTTCGGCGAAGCATAACTCTTTGTCGACATTCTGCAGGGGGTAATCATGCAATTCCTTTGGCATGGAGCAGCTGAGGTTGCTGTAGTCGTCGAGCTGTAGCCTGTGGACACTGTGAAATTTCTGGAAAACTCGCTGCAAATCGCAGTCACAGGTCCAAGGGTTCCCAAGGAGGTGAATGTGTGTGCTGCGCGTGTCCAGACTGAGAAACGCCTTAAAGTCCATATGTGTTAGGTTATTATAGGTTAAATTAAGCAAGACTAGGCTAGTTAGTGGAGAGAGGAGGCCAACTTCAATGTGCTGAATGTTATTCCCAGCCAGCCCAAGTTCCTCCAGGTTCCACATCATAGAGAAAATTCTATTTTTAAAAGTGCTGATCTTATTGTGATCCAAGTACACACGCCGTAAAGTGCTGAGAGAGCTAAATGCCCTCACGTGGATGGAGCTGATGGAGTTGTGGCGCAGATCAAGCTTCTGAATGGCATCAAGGTGTGAGAAACTGTGTTCATTTAGGCTCGAGAGTTGGTTCTCCACCAAAGAAAGCTCCCTTAGAGAAACCAAGCCAATTGAGAATCCTTTCGAGAGGACAGCAATGTGATTGCGGCTCAGGTCTAGTTTCAGAAGGAATTCAAGGAACTCAAAGGCGCCATCACTCAAGTCGCGGATCTTGTTATCGTTCAGAAGCAGCGTGTGTAGACGTCGTACATCCTGAAATGCCTGGTTCCGGATGAAGACCAACTGATTGAATGACAGATTGAGTTGCTCTGTGTAAGGAGGAATGATGAAGGGCAGATCGGTGAGACTGGTGCTGGCACAGGAGGCGAATCTGAGCTCCAGGTGACATCTGCAGTACTTGGGGCAGGTGGAGGTGGTGTTAAAGGACATGGAGTGTGACGTCAGTGCAAACATCAGTGTCAAGGACAGCAACAACAACAGCACAGACATCCTGTTCAACACACACACACAGTATTTAAATTACTATTATAAATAAACACATTATAATTTCATATCTCTGATAATCGTTATTATAATGATCTTCATGCAGCAGTTAGATGTAAAAAGACAAAAATACTACAGTGAGCAAGAGATAACAGACTGTGTGTGTGTGTTTGGGGATGACGTGTGGAGTGATTGAATTGTCCATGGGGCAGCTGTTGATCGAGCTTGAGCTCATTAATATTTTAGGAAGTGCCTGGAGTGATGATGGACAGATAAGATGATACGGGGGGAGATAGGAACACAAAATATGGAGAAAAAAAATGGACAGAATGAGAGTGAGAAGGAAAGCAAGAGACAGAAAAGAAAGAGGAAAATAATATTTGTATATTACACATATGTAAAATATTGTGTTGTACACTAATGATAGTAAAAAAAAAAACTTTAACATATGAATGATCTTTATTAGAGAAGTGTGTATCTAAACAATAAGAGTGTGATTTCACCCAAGTGTGTATTTAAACTATAACAGACCAGAACACCTTCTGTCGGTAGATCACTGTAGCGTACTGTATATATACCAATTATTCACTGAAAGCATTTTGTTGGAGTGCTAGGATTTAAGAACTAGTGACAGAATCAACCTGTGAGTTTTACTCCGCTGTTTTTATTCTCACATTACCCTGCGTTTGTAAGATGGCTTATGACCATCATCCCAAAAATGCAAACAATCAGATCATGTTGTTCCCATGTAAAATATACTAACAATACATACCATAATTATATTCATCCACCCATTCATTCATTTTCCAAACAATAATCCTAGTTCGGTTAAAGGGACGGTGGAGTCTCTCTCAATCAACTATGGCCGAAGGTGTGGTACATCATGAACAGCTCAACAGTTCATCACAGGGCCAACACACTCTCAATCATTCACATTAGTTGAAGTTTGGAAGAGCCAGCTAGCCAAAGATGCATATCTTTTTAGCAGAGTACCAGGAGGGACTCATGCCAGAATTTGAAAAAGAAGCAAAGTCCACAGAGAAATGGCCTCGACAAGCCCGGGACTCAGGGTTTGCTGTGAGGTGTACATGCTAACAATGCTGCAATTATCATACTGTACGCTGTCCTAATCAGACTCTCCACTTTGTTCCTTGTTAAATCAAGTTCAGTCAGTATTATATATGGAACAGATCTAATCATCCTTCTGTTCTACATGCCTGACAAAGCCATGACTTCTGATGTCTTAACAGCTGACATGGGGGGGGATTAGAGAGAGACAGAGAAGAGTACACACACCAGTACTCTCTTTTTCTGTTTGATTATATATAGTTATGATACATCTCTAGGATGCTCCTGAACACATCATCAGTGATGTACAGTGGTATGAAAAAGTATCTGAACCTTTTGGAATTTCTCACATTTCTGCATAAAATCACTATCAAATGTGATCTGATCTTTGTCAAAATCACACAGATGAAAAAACAGTGTCTGCTTTAACTAAAACCACCCAAACATTTATAGGTTTTCATATTTTAATGAGGATAGCATGCAAACAATGGAAGAAGGGGGAGGAATAAGTAACTGAACCATCACATTTAATATTTTGTGGCCCCTTTGGCAGCAATAACTTCAACCAGACACTTCCTGTAGCTGCAGATCAGTCTGGTACATCGATCAGGACTAATCTTGGCCCATTCTTCTTTACAAAACTGCTGTAGTTCAGTCAGATTCCTGGGATGTCTGGCATGAATCGCTGTCTTGAGGTCATGCCACAGCATCTCAATGGGGTTCAAGTCTGGACTTTGACATGGCCACTCCAGAACGTGTATTTTGTTCTTCTGAAACCATTCTGAAGTTGATTTACTTCTGTGTTTTGGATCATTGTCTCGTTGCAGCATCCGTCCTCTTTTTAGCTTCAACTGTCTGACAGACGGCCTCAGGTTTTCCTGCAAAACATCCTGATAAACTTTTGAACTCATTTTTCAATTAATGATTGCAAGTTGTCCAGGCCCCCGAGGCAGCAAAACAGCCCTTGGCGTGTCCAAGTGCCTTTTTGCGAACATTAAACGAGCAACAATGTTTTTTTTTAGACAGAAGTTGCTTCCTCCTTGGAGTCCTCCCATGAACACCATTCTTGGTCATTGTTTTACATATAGTTGATGTGTGCACAGAGCTATTGGTCTGTGCGAGCGAGTTTCTGTAAGTCTTTAGCAGACACTGTAGGTTTTTTTTTTTTTTTACCTCTCTGAGTATTCTGTGCTGAACTCTTGGCGTCATCTTAGGTGGACGGCCACTCCTTGGGAGAGAAGCAACAGTGCCAAACGCTCTCCATTTGTAGACAACAAATCTAGTGATCTCAGGGGCAGTTGGAGCTTGGTGTTGCATCCATAGAGAGCGATGCTGCTAAGACTCCTAGGCAGACCCAGCCATCTCCTGAGGAAACTGCTAACCTTCCTTTCTAGGCCCTCCACGATCGAAATTGGAACCTCGTAGATGAGTAAAGGCCACAGCACTCTGGGCAGGATGCCATGTTGATAATTCCAGGCCTTGAACTTCCCGGGAAGCCCAGACCGGTCCACTGCTCTCAACCAGCTCTCCAGCTCCTGACAGGTTTCCTGAATGGATGCTGAATCCTTGAGGCTGCTGTTGAACACCTTGCCAAGACTCTTCACTGGTTTTTTTAGAGACAGTTGGGATTGGTGCCCCCCCTCCCCCTATGCTGAAGCGGAACCTGTCCACAACTTTGCCCCTCTTCAGCACCAGTGACCGCGATTTCTCCGGCTTAAACCTCATCCTTGCTCATCCACACAGCTCCTCCAGCCCTTGCAGAATCCACCTGCTTCCTGGTACTGACTCAGTGGTAATGGTAAGATCATCCATGTATGCCCTGAATGGTGGTTGCCGCACTCCCGTTGCAGTCTTTGGGCCCCGACACCTAGTTTCAGCAGACTTAACTAGCATGTTCATTGCCACGGCAAAAAGGATCACAGAGATGGTACAGCCTGTGATGATCCCAACCGCAACTCTGTGCCAATCTGATGTTACAAGCCCTGCTGACACTCTCATATTAAACTGATTGTAGTAGTCCATAATGAGTTGTGTGACCTCGCCTGGCACATGATGCCTCTCCAAGGTTGCTTGGACCAGCTTGTGTGGGATGGATCCATAAGCGTTAGCGAGGTCGAGCCAAAGCACTGCCAAGTCTCCTTTGTTCTCCCGAGCTTCCCTAATGAGCTGGGTCACCACTCCCGAATGCTCCAAGCAACCTGGCACCCCGGATCTGCCGCCCTTCTGCACTGAAGTGTCGATGTAGCTGTTGCTGGAGAGAAAGTCGGTCAACCGCCTTGCTACTATGCTGAAGAAGATTTTCCCTTCCACACTCGGCAAGGAAATAATCCTGAACTGGTCGATGTTCTTGGAATTTTCTTCCTTTGGGATCCAGACTCCCTCAGCATATCGCCACTGCTGTGCCACCTTCCCTCTTCTCCAGATGACTTTCAAGATCTTCCATAGCCGCTTCAGTAACAGGGGACAGTTCTTATAAACCTTGTACGACACTCCACTTCGCCCGGGAGCTGAACTGGTTCGGGTTTTCCTCACAACATCCTGCACCTCTTGAAGGAGCGGCTCTCTTCCATCAAACTCTTTCGTGAGGGGTGGTGGTTGTATCAGGGTGTTGCAATGGTCCAGTTCCTGCTGCCTGTCAGGATCGCTGTAGGTGGTCTGGATGTGCTGATCTCACTCTTCCTTAGAGCAAGTCAATCTCCCCCCACGCTTCTGTCCCAAGAGTTGCTTGGTGAAGCCATAGGGGTTGGCGATGAAGGATGCCCGCTTCCTGGGCCTTTCCTTCTGCCTCCGCCGGTGCCACTCAGCTCTTTGGAGAGTCAACAGCTTCTTTCTCAGGATGGTTTGCAGCTCTGCCAAGGAGGGCGTTGTTCCTCGCTTGCTTCCTTGTGCTGCCTCTTAAGAGACTTGAGCTGGATTTTTGCTGCTCTCTGGTTCATGGTGAAGGGTGCTCTTTCCGTCCTCTTCTCCACTACTCCGAACCTTTCCACAGCCAGACGAACGATGATTATTGTCATCGTTTGAAGTCTTCGATCCGCGTAGCCCCTCGTTGTTGCCTCTAACGCAGAGTCGACATCCCTGTTGAACTGCTGCCAGACTGCCGTCTTACAGGCCTGCGGCCAATTGACTCGAACCCTCTCCGGAAGTCTGTTCTGTTCTATCTATCTATTAGAGATAGACAGATAGATAGATAGACAGCTAGACAGATAGATAGATAGATAGTTATTTTTTTTAAGCTCTGGTTGGTACTGAGGAATAGGGCAGTGGTGGCCTAGTGGTATAGGTGGAATAGGTGGTATAGGACACTGGAACGCTGATCCTAAGATTGGGGTTCAAGTCCCACTCTCCACAGGTTGTTACTGTCTCCCCAGTGCAGCTAACTGGGTTATCAAAGGCCGGCCATGTCTCTCACTGTCTATGGTGAAAGGTTCATGTAAAAGAACCATTGCTGACTTGTGACAAGAGTAGCTGCAAAGCCGTCAGCATGTTTCCGCCCTGTGATGGCCTGGCAAGCTGTCCGGGGTGTACTCTGCCCTCGCCCGGAGTCGGCCGAGTTGGGCGCCAGCCTCCCCGGAACCCTAATTAGGATTAAGCAATAACAGAAAATGAACTGGTACTGAGGAACATAAAGACCTTTTCCTTTCGGCTTTTCCCTTCAGGGGTCGCCACAGCGAATCATCTGCCTCCATCTCACCCTATCCTCTGCATCTCCTTCTCTTACACCAACTGCCTTCATGTCCTCCTTCACCACGTCCATGAATCGTCTCTTTGGTCTTCCTCTAGGCCTTCTGCCTGGTAGTTCCAACCTCAGCATCTTACTACCAATATACTCACTATCCCTCCTCTGTCCATGTCCAAACCATCTCAATCTGGCCTCTCTGACTTTGTCTCCAAAATGTCTGACATGTGCTGTCCCTCTGATGTGCTCATTCCTGATCCTATCCATCCTCGTTACTCCCAAAGAGAACCTCAATATTTTCATCTCTGCTACTTCCAGCTCTGCCTCCTGTCTTTTCCCCAGGGCCACTGTTTCTAAACCATACAACATCGCTGGCCTCAACACCGTCTTGTACACTTGTCCCTTGATTCTTGCCGATACCTTCCTATCACACATCACACCGGACACTTTTCTCCAACCATTCCAACCAGCCTGCACACGCATCTTCACCCCTTTTCCACAGTCTCCACTGCTCTGGATTGTTGGGCCTAAGTACTTAAAATCCTCCACCTTCCTTATCTCTGCTCCCTGTAACCTCACCGTTCCTGTTGGGTCCTTGGCATTCATACACATGTATTCTGTCTTACTGAGGTGAACCTTCATTCCCCTCCTTTCCAGGGCATATCTCCACCTCTCTAAATTTTCCTGCACTTGTTCGCTGATCTCACTGCAGATCACAATGTTATCTGCAAACATTATAGTCCATGGAGATTCTTGGCTAACCTCGTCTGTCAGCCTGTCCATCAATATAGCAAACAAGAAAGGGCTCAGAGCTGACCCTTGATGCAGTCCCACCTCCACCTTGAATTCGTCAGTCACACCGACAGCACACCTCATCACTGTCTTACATCTCTCATACATGTCCTGCACCACTCTAACATACTTCTCTGCCACTCCAGACTTCCTCATATAATACCGCAGTTCCTCTCTCGGCACCCTGTCATATGCTTTCTCCAGATCCACAAAGGCACAATGCACCTCCTTCTGACCTTCTCTGTACTTCTCCATTAACATCCTCAAGGCAAACACTGCATCTGTGGTGCTCTTTCTTGGCATGAAACCAAACTGTTGTTCACAAATGCTGACCTCTGCCCTTAGTCTAGCTTCCACTATTCTTTCCCATAACTTCATTGTATGGCTCATCAACTTTATCCCTCTGTAGTTGCCACAACTCTGCACATCTCCCTTGTTCTTAAAAATGGGCACCAGCACACTTCTCCTCCATTCCTCTGGCATCCTCTCTCTCTCCAAGACCTTGTTGAATGTTCTTGTCAGGTAATCTACTGCTACCTATCCTACACACGTCCATACCTCCACCGGTATGTCATCAGAACCAACTGCCTTTCCCCTCTTCATCCTCTTCAATGCCCTCCTCACTTCACCCTCACTAATCTTTGCTACTTCCTGGTCCTCAACAGTCACCTCTTCTACTCTTTTTTTCCTCTCTCATTTTCCTCATTCATCAGCTCTTCAAAGTACTCCTTCCATCTTCCCAGCACACTTCTGTCATCAGACAATACATTTCCCTCTCTGTCCTTAATCACTCTAACTTGCTGCACATCCTTCCCATCTCTATTTCTCTGCTGTGCCAACCTGTATAAATCATTTTCTCCCTCTTTACTTTCCAACCGAGCATACAAGTCATCCTACGCCCTTTGTTTGGCATTTGACACCACTACCTTCGCCTTACGCTGTATCTCCCTGTACTCCTGTTTACTCTCTTCGGTCCTCTTAATGTCCCACTTCTTTTTAGCTAACCTCTTCCTTTGTACACAGTCCTGCACTTCCTCATTCCACCACCAAGTCTCCTTATCTACTCTCCTTCCAGATGACACACCAAGTATTCTTCTATCTGTCTCCCTTATCAGATTAGCTGTAGTTGTCCACTCATCTGGCAGCACTTCCTGACCACCCAAAGCCTGTTTCAACTCCTCCTTGAAGATAACACGACACTCTTCCTCTTTCAGCTTCCACCACTTTGTCTTCTGCTCTGCCTTTGCCTTCTTCACCTTCCTCACCATCAGCATCATCCTGCACACCACCATCCTATGCTGTTTGGCAACACTCTCACCCACTACTCCTTTGCAGTCACTGACTTCCTTCAAATTACATCGCCTACACAAGATGTAGTCCAACTGTGTGCGCCTACCTCCGCTTTTATAAGTCATCCAATGCTCCTGTCTCTTCTGTTAGAAAGTATTTACCACAGCCATTTCCATCCTTTTTGCAAAATCTACGAACATCTGTCCTTCTGAGTTCCTGTACTGGATACCAAACCTACCCATCACTTCCTCGTCCCCTCTGTTTCCTTCACCAACATGTCCATTGAAGTCTGCACCAATGACCACTCTTTCACCTCTGGGGGTACTCTGCATCACTTCATCTAACTCACTCCAGAATCTCTCCTTCTCTTCTAGCTCACATCCTGCCTGTGGGGCATAAGCACTAACAACATTGAACATTACACCTTCAATTTCTAACTTGAGACTCATCACTCTGTCTGACACTCTTTTCACTTCGAGAACATTCCTGACAAACCCCTCCTTCAAGATGACTCCTACTCCATTTCTCTTCCCATCCACACCATGATAAAACAGCTTAAACCCTGCTCCTAAGCTTCTAGCCTTGCTACCTTTCCACCTGGTCTCCTGAACACACAGTATGTCCACCTTCCTCCTCTGCATCATGTCAGCCAGCTCTCTACTTTTTCCGGTTATAGTTCCAACATTCAAAGTCCCTACTTTCAGTCCTCGACTCATGCCTTTTCTCTTCTCTCTCTGCCTATGGACACACCTCCTGCCTCTCCTTCTTCGACGTCTTTGACCAACAGTAGTCCAATTTCCACCAGCACCCTGTTGGTTAACAGCACTGATGGCGGTCGTTGTTAACACAGGCCTCGACCGATCCGGTATGAATTTCTTTGTTGTGACTCGCATGTTTTATTTGGATTTTTGTTGTACGCCGGATGCCCTCCTGACGCAACCCTCTGCATTTATCCGGGCTTGGGACCGGCGTGAGGGAGAGACACTGGCTTGTGCCCCTCCCTCAAGGCTGCATTGAGGAACATAAAGACCTAACTTCCATAATTACCAGACACACGAAAAATTCACCAACTGGTTGAACAGAATACCAGGTGATGTCATTGCAACAGCCCCCAAATCACATTGTTTCATCTGGATAAAAAAAAAAGTATGAGTGAGTTTGTGTGTGTGGGGATCATGAGGGTTCTCTGCCCATTACTAACAGAGTCACACAATAAACTGTAAAACCTGCATTGTAGAGGAGTCCTCCTATCCCGGAACATGCAGTGTTTAACCATCTGTTTTTTAGAGTAAGATTTTGGGGTATCTGAACCTCCGTTACCACATATCACAACAGCATCATCCACGGGCTATCAGGTTCCTCAATAACTCAGTGTGCCTTACTACACCAACATCTTCATCATAACCTAACTCTCTTACGGACTGTTCATATAACACTGAAAATTGGCACAAAGTCACTTTACACCTACCACTGCATAATTTAGTATGCACTGCTCTTTTCCTTCTCATTTTACATTACACTGACACTTTAAACTTGCACAAGTCTCTGACTCATTCATTTGCTGAAGCATTGAACTCTACAAGGGTCTTAGGAAGGCTGAAGCTTACCTCTGCCAACACGAGGTGAAGGTGAAGCGCACCCTGAATAGCTTGCCAGATCATCACAGTGCTTCACACAAAACAACTTACACCTTCTTTCTGTGGGATAAAGGAGCTAAGCATTACACATCCGTGCTCTTCACCCCATAATGTATGGGATGGAAGCACACTATTCATGATGGTCTCAAAAAGGTGAAGAAAAGTTTAACAAACAATCAGAGACAGTAAAGACAACAATTCCAGTTATTACCATTATCTTACGAGATAGCTGGTTGCTTACTACTTACTGTATTGCACACAAGCTGCTTGTCCTTGTGACTTGACACCGTTTCATATTTTATTCTTCTTTTCTATTTTGCCTTTAATGCACCAACAGCCTTAGAGGAACATTAATTAAACCTTACTGTGTACCTGCTCCTTCATGGACCACCACCTCGCCGCAGTGAAAGAGCTTGCTTGGTTTAATGACCTACAAGAGGTATGTTGGCTGGAGCTTAAGCTCCTGGCAGAGCCACCCATGCCAAACAGGTCAATGGGTAGGAGCCAGACAAAGAGCAGTCCACCGGTCCTCCAAGTTGGGGATTGGACACAGGGCTAACAACCCTGTCCCTTAAAAAACAAAAATGTTTGTTCCAGAAACCTACATTAGAGTATCTAACATTGATGGCAACGGTAATGAGGCAACTGGACTGATGACGGACGACAGACAAACTCGAGAGGGAGCTGGCGCACCAATGGTGTATGGGTGATTGTGTGAGTGAGTGAAGTAGTTGGTGCAAGTATGTGTGACTAAGTGTGTGTGTGTGTGTGTGTGTGCGAGTGAGTGAGTGAATGGGTGATTGTGTGAAAAAGTTGGTGCATGTGTGTGTGAGTGAGTGAAGGTGGTGTGTGTGTGTGTGTGATTGTGTGAAGGTGGTGTGTGTGTGTGACTGTAAGTGTGTGTAAGTGAGTGAGTGAGTGAGTGAAGAAGGTGGTGTGTGTGTGTGCGAGTGAGTGAAGAAGGTGGTGTGTGTGTGTGCGAGTGAGTGAAGAAGGTGGTGTGTGTGTGTGCGAGTGAGTGAAGAAGGTGGTGTGTGTGTGTGCGAGTGAGTGAAGAAGGTGGTGTGTGTGTGTGCGAGTGAGTGAAGAAGGTGGTGTGTGTGTGTGCGAGTGAGTGAAGAAGGTGGTGTGTGTGTGTGCGAGTGAGTGAAGAAGGGGGTGTGTGTGTGTGCGAGTGAGTGAAGAAGGTGGTGTGTGTGTGTGCGAGTGAGTGAAGAAGGTGGTGTGTGTGTGAGTGAGTGAGTGAAGAAGGTGGTGTGTGTGTGAGTGAGTGAGTGAAAAAGTTGGTGCAAGTGTGTGTGTGTGGGTGTGCGAGTGAGTGAATCGGTGAGTGAATGGGTGATTGTGTGAAGGTGGTGTGTGCGCGTGTGAGTGAGTGAAGAAGTTGGTGCAAGTATGTGTGACTAAGTGTGTGTGTGTGTGTGTGTGTGTGAGTGAATGAGTGAAGAAGGTGGTGCGTGTGTGTATGTGAGTGAGTGAATCGGTTAGTGAATGGGTGATTGTGTGAAGGTGGTGTGTGTGTGTGTGTGAGTGAGTGAAGAAGTTGGTGTGTGTGTGAGTGAGTGAAGTTGGTGCGTGCGTGTAAGTGAGTGAGTGAAAAAGTTGGTGCAAGTGTGTGTGTGCGAGTGAGTGAATCGGTGAGTGAATGGGTGATTGTGTGAAGGTGGTGTGTGTGAGTGAGTGAATGGGTGATTGTGTGAAGGTGGTGTGTGTGTGTGTGTGTGTGTGTGTGTGTGAGTGAGTGAAGAAGTTGGTGCATGTGTGTGTGAATCGGGAGTGAATGGGTGATTGTGTGAGTGAGTGAAGAAGTTGGTGCGTGTGTGTGAGTGATTGTGTGTGTGAGTGAGTGAATGTGTGTGTGAATGAGTGAAGAAGGGGGAGTGTGTGTGTGAGTGAGTGAATGTGTGTGTGAATGAGTGAAGAAGGTGGTGTGTGTGTGTGAGTGAGTGAATGTGTGTGTGAATGAGTGAAGAAGGTGGTGTGTGTGTGTGAGTGAGTGAATGTGTGTGTGAATGAGTGAAGAAGGTGGTGTGTGTGTGAGTGAGTGAATGTGTGTGTGAATGAGTGAAGAAGGTGGTGTGTGTGTGTGTGAGTGAGTGAATGTGTGTGTGAATGAGTGAAGAAGGTGGTGTGTGTGTGTGAGTGAGTGAATGTGTGTGTGAATGAGTGAAGAAGGTGGTGTGTGTGTGTGTGTGAGTGAGTGAATGTGTGTGTGAGTGAGTGAATCGGTGAGTGAATGGGTGATTGTGTGAAGGTGGTGTGTGTGTGTGTGAGTGAGTGAAGAAGTTGGTGCATGTGTGTGTGTGAATCGGTGAGTGAATGGGTGATTGTGTGAGTGAGTGAAGAAGTTGGTGTGTGTGTGTGAGTGAGTGAAGTTGGTGCGTGCGTGTAAGTGAGTGAGTGAAAAAGTTGGTGCAAGTGTGTGTGTGTGAGTGAGTGAATGGGTGATTGTGTGAAGGTGGTGTGTGTGTGTGTGTGTGTGTGTGAGTGAGTGAAGAAGTTGGTGCATGTGTGTGTGAATCGGTGAGTGAATGGGTGATTGTGTGAGTGAGTGAAGAAGTTGGTGCAAGTATGTGTGACTAAGTGTGTGTGTGTGTGCGTGATTGGGTGATTGTGTGAGTGAGTGAAGAAGGTGGTGCGTGTGTGTGTGTGTGAATGTGTGTGTGAGAGTGAGTGAATGTGTGTGTGAATGAGTGAAGGTGGTGTGTGTGTGTGTGAGTGAGTGAATGTGTGTGTGAATGAGTGAAGAAGGTGGTGTGTGTGTGTGTGTGTGTGTGTGTGAGTGAGTGAATCGGTGAGTGAATGGGTGATTGTGTGAAGGTGGTGTGTGTGTGTGAATGAGTGAAGAAGTTGGTGCATGTGTGTGTGTGAATCGGTGAGTGAATGGGTGATTGTGTGAGTGAGTGAAGAGGTTGGTGCAAGTATGTGTGACTAAGTGTGTATGTGTGAGTGAATGAGTGATTGTGTGAGTGTGTGAAAAAGTTGGTGCATGTCTGTGTGAGTGAGTGAATGGGTGAGTGTGTGAAGGTGGTGTGTGTGTGTGTGTGTGTGAGTGAGTGAATGGGTGATTGTGTGAGTGTGTGAAAAAGTTGGTGCATGTGTGTGTGTGAGTGAGTGAATGTGTGTGTGTGTGTGAGTGAATAAGTGAAGAAGGTGGTGTGTGTGTGTGTGTGTGTGAGTGAGTGAATGTGTGTGTGAGTGAGTGAGTGAATGAGTGAAGAAGGTGGTGTGTGTGAGTGAGTGAAGTTGGTGTGTGTGTGAGTGAGTGAAAAAGTTAGTGCATGTGTGTGTGAGTGAGTGAGTGAGTGAGTGAATGGGTGTTTGAGTGTGTGTGTGTGAGTGAGTGAATTGGTAAGTGAGTGGATGTGTGAGTGAGTGACTGAAGTTGGTGCATGTGTGTGTGTGAGTGAGTGAATAAGTTGGTGCGTGTGCCTGTTTGTGTGAGTGAGTGAATGGGTGATTGTGTGAGTGAGTGAAGTTGGTGCATGTGTGTGTGTGTGTGTGTGAGTGAGTGAGTGAATGGGTGATTGTGTGAGCAAGTGAGCGCGCGTGTGAGTGGGTGATTGTGTGAGTATGTGAAAAAGTTGGTGCATGTGTGTGAGTGAGTGGGTGATTAAGTTGGTGCGTGTGTCTATGTGTGTGAGTGAGTGAATGGGTGATTGTGTGAGTGAGTGAAGAAGTTGGTGCATGTGTGTGTGTGTGTGTGTGTGAGAGTGAGTGAGTGAATGGGTGATTGAGTGAGTGTGTGTGTGAGTGAAGAAGTTGGTGCGTGCGTGTGTGTGTGTGTGTGTGTGAGTGAGTGAATTGGTAAGTGAGTGGATGTGTGAGTGAGTGACTGAAGTTGGTGCATGTGTGCGAGTGAGTGGGTGATTAAGTTGGTGCGTGTGCCTGTGTGTGTGAGTGAGTGAATGGGTGATTGTGTGAGCGAGTGAGCGCGTGTGTGAGTGGGTGATTGTGTGAAAAGTTGGTGCATGTGTGTGTGTGAGTGAGTGAAGAAGTTGGTGCATGTGTGTGTGTGTGTGTGAGTGAATGGGTGATTGAGTGAGTGTGTGTGTAAGTGAGTGAGTGAAGAAGTTGGTGCATGTGTGTGTGAGTGAGTGAATTGGTAAGTGAGTGGATGTATGAGTGAGTGACTGAAGTTGGGTGTGTGTGACTAAGTGTGTGTGAATCGGTGAATGAGTGAAGAAGTTGGTGCATGTGTGTGTGTGTGTGTGTGTGTGAGTGAATGAGTGAAGTTGGTGTGTGTGTGTGTGTGCGCGAGTGAGTGAATGGATGATTGTGTGAAGAAGGTGGTGTGTGTGTGTGTGTGAGTGAGTGAATGAGTGAGTGAAGAAGTTGGTGCATGTGTGTGAATCAGTGAGTGAATGGGTGATTGTGTGAGTGAGTGAAGAAGTTGGTGCGTGTGTGTGTGAAGAAGTTGGTGCGTGTGTGTGTGTGTGAAGAAGTTGGTGCGTGTGTGTGTGAAGAAGTTGGTGCGTGTGTGTGTGTGAAGAAGTTGGTGCGTGTGTGTGTGTGAAGAAGTTGGTGCGTGTGTGTGTGTGAAGTTGGTGCGTGTGTGTGTGTGAAGAAGTTGGTGCGTGTGTGTGTGTGAAGAAGTTGGTGCGTGTGTGTGTGTGAAGAAGTTGGTGCGTGTGTGTGTGTGAAGAAGTTGGTGCGTGTGTGTGTGTGAAGAAGTTGGTGCGTGTGTGTGTGTGAAGAAGTTGGTGCGTGTGTGTGTGAAGTTGGTGCGTGTGTGTGTGAAGAAGTTGGTGCGTGTGTGTGAAGAAGTTGGTGCGTGTGTGTGTGAAGAAGTTGGTGCGTGTGTGTGTGTGTGAAGAAGTTGGTGCGTGTGTGTGTGAAGAAGTTGGTGCGTGTGTGTGTGAAGAAGTTGGTGCGTGTGTGTGTGTGAAGAAGTTGGTGCGTGTGTGTGTGTGTGAAGAAGTTGGTGCGTGTGTGTGTGAAGTTGGTGCGTGTGTGTGTGTGAAGAAGTTGGTGCGTGTGTGTGTGTGAAGAAGTTGGTGCGTGTGTGTGTGAAGAAGTTGGTGCGTGTGTGTGTGAAGAAGTTGGTGCGTGTGTGTGTGAAGAAGTTGGTGCGTGTGTGTGTGAGTGAGTGAGTGAAGAAGTTGATGTGTGTGTGAAAAAGTTGGTGCAAGTGTGTGTGTGTGAGTGAGTGAATGGGTGATTGTGTGAAGAAGTTGGTGCGTGTGTGTGAGAATCGGTGAGTGAATGGGTGATTGTGTGAGTGTGTGAAGTTAGTCTGTGTGTGTGTGTGTGAGTCGGTGAGTGAATGGGTGATTGTGTGAAGAAGTTGGTGCGTGTGTCTGTGTGTGTGTGAGTGAGTGAAGAAGTTGGAGCGTGTGTGTGAGTGTGTGAAGAAGTTGGTGCGTGTGTGTGTGTGTGTGAGTGTGTGAGTGAAAAAGTTGGTGCAAGTGTGTGTGTGAGTGTGTGAGTGAGTGAATGGGTGATTGTGTGAAGTTGGTGCGTGTGTCTGTGTGTGTGTGTGTGTGTGAGAATCGGTGAGTGAATGGGTGATTGTGTGAGTGTGTGTGAGTGTGCGAGTGAGTGAGTCGGTGAGTGAATGGGTGATTGTGTGAAGAAGTTAGTGTGTGTGTGTGTGTGAGTGTGTGTGTGAGTGAGTGAAGAAGTTGGTGCGTGTGTCTGTGTGTGTGAGAATCGGTGAGTGAATGGGTGATTGTGTGAGTGTGTGAGTGAGTGAGTGAGTCGGTGAGTGAATGGGT
Source organism: Plotosus lineatus (assembly GCA_024760905.1). Lineage (NCBI taxonomy): Eukaryota > Metazoa > Chordata > Actinopteri > Siluriformes > Plotosidae > Plotosus > Plotosus lineatus. The sequence continues at coordinate 2,248,125 of CM045748.1, forward strand.
GATTGTGTGAAGAAGTTAGTGTGTGTGTGCGAGTGAAAAAGTTGGTGCAAGTGTGTGTGTGTGGAGTGAGTGAATCGGTGAGTGAATGGGTGATTGTGTGAAGAAGTTGGTGCGTGTGTCTGTGTGTGTGTGTGAGAATCGGTGAGTGAATGGGTGATTGTGTGAGTGTGTGAGTGAGTGAGTCGGTGAGTGAATGGGTGATTGTGTGAAGAAGTTAGTGTGTGTGTGAGTGAGTGAAGAAGTTGGTGCGTGTGTCTGTGTGTGTGTGTGTGAGAATCGGTGAGTGAATGGGTGATTGTGTGAGTGTGTGTGAGTGTGTGAGTGAGTGAGTGAGTCGGTGAGTGAATGGGTGATTGTGTGAAGAAGTTGGTGCGTGTGTGTGTGAGAATCGGTGAGTGAATGGGTGATTGTGTGAGTGTGTGAAGTTAGTGTGTGTGTGTGTGTGTGTGTGAGAATGTGTGTGTGTGTGAGTCGGTGAGTGAATGGGTGAGTGTGTGAAGTTAGTGTGTGTGTGTGTGTGTGTGTGTGAGTCAGTGAGTGAATGGGTGAGTGTGTGAAGTTAGTGTGTGTGTGTGTGTGTGTGTGAGAATGTGTGTGTGTGTGAGTCGGTGAGTGAATGGGTGATTGTGTGAGTGGTTTTAACACTGAAGAACGCCATGAATATGCGGCTGTAGTGGAGGAGAATGATGCTCACCTCAAAGATTCAGGCGCATTTCGTGTGAAAGTCGTCCAGCACTAACAGGGCGTGGCACCTCGCTCAGCTGATGGAAGAATCACATTTTTAATGCATATTTTTGTAGCTTTAACACACTTTGACTTGGACTTTAAAATAGAAAACCTCCAGGTCATACTCTTCTTTTTAACTAAAAACACCATTCTTACATTTCCGAATAGTGATAAAAATAATTATAACAACAACAATAAACCTGATTTTTTTTTTTTTTTTTAATTCCTGAACCTAATCCTGACTGTTCTGTAACACATAATGAAGTTTAAAATACCTGTCCAGCTCACTGAGGCACTCAATCGCTCATCTCACGCTCATCTCTGATTCTTCCTCCGAAATGATCCACTCTTCTTTTATTACCTCATGAAACCGGAAATGGAACTTCACGTTGCCTCCCTCGTGCTTTCTCTCCGAGGTGCTGAATGAAAGACACCGTGCGCGCTTTTCCACAGTCAGATCCCACACTGCACCTGAACCTCCAGCCCCTCCTCCCAGTCCATTCCACAAGGGGCGGGGCTCAGACTTGCTCCGCATCCAATCACAGTAAGAAACGGATTGATGGACACTGAAAGCTGGACCGCTTGAGCTCGAGCCGCATGAGCTGAGTGCCTGGAAACTCGGTCATCAATTTTACTTATCAGCCAAGATGATCAAACCTCTCAGAACATTTACTAATGTATTATATTATCTTTAATGACCCGTGAAGGGAATGGGTGGAGCTATTAGTGGAATATAAGTATAATACAACCTTCATAAGTAAATTGATACATTATGAGCACTGATTTGTGATTAATGTAAAAAATAGAGAATACCACAGAATATTTCGTCAGTATTGACATTATTGGTAATTAAGTGAATAATTGAGGTTTGTAGTTAATGATTATAAGCATATTTTACAATTATAGGCATATTTTTATTTTTCTGTTTATTATTTTTTTTATTACAAACGTTTCCCCCGCACCTCACCCAGAGTCGGCTGAAATGGAAACCAGCCTCCTCGAGACCCTAATTAGGATAAAGCAGTTCAGGAAATGAATGAATAAATTAATTATGAATACCAGGTTTAATTTTTTTCGAAATGCATTTTATCCAGAGGTTTATGAAATCACCAGCAGGCGGCGACAAAACTACAGTCATTTTGAAGTACCGTCATTTTATCTTCTTCTTGTCCTTTCGGCTTTTCCCTTCAGGGGTCGCCACAGCGAATAATCTGCCTCCATCTCACCCTATCCTTTGCATCTTCTTCTCTTACACCAACGACCTTCATGTCCTCCTTCACCACATCCATAAATCGTCTCTTTGGTCTTCCTCTAGGCCTTTTGCCTGGTAGTTCAGTATGTCATTCTTTCTTGTGATTCGCATAGTTTATTTGGCATTTGTTTTACGCCGGATGCCCTTCCTGACGCAACCCTCTGCATTTATCTGGGCTTGGGACCGGCGTGAGGGAGAGACACTGGTTTGTGCCCCCCCCCCCCCCCCTTCACGGCTGCATTAAGTACCGTCATTTTATATTACGATATAATCTACCATGAAAGTAACGTTACATTCCTACAATGATGCTCATTCATTCATCCATTCATTCATTCATTCATTATCTGTAACTGCTTAATCCTAATTAGGGTGGCGGGGAGGCTGGTGCCCATCCCAGCCGACTCCAGGCAAGGGCAGAGTACACCCTGGACGGCTCACCAGGCTATCACAAGGCAGAAACATGCTGACAGCTATGTAGCCTACACTTGTCGAAAGTCAGCAATGTTTTTTTAACATGACCCTCTCACTACAGACACTGAGAGACATGGCCAGCCTTTGATAACCCAGTTAATGCACTGGGGGGAGAGCTAGGGCATAGGCTGGTCTGACTGTGGGGGGGTGCACATCTCGGTTGACCAGAACTCGAGTCCTAGGGGCTATAGGCCTAAGGAGTGTAGAGAAACATAAGAACAAATTGAACACCAGACTTTTAATTATATACATAATTTGGGTCATAATTAAAATTGGCGTAGAGGTCTTATAAATGATGTTATAAATCAGTTTAGAGTTATCATGTACATTACAAAAATAACAGTTAGTTACATTCACCAGTTTTCCTCTCGCCTGTTACGGTCATGCACAACTGGTTTGTACGAGCTACAAGAGCACAAATTAAGGCTTGATCAGAGATTTCAGCTCAAGTCGCCTGGGGTGGATGGAAGCATAAATGTCAATCACTCGATCAAGATCGACATGTTCAGTGTAGTGGGTGTTGATGAGCACCAATGATGAAAGTCTCTCTTGACCCATGGTTGCTCTCAAGTATGAATGGAGGCACCGCAGTGTACTTGCACTCCTTTCACATTCACATGAAGTCAGTGGAAGGGTGCAGTTTTAATTATATACATAATTTGGGTCATTAAAATTGGCGTAGAGGTCTTATAAATGATGTTATAAATTAGTTTAGAGTTATCATGTACATTACAAAAATAACAGTTAGTTACAGTGACCAGTTTTCCTCTCGCCTGTTATGGTCATGCACAACTGATGTGTACGAACTACAAGAGCACAAATTAAGGCTTGATCAGAGACGTCAGCTCAAGACGCCTGGGGTGGATGGAAGCATAAATGTCAATCACTCGATCAAGATCTACATGTTTAGTGTAGTGGATGTTGATGAGCGCCAATGATAAGCCTCTCTTGACCCATGGTTGCTCTCAAGTATGAATGGAGGCACCGCAGTGTACTTGCACTCCTTTCATATTCACATGAAGTCAGTGGAAGGGTGCAGATAATTTGCAGAACAGTAAATATGTTCAGAAATGTCACTTGATCACATTCTTTAATGGCTGCTACCGGTGACTATGGTCTTTTCTACTCTGGCATCTTTTCGTACCTTGCCTTTCATCGTTTTAACTCCTGTGAAACCAACTCAGGTCATGGAAGGTCAATACTGTATAGGCCAATGGCCTCATCAATGTCAATGACTGAAGTTTTGCAAATGATTGCAGGGACAAGACCCAACAGTGATGCTGCCTTTCGTGCCAAGCTTGAAAACTGAGCGTCCAGATTTTCATTGATGTGATCCAAGAATGGATTTGCAAGGTTCAGCCTGTAGTGGTCACAAATGGAAAGTGAGGCGACATTGTTGCGGTGCTGCTGTCTTCCTGCAACTCTAGGTTTAGTGGGTTATGTGCCAATCTTTTCTGCCATTCGAACTGTTTGATTGTAGATCTTGGTAAACTCTTCCTCAACCTGATGTCTCTCCTCTTTGTAAGTGTCCTTTACTTCCTGGACCATTTCATGCCCTTGCATAATGTCCACAGAGGACCCTTGTAGCTTGACTGTAAGACCTGGCAGCTGTGAAAGCTAGTGATACACGGTTATGAATGTAACAACGAAATCAAAGCTGGTGATTCCTGTGAGAACTTGCTGAGCATCACTCTTGCTTTGGGTCGACCAGTCCTTGTGCATTCCATTAAAGCCTTTGTGCAGTTCCTCGTACTCCTGCAGATGCATGATGTATCCTATAATCTCAAGTGCATCCACAATAAACATGAAACCCTGGTAGAAATGCTGGTAGGCATTGTCGTGCTCTGCCCATTTTGTTCTGCACGAGTCTATCAGGCATTTCCTTTTTACTGATCCATCATGATCGGTTTTGAGACTGACTATGGTTTTGCAGCAGCTTGTTTCGTTACAGGTGAATTTGAAAGAAAAGGCAACAGTTCTTGAGTTTATCTAACATGTTGCATACTTGTGGAATCTTGCAAGAGTTACTAATGACTAGGTTTAGGCAGTGTCCATTGCTGTGAATATAAGTTGCTAATGGTGAACACTGCTGAATTCAAAAGGGATACTTCATACCGGAAGCAGTACTACTAAGAAACTGTGAAAGAAACTCAGAAACTGTGCTTTATTCTCACAAACCGCGCTTTGTTTGATTGACAGTGTTCAGCTATTATTGCTTACTGATAATATAACAGCAAAACAATGTGTTCAATTTTATGTGCTTGTCCAGTGGAACTCACCTCCTGCTGTGGGAAGGGGGCACCCTGTGCAATCCCCCATCCTACGCACTTGGGACAGTGACAACCTGTGGAAAATGGGAATTGAACCCTCATCCTTAGGATCAGTTATCCAGCACCTTTACCACCAGGCCACCACTGCTCTATTACAATGATGATACAGATAATAAAACATACAAATAAAGACAGGAACCAAACCATTATTCGGAGAACCACGTGAGTAACCATGCATACAGAATGAACATGGTGTGATGAATAAAAAACTGTTTTAATAATTATTTTAATTTTAAAAATAAAACAATATTTTTGTAAACCCAGAGCTGCAGTGAACTGCAACCGGAACCACAACATCTACATATCTGGTGGCCCAATGAGTTGATAATAAAGCCGCTTAGGCCAGAGCACAAAGGTCTGATTAGTTTCTGGTGATAGTAAGGACATGCCTGAACACACACACACACACACACACACACACACACACACACACACACACACACACACACACACACACACACACACTAAAGAGCCACAATTCCAGCTTTTCACTCCTCAGTGGCTCCTGTCGACAGAGGTGCTGCATCTGTCCATTTGCATGGGTATTCTCTATCTCACCTCACTCTCTCTCTCTCTCTCTCTCTCTCTCTCTCTCGCTCTCTCTCTCACACACACACACACACACACACACACACACACACACACACACACACACACACACACACCACTGGACGGGGATGAAAGCAGCCACAAAGAGGAAGAGGTGGAGAAGGAAGAAAAGATGAGATACTGCAGAGAGAGGAAAAAAGAAAGAGGAAGAAAAAATAGGAGAGTGATGCAGTAACAGAAATAGAGAGAGTGGGTGAGACGGAAGGGGAAGAAGAAAGGGAGGAGAAATGGAGACATTTAAATCACTGAGCAGGGCTGGGGGGGGGCAAAGACAGAGAGAGGGAGGGAGAGAGAGAGAGTGAGAGAGAGAAAGAGAGCGAGCGAGAGAGAGAGAGTCACAGCAGAAGTAATGTGTTTTGACAGACTTGAGGAGTTAAGGAACAGAAAGAGGGGGCAGGCAGAGATAGACAGAAACGCACGTAGAGAGAAAGACAGCAAAAGAGGTTTTAATAAATCTTTATTTTTCCAATTTATAACTGAGCTCTTTCATTCTATTTTTTGTGGTGAGCCAGGTTGTCAAACTGCCCTGAACTATTATAAAATCAACCAAACATATTTTACATTTTTTGTGTATTGTGGACCAAAGTTTAACCTTTTGAAAAGAAATGTATTATTTTTTTATTACAAAAGGGGCAGGTTGTCGCTCTGGTGTAGTTGATAGGTGCCATGTGTCTATTTTAAGCCAAAACCCCATGCACAACCCTCCTTTGCAGATCTGCTGTACGCTCATCTACAGGAAAACCATCCATCCATCATAGCTTTAATAGCCACCACTCTGACTGGGGATACAACAAAGAAAGAGGAACTCTTAGATCAGCTCGCTGGAATAAAGAACACTCCCCAGATCTAGTATTCGTCACAAAAGACACAAAAGGAAACTCACTCCTTGTTACTAGAGAAGTCTTGAAGGATTTCCTACACAGCCAGCATCGACCTATCCTCATAAGAACCGGAATCCAAACCCCAAAGATCAACTCCTTGCCCTCGCTACGATGGGCACTTCGAAAAGCAGATTGGAAAGCCTTTTCTGAAGAAATTGGCAAGACCTGCCAAAGGATTCCACACAAGTCTGAAAATATAAGTAGATTTAACAAACTCCTACTAAAATCTGCAAAAAAACCCCACATACCTAAAGGATGCCGCAAATGGTACATCCCTTGCTGGACAGAGCGCAGCAAAGAACTCTTGAAAGAATACAAAGAGACCAATGATGAAAGCTTGGCAGACAAACTCTTACACTCACTGCATGAAAATCACAAAGAAAGATGGATAGAAACAGTGGAGCACTTCGACCTTACCCACTTGAGCCGCCATGCCTGGAAAATCATTAAAAAGCTGACCCCAGAATTCAATGAGGCGAAGACACCCCCCCCCCCCCCCCCCGATAGATGAAATCGCTAAGGAAATCGAAGAATGAGGACAACACACACCAAATCACCGCTTTGAAAAAGAAACGAGGAAAGAATACCAAAAAATCCTGAAAAATCACCCTGAACAGGACTCCTTTTCTCACATTCCAATAACTATCAAAGAGATAGAAGACACAGTGGTCTGGTCTGGTACCTTCCGAGTCATAGGATGACTCTTGGTGACCTGCCATGAAGGATAATGCCTTGATTATCACCTTCATGGACGTTTTCTTGGCAAGGATAGTGCAGTGGTTTGCCATTGCCTTCTGCATGATGCGAACCTACGAGCAATTTAGAACAGCCAATTAGCCTACTGTGCATGTTTTTAGACTGTGGGAGGAAACTGGAGTACCCAGAGGAAACCTATGTGAGCATGGGGAGAACATGTAAACTCCGCACAGAAACGCCCAGGCCTGAAATCGAACCCCGGCCTTCTTGCTGTGAGGCGGACGTGCTAACCACTACACAACCGTGCCGCCGGAAGACATAATAACGAAGGTGAAAAATGGGAAAGCTGCTGGTATAGAAGGTATTTACCTTGACATGATCACCCACCTTGGTCCAAAAGCAATTGACTGGCTGGCTAACACCATGACAGACATGAAGGACAAAGGGACTTACCCAGAAATATGGAAACATGCGAAAATTATTGCTATCCTGAAACCAGGCAAACCACCCACGGCACCCTCCAGCTACCATCCCATATCCCTCCTGTGCTGTCTATACATGCTTCTTGAGAGAATTGTACTTGAAAGAATTTCTCGGTACATCAAACCGTGCAGACCATGCTTCTGCAAGCAGGCTTCAGTCCTCAAAGAATAACATCTGACCAAGTCCTGGTTCTCACCTGATACATTGAATCAGCCTTTGAAAAAGGAAAGAAGACCGGTGTAATCCACATTGACTTATCAGCAGCTTATTATACCGTCTGGACAGGAGGTCTCATGCTTAAACTAGCCAAAATGATTCTCTGCAGAAAGACCCTGAAACTCATTTCCACCATGGCTGGCGCCAGAAAATTTCATGTCATACTTGGAGGGACAAAAAGTATTAGAAGGAAAATCAAGAACGGAGTACCCCAAGGCTCAGTTATTGCACCATCTTTCATCAATGTGTATGTAAGTGACATGCCAAGCTGTGAATCTTTCTGCCTTGGGTATGGAGACAATTGGGTTTTGGTCAATTAATCTAAAGACTGGAAAGAAATCGAAAAGGTACTCAGCAGTGAAACCACAAAACTCAAGGACTACATCGATAAATGGTACCTGAAAATGAATACCACCAAGTTGGTTTCAGCATTATTCCACCTGAACAACAAAGAAGCAAGGAAAGAACTCAACATAACAGTTGGTAACACCATACTACCCACAGACCACAAACCAAAATATTTAGGTGTCACATTGGACAGGACACAGCAAATGCAGCTGGGGGGGGGCAATCGGTGGCTCTCCCTCATGCTGGTCCCAAGCCCGGATAAATGCAGAGGGTTGTGTCAGGAAGGGCATCTAACGTAAAACCAATGCCAAACTTTATAATGCAAATCACAAATATTGCCTCCATCCCGGATCGGTCGAGGCCCGGGTTAACAACGACCCCCATCAGTGCTGTTAACCAACAGGGTGCTGGTGGAAATTTGACGACTGTTGGTCGAAGAAGGAGAGGTGGGAGGCGTGTCTGTAGGCGGAGAGAGAAGAGGAAAGGCATGAGTCAAGGGCTGAGAGTAGGGACTTTGAATGTAGGAACTATGAAAGGAAAAGATCTGAAGAGCTGGCTGACATGATGCAGGAAGAGGAGGAAGATGGACATACTCCATGTTCAGGAGACCAGGTGGAAAGGTAGCAAGGCTAGAAGCTTAGGAGCAGGGTTTAAACTGTTTTTTCATGGTGTGGATGGGAAGAGAAATGGAGTAGGAGTCATCTTGAAGGAGGAGTTTGTCAGGAATGTTCTAGAAGTGAAAAGAGTGTAAGATGAGTCTCAAGTTAGAAATTGAAGGTGTGATGTTCAATATTATTAGTGCTTATGCCCCACAGGCAGGATGTAAGCTAGAAGAGAAGGAGAGATTCTGGAGTGAGTTAGATGAAGTGATGCAGAGTACCCCCAGAGGTGAAAGAGTGTGATTGGTGCAGACTTCAGTGGACATGTTGGTGCAGGAAACAGAGGGGATGAGGAAGTGATGGCCAGGTTTGTTATCCAGGACAGTAACACAGAAGGACAGATGTTGATAGATTTTGCTAAAAAGGATGGAAATGGCTGTGGTGAATACTTTCTTCCAGAAGAGACAGGAGCATAGGGTGACTTATAAAAGCGGAGGTAGGAGCACACAGGTAGACTACATCTTGTGCAGACGATGCAGTTTAAAGGAAGTCAGTGACTGTAGTAGTAAGTGAGAGTGTTACCAAACAGCTTAGGTTACCAAACAGCATAGGATGGTGGTGTGCAGGATGACGCTGAAGGTTGAGGAAGGTGAAGAAGGCAACGGCAGAGCAGAAGACAAAGTGGTGGAAGCTGTAAAGGAAGAGTGTTGTGTTGTCTTGAAGGAGGAGTTGAAACTGGCTTTGGGTAGTCAGGAAGTGCTTCCAGATGACTGGACAACCACAGCTAATGTGATCAGGGAAACGTGTAGGAGAGTACTTGGTGTGTCCTCTGGAAGGAAAGTAGACAAGGAGACTTGGTGGTGGAATGAGGAAGTGAAGTGCAGGAGTGTGTACAAAGGAAGAGGTTAGCTAAGAAGAAGTGGGACATTGAGAGGACCAAACAGAGTAAACAGAAGTACAGGGAGACACAGCATAAGGCAAATGTAGCGGTCTCAAAGGCCAAACAGCAAGCATATGATGACTTGTATGCTAGGTTGGACACTAAGGAAGGAGAAAATGATTTATACAGGTTGGCACAGCAGAGAAATAGAGATGGGAAGGACGTGCAGCAAGTTAGAGTGATTAAGAACAGAGTGGGAAATGTATTGACTGATGACAGAAGTGTGCTGTGAAGATGGAAAGAGTACTTTGAAGAGCTGATGAATGAGGAAAATGAGAGAGAGAAAAAAAGAGTAGAAGAGGTGACCATTGAGGACCAGGAAGTAGCAAAGATTAGTAATGTAAAGATTAGTATTAGTAACTACAGAGGGATAAAGTTGATGAGCCATATGATGAAGTTATGGGAAAGAATAGTGGAAGCGAGACTAAGGGCAGAGGTCAGCATTTGTGAACAACAGTTTGGTTTCATGCCGAGAAAGAGCACCACAGATGCAGTGTTTGCTTTGAGGATGTTAATAGAAAAGTATAGAGAAGGCCAGAGGGAGCTGCATTGTGCCTTTGTGGCTCTGGAGAAAGCATATGACAGGGTGCCAGGAGAAGAACCTTGGTATTGCATGAGGAAGTCTGGAGTGGCAGAGAAGTATGTTCGAGTGGTGCAGGACATGTATGAGAGATGTAAGACAGTGGTGACGTGTGCCGTCAGCGTGACCGAAGAATTCAAGGTGGAGGTGGGACTGCATCAAGGGTCAGCTCTGAGCCCCTTCTTGTTTGCTATGGTGATGGACAGGCTGACAGACGAGGTGAGACAAGATTCCTCATGGACTATGATGTTTGCAGATGACATTGTGATCTGTATTGAGAGCAGAGAACAAGTGCAGGAAAATCTAGAGAGGTGGAGGTATGCCCTGGAAAGGAGAGGAATGAAGGTTCACTTCAGTAAAACAGAATACATGTGTGTGAACGACAAGGACCCAAGAGGAACGGTGAGGTTACAGGGAGCAGAGATAAAGAAGGAAGGAGATTTTAAGTACTTCGGCTCAACAATCCAGAGCAATGAAGAGTGTGGAAAAGAAGTGAAGAAGTGTGTGCAGGCAGGTTGGAATTTTTGGAGAAAAGTGTCTGGTGTGATGTGTGATAGGAAAGTATTGGCAAGAATGAAAGGGAAAGTGTAGAAGATGGTGTTGAGGCCAGCGATGTTGTATGCTTTAGTAACAGTGGCACTGGGGAAAAGACAGGAGGTAGAGCTGGAGGTAGCAGAAATAAAAATGTTGAGGTTCTCTTTGGGAGTAACGAGGATGAATATGATCAGGAATGAGTACATTAGAGGGACAGAACATGTAAGAGGTTTTGGAGACAAAGTCAGAGAGGCTAGGTTGAGATGGTTTGGACATGTACAGAGGAGGGATAGTGAGTATATTGGTAGTAGGATACTGAGGTTGGAACTACCAGGCAGAAGGCCTAGAGGAAGACAAAAGAGAAGATTTATGGATCTGGTGAAGGAGGACATGAAGGTAGTTGGTGTAAGAGAAGAAGATACAGAGGACAGGGTGAGATGGAGGCAGATGATTCGCTGTGGCGACCCCTGAAGGGAACAGCCGAAAAGAAAATAAGTCTGGATAATGCACTGGAGAGTCACTTCACAGCATCAGCAGAAGACAGGGAGCTACGGATACCATTCATAAGCCTATTGCCCAATTGGTGTAGAGTGGAGTGCCAGGGCTGCTTCTAGATATTGGAGAAATTCTATGGTTTCAATGAATAGCTACTGCTCATCACAACCTGGGCAGCACTCGGATAATAAGACACCAACAAGTGGATCGACATTTGCTCCAGGTTAAGCAAAATGTAAATCAAGACCAGATGACCATCTACTCTACTAAGATTGAAAAACTCTTGAACATGAGGGACACCATCGTATTCAACGGCACAATTTCAGAGCTGTCATGTATCAAGCGTACAGTCAAGCAGGGCTGTATTCTTGCTCCTACCCTGTTGGGATTTTTTTTTTTTCACTTTTCTGGTCAAGTGTGCTTTTGGGACAGCCACAGATGGCATCCATCTTCAACCAAGGTCTGATGACAGCCTCTTCAATTTTTTCTGACTTCAAGCCAAATCAAGTACTGTATAGATAACACTTATCAAGGACCTCGCAGTAAATTTTAACCCCCCCCCCCCCACACACACACACGCGCGCGCACACACACGTCTAAGATCAACTGTGCTTAATATTGTAGATAGCCATGATGTGTTGCATCAAAAAAACACAGGAAACACACAACTTTGTGATTGTATGGATCATTTAATTCCAGGATTGAAAGGCTACATCTCAAAAACAAACAAAAGAATTAGTCCCTTTTCCCATCTCATTTAACAAGAGTGATTTTTATTCATTGTATTTTTAAAACAAACAAGCAAACTAACAAACTCACCACGAAATAACACATGAAGGTCCCCATCAGGACATTGTTAACATTGTTCTCATTATTTCAGACATGAAACCCTTTTTCACATTTAGAAAAACATAAATAATTCACAGTACAGAAGATTTGTGTAGGATTTATTGTGAAGGTGTAGCTATCGGTCTATGTGATGTAATCATGGTGCTCATGGGAGTTTTACGTTACTCAAAATTATTTTCTTAACAGAAAATTTTCGATATTTATTCATTAAAAAAAACAAAACAACAACATTCAGAAAGGTGGAAATTAAATCTCTTGTGCTTGGTACCTGGTGTGCACATGTAGCATTAAGGAAGTCACCCCCCCCCCCCAAACACACACACACACACACAAAAAAACACAAAAGTATACATAAACAAAAGCCCTGAATAGAACTAGAAAAAGCATGATTGAATTTCACTGATTTTAATTAAAATTGTGTGAGTGTTGGCCCTGCAATGGCCTGGTGAGCTGCCCAGGGTGTACCCCACCCTTCCCTGAAGTCGGCTGAGATGGGCGCCAGCCTCCCTGTGACCCTAGTTTGGATTAAGTGGTTCAAAAAATTAATGAATAAATAAATGAATGTGTAAGTGTTGGCTTTTTGTCAAACATTAAAGACACTAGCATTAGCAGGGTGCTTGCTACCCACCTGTCAAAAAATGTACAAATATTCATTAACTTATTTTTTATTAGACACATTTGGTCACTGTTTGACTGTTGGTTTGATGCATTTGAATGAAAACTAAAATGAACTAACCATGAGGTACCGAGAGCTATACATCTAGCTATTGTACAAACATTTTATCTGGTGAACTTTCATGTGATGTTCATGACTTTCTGGCAATAATTCCAGAGTACATGTTCACAATTTTCGAGTTTATCCTGAAACCCTGTTACATTTCAAGAGGGATGAGCACTGGTGTTCCAGTAGAATGCATTTAACAAGCTTAGAGTTACTAAAATCCCTTTTTTATGCAGCATTTAAGTCACATTAATTCCAGAATTTTTAAAGGATTGTTTAACATTGTGATATGACTTTTGCAATTTTGTTTCATGCAGGAGATTGGTGGGTTTGGCATAGGTTTGTTCAAAATTCCTTCATGATGAACAAAACGTCCTTTAACCTAGATTACTGCACAGCCAATTACCTTCACTAACAAATCTCTTCTTAAGCATTTGATCACTACTGATTTCTTCATTATCCCTGATTCCAGGATATTGCCCATTACAATTGATTATGTCTCAAAGTAAACTGAGTACGTAATTCTAATGAGTGCGCTACACCGGTGCAAAAAAACCTTTTTAATACAGTGCATTATTAAAATTATTAAAAAAAAATATTTCATCTGCATCAAACCCATCCAAAGTGAGCACACACGCACACATATATGGAGAACTGGGCTGCCACACAGACATTGCGGACAACCAGAAAGCAGTTGGAGTTAGGTGCTCTTCTCAAATGCAGAGTAGCACCTTCCCTTCCTGCTCATCAGTGGCTAAAATCGGCTCATTAGTGGCGGTAATCGAACCAGTAACCTTTCTGTCCAAAAACCGTTTCTCTAAACTTTAGGCAACAACTGGGCCCCAAAAGCGGTGTATGTTCATTCACACTGTTTTTTAAATACAGTATAATGAAATGTAATGTGTAGAATATTTTAATCCAGCTATTAAACCTTTGATATCATATGCAAGCATGAAACATATGTAATATATTTTTATAAAGCTCCAGGAATAAAATGTAAACTAAACTGCTAGAACATTTGTTTACACTCCAGGTATAAGATTCTCTTCGCTCATTATTACCTTAAATAAAACTATTTTAAAAATCAACGACCGAATACAACGAACTTCATGTATATTTCACTTATTCTTATTTTTGATCATGTTCTCCTGCAAAATGAACCGTGTCGTGAATTCTATAGCAAACTGCGTGATAGAGTGTGTTCTCTCAAACAGTACACAATCAGGTCAGTTAGATCCTCAAACAACACAACGCCAGACCTGTGATTCATTCCGCTTTATGCCATCGCGCTGTGTGATCTGGAGCGACTCAAAACTCTGAGATAACTCGGACATTTTTTTCAGCTCACAGACCTCGTATGGGTGGATTTTAGTCGGGCGTATGAGCAACGCATGGTCTAAATCCTGTCACTTCATGTTTTTTAACACCGTCGAACACACAACCAATCAAAGAGCTCTGTTGTAATGTGGAATTTTTGCTTTGATATTTCACTTTAAACTGTAACAGGCGAGTTATAACTGAATCACTTTGCTGTAAACGTGGCTGAATGGAGCTCACTAAGATAAATGAGACACTGCTGACACTAATGAAGGAACCAAATGCCTTATTTAAGTTTAAAATCTTTTCATGAATAAGAACCTTTTAATTAGTAATAAGAAATATTCAATTCATAATTCTATATCTTTCTCACAATACCAAGTAAACTTTAAGATCTTCGCTCTTTACCTTTAAATCATTAATTCACATAAAGAAATACTCTTTTATATCATTAATAATTTAACTTCAAGTATAATCTGGATTTACTGTATATATATATATTTCACTCATACACCGTACTTTAGTCATCATTGGCATAATAATAATAATAATAATAATAATAATAATAATCCTAATAATAATAATAATACTTTTTCAGGCTTATTACTTAATTTTAGCATTCTTCATAAAACAGCACATCCCAGGTCAGTAAGGAAAAGTGAAAAAAAAAATACAAAAGTCTTTATACCAGTACTGTACTGGATCATTTTCCTCAACAAATAAAAGTCCAAGGAAAATATTTTTGTCTAATTTATTTAAATGGGTCTCTTTATCTACTTTTAGAACCTGTGTGGAAAGCTGATGATGTTTTATTTATGCAAAAATGTTGAAAGTTCTTCACGTTCCATAAACCTTTAAGCACCACTGTATGTCCATTCTCACTGAAAAACACAATTCTAAAACCTTTTCATGACAAAAATTAAAACAAGCAAATTTAATTTTTTTTTAAATGGGCAGACATCTGCATTATGTATGTAAATAGAAGTGAGTAAATGAACTGTATTTGTGCCGAGTTTTATTTTAATTCAGAAGTTCACTAGTTTACATGTAATTTGTTAGTTTAATATCGGTATACCATTATTATTGCCATAACTTGTCTTCTTGTAACTGAGGCGTCTACATCCTATTCTCATGACTTCACACTATCTCTCACAAGAGTGAAATAAACTGCAATCACATCCTTTTCATACAGCCGAATACAAACTATTACACATTTTAGTGAATTGTAAACTTAGATGAGAGTAAAAACCATCATATGATGAAAGTATAAAACCAGCATCATGAGCACAACTTAAAAACAAACAAACAAAAATCCTACAGACAGAAATTTTTTTTCAAGAATAAGAATGGCTGGCTTCATAAAATAGAGCTAATTGTAACAGTAAAAAGACTAATTCATTTTATGATGGATGGTTGATCTAATGCATGAGAACACGAACAAAGCTAGTAAACACACCCAGGCTGCGACATGACATGCGTGCTAGTATACGAGCTCAGCTAGCACTGAAATAAGAAACAGGAAATGTTGTTTAAAATATATAAAATTATAAAAACAAACAACCTCCAGTTAACCTGTTTATCGAAGGAACAAGCAAAGACAGAAGGTAATAACAATAAAAAAATTGATTTTAGCTGGTTAAGATATCAAGCAAACCATTATATTATAAATATATATACAAAACTGTATATTTATCTTTGGATTTATTTTCTAATACCTTCTGTTTAATGGAATCCAAACATACAACTTTAAAATCTTTCTCCTAATGCGATCTACAACACACACACACACACACACACACCTCTGAGTGCTTACTGATACATCTGGAGTAATTAATTGCAGAATCACTGAAAGAATAAATAAATATTACCAGAAACATTGGAAAAGCCTCATTTTGTAATTTTTTTTCTTCCTGTTGGATTTTTAAGCAGGCTACATTCTGATTGGTTTGTTATGAGGCTTTTATTAGAGATAGAAGCCAGTGGCTGGAGAATCTGGGAGAGGTGGGTGGGGCTTGTTGCTGGGTGTTGGTGGTACGGTGTTGTCGTTAGACATTGGGCAGGGCATACTAGAGTTGAAAACATAGTGGGTTTCCATCTGGGAACACACACACACACACACACACACACACAAGCAGAAACACACACACACACACACACACACACACACACAGAACATAATTCAGTATTATTGTTTACACTATTTTTGCTTAGGAAATGGAACAAGAACAATGAGTAAGATGAAGTGTGTGTGTGTGTGTGTGTGTGTGTCAGAGAGATAGAGAGAGATTAATGTTGTGAGAGTAGATTGTAGGTCAGTGATGCTCATGCTTGGCTGTACAGAGCAGCTTAATTTTATTGACCCCCCCAGTCTATGGAAGAGTGAATTTTGTCTCTTTACTTTTTTTTTTATAATGTGCAATAAATAATAGCTCCAGTTATACTACTGAGGACATGAACACATGTAGTGCAATATTTAAAGACAGCTTTGACCCTAATGAGGACTGACATATCCCACTAGTACCCCATAGTGTCCTGCTGCTTTGGAGCCTCTGTTCCTTGAGCCCAGACATGTTTTTTTTTTTTCAATATTGCATTCTGGTTTTTATGAAAAGCGTCTTCATGAAAAGGGCCTTCATTAAAAACGTCTTAATTCACAAAGTGTCGGGTCATCATACGGTGAAGCTGCTATGCCCACCACATGCGTTTCTAGCATGAGAGCAGGAAACTTGTGGTCGCATCAATGGAAAATAAAACAGGTCTGGAGTTGTTTGTTTGTTTACTGATTCAAACAAGCAAACAAACAAAAACCCAGCCTAATTTATACAAAAGTAGCTTTCACACATGAATGTTGTACTTTGGATTTAAGCTTGAATGCTTCGAATGAGTAGGCAAAACCTGAGGATGCTCTTCACTCATTACGTATGTGTTGAAGACTGGTGTGGCATAAAATACAGATTCTCATTACTTCTTACCTTTCTGTGGTTAGAGTCGTGGAATTGTGTGGTATCAAACATTCCATAAACATCCAATGAGGGAAGAGTGTGATCCAGTGAGAAGTTCTGACTGGTGTAGCAATATGTTGTGGAAGGTTGTTTTATGTGAAGATGTTGGTAAGACGATGATGAGAATAATGATGATGATGAAGACGATGTTGGCATGTCGATCTGAAATTCCCCAACTGATCTATTCGTGAACTCTACTCCAGATATGGAGGTCATAGTGTTATCTACATGGCGAGTAGTGGTGAGCAGCTGGTCAATATTGTTATGTCCTTGGCACTGAGGGATGGAGTAGATCCCATTTTGAGGGCCACCACCATCCATATGCTCATGTTTATATGATAAGTGGGACTGCATTTGGTTTTGGCACCAAGTCTGCTGAAGTTTACTGGGTTCTGGAAACTTTTTATTGACCTGTGAAACATTCTCCA
This sequence comes from Plotosus lineatus, assembly GCA_024760905.1. Lineage (NCBI taxonomy): Eukaryota > Metazoa > Chordata > Actinopteri > Siluriformes > Plotosidae > Plotosus > Plotosus lineatus. The sequence continues at coordinate 2,265,602 of CM045748.1, forward strand.
GAGTTTGTTGAGAGGTCCAGTGACTATTTTGAACATCAGCTACTGCGTTAACAAGCACTGAACTGTGTTGAGGGAACAGAGCCTTGCCTTGCTGTGTCTCAGGAATCCAGCTGTGGCATTTCTGAGTGCTTAAATGCTGCTGCATCTGCTGAGAGAGATGTAGAATGGGTGGCGAATGTTTGGCACATTGAAAGGGCAAATATGGGCTTGAAACAATCATAGAAGTTGAATCAGACATGAAGGGAGAGCTATATGGATTTGAGGAGCCCTCTATAGGCTCCGCAAGATCTGGGGCAGTGAGAGTAATAAGACTATCCCTATTGCTTGTCCTGTTGTCTAGTGAATCATGGACATAGGAAAGAATCTCATTATTAGTAAGGAGATCATTGAGGGAAGGAATGTATTCCGGCTCCATTTCCACCTGAATCATCCTCTCATCTAGGAGCAGCAGCTCCAGATCCTCGGCATTCAACCCTAGACTTTCCAAGGCATTAAACAATTCACTGTTTGAGCAGTATTCTTCATTTTCCAATGACAGAGAATCCAGTGTTGCCAACAGGGGGTCGAAACTGGTTGACACTTCAGAACTGGGAACTTTGTTTACATTAAGTGAAGCAGAATTCCAGTTCTCACGTTCCATAAGTGTAGAAAAGGTGCTGGTCTCATCCTGTTTGCTATACATCCTATTGTGATATTTTGCTTTAGGCTCTGATGCAGGTTGGCAGACATAAATTGACTTGTCCTGCCTCATCATTGCACCGAGTAAGGAGCTTGGGTCCACCTCATCTTTTGACCCTCTGTCTACTCTGGTTTTCTTGGCTTTACCATTCTTTCCTTTGGAGGTCATATTATCATTGAAGCCGGGGGTGGGGAAGCTGGTCTGATACAATAAAGCTTCACCAGTTGCGAACGTGAAGGGGAGGTGCATGGAACGTTTCCTTAGATGTTCACCTCCTTCTTCTTCCCTGTGCATGATGTTAACATAGATATTGAATATATTAACTAAACTACATATTCATAAAGGAAAAAAATCTGTTTTCTCACACAGGTAAGAATTTATCCATTTCGTATTTTCATTCAAACTCACCCGAGTGGCCTCTGAGTGGCGATGATGTAATCAGGTTTTCCATTTTTATACACAAGTCTAGCATTGGCCTGAACCCATTTCCACTGGTTTTCCTTGGTGAGCAGTCGAAACACAGTCAGGCCACTTTCACCCATCTTAATCACTATGGAAACACATTTCAAACTGGTTTGCATCAATTTTACATTTCTTACATTTTATTTAGCACTACTTATAATTGCAAAAATATTTGGATGCCGTGTTGAAACTCCACGTGTGCTTTTCCCAAAAGCTGTTGCCATGAAGTTAAAACCACATGATTGTATAAAATGCCTTTGTATGCTGTAGTGTTATTGTTTCACGAGAGCCTTCCCTGCAACATTGAACCTGTTCCACAATGTGACAATTCAACTAACAATTATTCACTGAAGATAAAGAGGATCTCACTGAGTCGTCCCTGAGACAAATTATTTTTGGTATATATTAGAACACAAGAAAAAAAGAACACATTGAAATACATTTTTATGGTTTATTTCATACATTTTTTAAAAAATCTTGAGAGCCACAAGGAAGCTCAAGAAGGTGCCTAACAGCTGTTTCACCCTTTTCCAGGGTTTTAGTATATATTAAGTGGAAAGATAATGGAAAGTAAACTTCAACAAGATTTTTATCATTTACTTTTACAGATTGTAAATATGAAAGAGGCAGGTGAGGTGAGCTCTCTGTTTCAACAGAACTAAATACTATGTCGTCAATGTTTTCTGATGAGCCAGTCATTCAGACTTTAACACACCCACGGATACAAAGTAAATGTGCTCTGACAGTGTTTTAGCATGTACTACACAAAAACACAAGCAAAACATATTGGAACTAAATTTTAGTAGATTATCTTTCTATAATAAATGTGATAATAATTACGCCACCAGGGCAGTGGTGGCCTGGTGGTAAAGGTGCTGGATCACTGATCCTAAGGTTGGGGGTTCAAGCACCATTCTCCACAGGTTGTCACTGTCCCCCCAGTGCACTAACTGGGTCATCAATGGCCTGCCATGTCTCTCACTGTCTATGGTGAGAGGTTTATGCAAAAGATCCATTGCTGACTTTCGACAAGACTAGGCTGCACAGCCGTCAGCATCTTTCTGCAGTGCGATGGCCTGGCAAGCTGTCCAGGGTGTACTCTGCCCTCGCCTGGAGTCGACTGGGATGGGCGCGACCTTTTTATTACAAACCAGCCAGCCACAAATCACCATGAACTCACTGACACGGCAGCCTTATTTATCCTTTGGTATGAACGTGAGACAAAAATCATCAAGTTCCTTGCCTATTGGGATCCACTTCGGAGTTGTGCTATTTATAAAATTAACTGTAACTTATAAGAAACATAAACTAATTAATTAAAAAGATTTTGACTGATTTTTTTTTTACATGTCGTTTCTTCACAAAATCAGAAAAAAGACAAATGTTTTTCTTGATAATAAAATTATTATATTCATCATTAAAGTTCTTTTTTTTAAAAGCACATTTTATATCATCTATAAGCATTTATAATAAATGTTTCCTGTTTGTCTCTGCAGCATGTTTTCTGAAGAACTGCACTGAACTCGGACATAAACTGTAAATACAGAAATAAGATATCAGGCTGCAATGTCTCATTTTGATCTTAAATCAATCAGCCAGTGAAGGCGAGGGGAAAGGGAAACAGGCCATAGGTGTCTATGAAGCATTTCAAGCTTTTTAAAGATAAACAAAATAAAACCTATAAAAGCTTTAATTGTAGTTTAAAGTAAAAGTATCTTACTGCGGACGTGGTTCTCTGCACAGTACACCATGTCGGCCGCGTGGATGAACTGGTAACCTGAGCCACGTACTCGTAACTCTGCCTCAGTGTAACCCAGAATCATTTTACCCCTGAAACACACACCAGACTCATTCAGACTCCCAACATATCACACTTTTGTCTCCCCAATCCATAATTCTAAAACATATAGATGTTAAAATAAGATTGTGATAGTGAAAGTGCTATTTAATTTCCAAACAAATCATTTACAGAAATAAAGAGCTAATGCTACTGTCACACATTAACAATTTGCAGAAATTATGCGACGTATGACAAATTCCTAAAAAATGCTGACACATGTTGAACTATTGGTATTATTACAGTTTAGAACATATACATACCTTATTAGTAATTTGTCAAGAGCCTATTGAAAACTTATAGCTACTTTGTCAATTGTATCTCCATCATATATTGACATGTGTAGGCATATCTGACATGTTCTGGACAACAACATGAGCATTTACTGAATGTCTTTCTAACTTACAGCTCGCATATTATGGGCGTAATGGCAGCATTGAGGGCAGAGCTTGGCAGCCTGAGACTCTAAAGCTGCATGTCGCTCTTTCATCCCTCTGCTGTGATTCACCAGGCTTATATTATCACCAGAAATTACTCATTGTGATGTCTAATAAACGAGCAATGCACAAATCTAAGAAGGGAAAAGTTTCTGTCGAAAAAAGAAATGTTTAATGAATCGTGGACAAATTAATTTGCTTTCACTGCTGACAAGACTGTGTTGACCAGCATACTTAATATGTGGTCAGAAATTAGCAAGCAAGAACAACAATAAAAAAAATAAAAAAAAAATCAAACTTTGGATGACATTTACAGAATAACGTTCGGTTCATCACAGCCCCTTACACATATTGATATTAAGCCAGCATATGCTGATGAATGAGAAAGTTCACAAATACGATGGTGTACATCAAATAAGTTCTGGGTAAGGTACGGTATACTGGTATAAGTAATAGTACCATGAGGCAATGAAAAAGCTTTGTACTGAAAGAAAAATTTCAAGGAATCTTAGCGTATGGCTCATATGTTCTGCATATGCTGCCCATAAGTCTTAGGTAAGTTATGTGATCGTTTACATACATTATTTGTAGGTTGCTAATAAGTTGAATATGATATCTGGCATATTTTGAACCTTCGTACTGTATTAGTTATACCAATCAATTTGTGGCCAACAATAATCTAAAGCATGCAGCATTGTATCCCCGACGATCAATCGGGTGAGGTATAATAGGCTGCCACTCACTGATTCAGATCAGAACCACAGTATCAAAATCTCCATCATGCTGAAGAAATCGAGTTCACCAACATTATAAAATTTCACGGCAGAAGCATATTTACCGTCATTAATATGGGCAAACAAAAACTGTCACTTTATATCTTAAAGTTTAGTTCAGTGTGCCATCATTTACATTTACGGAATTTATCAGACACGCTTATCCAGAGCAACTTACAGAAGTTACTTAAGTCTCTATCACTGAATATATTCTTGCACTGGTTTGTTAGAACACAGATTAAGTGTGTGTGTTTGTATACAGCATAGTGCTTAATCCAAGTACCGTTGCGCTTTTAACACCCGAGCCATAGCGGCTCATCGGACCAATGCTTATCCCCGGTTTCTGTAGCGTGAAGCGACTAGGAGTTCAACTCCTCCTGGATGGGACGCTAGTCCATCGCAGGCTACCTTCAAAGTATATTCTTACTGGTACCCATTTATACTGCTGGGTGGACAGAGGCACACTCGTGGTTGAGACCTTGCTCAGGGGTCCTAGCACAGTGGGGGTCCAACTGGGATTCGAACACACAACCTCCCGATCATGAGCACAACACCCTAACCTCTACACCACCGGCTCCAATCTAAGTACAGTACTGCTGAAAAAGGTAAGATTTCAACCATCGCTTGAAGACACCCAGTGACTCAGCTGGTGGATGTTCAGAAGAAGTTCATTCCACCACCTTGGCGCCATCATTATTTAATTTCCTCACATGGACTACAGCAGCCATTCGTTCATTTTCTGTAACCGCTTAATTCTATTTAGGGTCGTGGGGAGGCTGGTGCCCATCCCAACCAACTCTGGGCAAGGACAGAGTACACCTAGACAGCTTGCCAGGCCATCGCAAGGCAGAAACATGCTGATGGCTATGCAGCCTACTCTTGATGAAAGTCAGCAATGGTTCTTTTACATGAACCTCCCACCACAGACAGTGAGAGACATGGCCGGCCTTTGATGACCCAGTTACCAGGCCGCTACTGCCCTGGAGTACAGCAATGAAGCATCATTCTAAAGATGAGGCACAACTACATTAGTTCTGGGTCTGATATAAAATGTATATTTTCCAAATAATACCTCACTAAATTATTTATTTCACCTGGTTAATGTGATTTCTGCCCTGAATTTCAGTGCACACTGTCTCCATATCAGAGTTGCAAACAGTAACTTTCATTTTCATGCAGGATTGCAAGGCTCTCATCTGTGAGAGGTATGATGTATACTGTACTTATGATGTAGTTCATGATGGAAAAAACCTGCTGACACACATATGTGGACCCAAAGATGAAAAGAACTCCAAATGCACACTTCTTCATATTTATATAAGTGATGGGAATTTCCCTCCATTTATGAAACTCAAAGAGGGGACTGAAGCAGCCTACCTCTCTGTACAACTCTAGCAAACAATCTTGTGCTGTCATGACAAAACCTCGTCCAGCATCCGCACGCACGGCTGTGCTTACTTTGCCCTTTGCTTTCCAGAAAAGTTTTTATGTGCCCCAAGCACATGGCAAACTGTTTCAGCACCTGCAATGTGGATGGCCACCGGACTTTGTCATGCAGCCAAAGATCACAGTACAGTACTTCACTCCAAAATGAACAGACCTTAATTTCTAAATATTTCTAATCTAATTTCTAACTCAAATTTCTCACCACACATTTTTTTAGCATGTTTAACAAGTTAACTTAAACAGGTTTTGTCAGCAGTGAAAGCAAAATGCATCTGCCAAAGACGCATTCGATGTTTGTTTTTCTTCAGAAAAAATTTTTTTTTCTTCATAGATGTCATTGCTAGAGGTCCAGGGGTCAATAAGAGTCATTTGTCTGGAGGCAAAATAAGCCACAGGAGCCACAGCAGAGGGATGATAAGTCATTTCATGCAGCACCGGAGCCGCGAACTGCCAAGCTCACCATTAAATGCTGCCAATATGCTAGGCATTCATTGGTACAAGTTATATGAAGGTTCACAGTACGCTAGACATTACATTCAACTTATGTGAAACAAATACAAATACAAATAACATGAGAACGATTGACTAATTTACATACAACTTATAGTCAGTGTATGCCGGACGTATGAGCCCCATTCTGGCATACCTTGACTATTTTATGTATGCACGAAATTTTCCGTGGCCTCGCCGTACTACAAATTATACCAGCATGCTGTTTACTTTCTCAAAGGTTACCCATAACTTATTCCACATATGCCAATGTCTTCTTTTCCTTTTGGCTTTTTCCCTTTTTCATGGGTCGCAACAGCGAGTCATCTGATTCGCATGTTTGACTGGGCATGGGTTTTTACGTCTGATGCCCTTCCTGACACAAACCTTTAGCAAGGGGTATAAACACGCTGATGGTTTTGCAGCTCCTCTTTACAAAAGTCAGCAATGGTTCTTTTACATCAACCTCTCATCATAGACAGTGACAGACACGATCGGCCTTTGATAACCCAGTTAGCTGCACTTGGGGGACAGTGACAAGCTTGTGAAGAGTGGGACTCGAGCCCCCAACCTTAGGATCAGCGATCCAGTGCCCTTTACCACTAGGCCACCACTGCCCTTGCACGCCAGGTACAAGGTACGTCACATACCCACGTACGCCATTGTATCTTCTAAGATTTCTCACAAATCGGCATACGTTGGCTGAACCATGTGTGACGGGAGCTTGAGATATTTAAACAAAATCAATAAAAGTACAGTTACAGTAAAATTACTCTCGTATGTTTCCAATCGCAACTAATGTGTTAGTAGGCAGAGCTAAGTGGGTGGTGGTAAGTATAAAAACAGTGTTGTGATTGATTACTTCTTTAAATTAAAACAGATTCTCTCTCACCAAAATATTCCACTTATGATACTCTAAAAGTTTCAGCAGCCAACAGGAAGATAAACTTGCAACAGGAAGGGTTTTGAATTTTATTTTTGAGCTGAATTTAAAAATTGAAAGCTGTTACTTGGCATCACAGGCCATAGGAGTGAAGTCGAGCTTATGTTTGGTTCTGAAGATCATGTTCTTGGAGCGAATCTCTAATATGGAAGGAACTCGAAGGGGCGTGGCTACAACAAACAGGGCCAGTTGGGGCAGGGCTTGACTTCGACCAGCGAGAGGGCTGTTCTGGCTATGCAGAAACTTTAGGCGCCCCTGGAGATTCAGTGCCTGGACCAAAAGAGATAAAAACATTACCATGGAAAATGCCCTCAACAGAGACTGAGCAACAATAACAGTGGTGAAAAAATGTCTAATTAATATATTATTTTCTCAACAATTAATTAATTGTTCATGTAATGGTTTTACAGGTTTTAGTGGCTATTGGAATATGTGTGTGTGTGCACGTGTGTGTGTGTGTGTGTGTGTGTGTGTGTGTGTGTACCAGGAACCCGGAGGAGTTATCAAGGAGGCAGCGGAAACGACAGATAAAGCTCCTCTCCAGGAAGGATGCGTTCTCTGGACGAAGTTGATCTGGTTTATACATGACTAAATTGGAACTGGAGATAGAACCTGCATCTGAAATATGAATTACAAATATAAATCTGCACTTGAATCATTTGGGTAATTTCATTTAAATTCATGATGTTTAATTCAGTTTAATCAAATTCACTTCTAGTTCAGAGGACTAGTTGTGTAATTTAGGGTAGTTATTACATTTTAGTTAGTTGTATCATTAGGGTCGGTTATATCATTTGGGTTAGTTATTCTGGGTTAATTGTATAATTTGGGCAAGTTGTAGATGTGGGTTAGTTGTATTAGGGTAAATTGTAAATTTTGGCTAGTTGTAGCCTGTGGATTAGTTGGCTCCTTATGGCAAGTTGTATCATTTTGGATAACTGTATTATTTGGCCCAATTGCATGATTTGGATTAGCTCAACAATTAAGTTTAGTTGTAGCATTTAGTACAGCCAACGGAATACCCCCATTTCAATGGAGCGCGGTCGACTCGCGGAAGCAAAAATGTCATCATCCTCCAATGTTCCTTAGTCATTCTGTCATCTTCCATGTCCTATGATTCCAAATGTATTCCTCCGCTTCCGGCAGGCCAAAATCTTCTGTGAATGTGCTTTTGAACATGTTCAAAAGCACGTTCACGGAAAAATCTTCCGACAGTGTTCCCTTAGGTTACTCAGTCTTTCCGCAAACGTTCCGCCATTTCCTCAAATGTTTCATGATCATTCCTTTTATTCCGCCAGTGTTCCTTGACCATTCTCTGAGCCTTCCCCCCTCTTCCGGATGGTCAAAAGCGGCCACAGAATCCCCACGGAATACTCACGGATAACACGGAAGACTTGCGGAACACTCAAGGAAGTCACTTCCACTATAAATTATTCCAGCTCATTCACTTTATTTTTTCTGTTGTCCTGTTCATGTAATAAAGTTTTAAAGTTATAATGACTGTGGTTTGGACTTGTGTGCATGGTTTTTAGTCTGGAATGATTTATTGAGGTGCAAATAAAAGGAACGTATTGACATTATTGATATTAAACATATTAACATATGTTAAATTTTAAATTTATTGTAAATTATAAACATATTATAAACATAGTATGAATGAGAGAATGAGCGTCCTTGGTCGAATCTGCGTATTTATAGGCGGAATCAGGAGCAAATCCTTTGATCTTTGCCGATTTTTCCTCGTTGAAACGTGGTTACGCCGGGTATTCCTCAGTCATTCCATGTTGAACGTGAACGTTCCACCTTCATTCCGCCTGTTCCGCAATCATGCCGTAGCTCTTCCTTCTAAAATGGAGTAGTGCCGTAGTCGTTTCTCGAGTGTTCCTTGCTTTCCGTGAACGTTCCGTGAATTATCCGAAGGTCTTCCTTTGCAATCTGCACTGGTTCCAAAGGTAATCCAAGTGCTTTTACGCATGTATTCCGACATTGTACCGCGGTCTTTCCGTGTCTTTTCCGCACATTCTGTGAACGTTCCAAAGGTACAATTTTCTGTAGGTTTTTGACCCATTTTCTGTGTAAAAATGCCGAAGCTCCCGTAGAGTGCATTCCGCGCCTTTCCACCACGATCATTGCATTCCGTGCTCCAGTGAAATGGGGGTATAAATGACACAACCAACCTTAATGATGCAATTAACCTAAATAATACAACTACCTAAGTGATGAACTAACCTTTATGCTGCAACTAATCCAAATTATATGCTTTGGGCAAGTTGTAGAATTTGGGTTAGTTGGATAATTAAGATTAATTCTATTATTTTGTTAGTTGTATCATTTGGGTTAATTGTACACTTTTGGCAGATTATAGAATTTGGGTTAGCTGGATCATTTTGTTTATTGCATTATTTAGGTTAGTTGCATTATGAAGGATGGTTGTACCATTGAGGTTAATTGTACCTTTTGGTCCCAGTACAGCTAACTGGGTTATCAAAGGCCAGCCATGTCTCTCACTGTCTATGGTAAGAGGCTCATGTAAAAGAAACATTGCTGACTTTCAACAAGAGTAGGCTGAAAAGCTGTCAACGTGTTTCTGCCCTGCAATGGTCTGGCAAGCTGTCCAGGGTATACTCTGCCCTCAACTGGCTTGAGCGCCAGCCTCTCCGTGACCCTAATTAGTATTAAGCAGTTACAGAAAATGATTGAATGAATGAATGAACCTTTTGGGTGAGTTGTATTATTAAGGTAAGTTTTATCATTTGAGCTAGTAGTATCATTTTGGTTAATTTTAACACTCATTTCAGTTGGAAAACTTGGGCTAGTTGTAGCATTGGGTGAGTTGGATCATTAAGGTTAATTGTACCATTGATTGAGGCTAATTGAATCATTAAGGTTAGCTGTATTATTTAGGTACCCTCCTTGAATTGCCACCATATCATGGTGATGGGGTTGATGTGTCCTAATGATCCTAGGAGCTTTGTTGTCGTGGGCATTAAGCCCCTGGTAGGGTCACCTACCAGCGGTGGAGGTGCAAGAGACGTGCGGTAAAAGAACATGGTCTCTCTTGCCCCGACATGAGTCACTGCCCACCTCCCCGGAGCGGAAGGGTTCGAAGGCAAGCGCCTGGTGGTTGGGCTTCTGCCATGGAGCCCGACCGAGCCCAGCCTGAAAACGACACATGGATCCACCACTTTTGGGAGGGGCTACAGGGATCAAGTGCAATGTGAATTGGGTGGCAGCCAAAGGCATGGGTTCTGTTGGACCGATCCTCAGCTACTGATTCTGACTCTTGGGACATGGAATGTCACCTCTCTGGAAGGGAAAGATCCTGATCTAGTGCATGAGGTGGAGAGATACCGACTAGATATAGTCAGACTCACCTCAATGCATGGCTTGGTTTCTGGAACCACCCATCTCAAAAGGGGCTGTGCATGGGTGTGGGTATAATTGTTGCCCCATCTTGGTGCCCACACATTGGGGTTTTCCCCGGCTGATGAAAAGGTAGCTTCCTTCTGTCTTCGGGTGGAGTGGCAGGTCCTGGCTGTTTGTACTTATGCATCAAATAACAGTTCCGGGTTCCCACCCTTCTTGGAGTTTTTAGGGATTGTGTTTGATAGTGCCCCTCCTGGAGACTCCCTCGTTGTCCTGGGAGACTTCAATGCATATATGAGCAATGATAGTGTGACCTAGAAGGGTGTGATTGGTAGATACGGCTTCTCCAGTCTGAACCTGAAATGTTTCATTGTTGGACTTCCGTTCTTATCACGGCTTGTCCATCACAAACACCATGTTCGAACATAAAGGTGTTCATAAGCGCACTTGGTACTAGGACACCCTAGTCCGCAGTTCGATGATCGACTTTGTAGTCGTGTAAGAGGGGAACTGCTCAGCTCGACGGGGGATGTTGTCGGGAGATGGAAGGAATACTTTGAGTACCTCCTGAATCCAACCAACATTTCCTCTGTGGAGGAGGAATACACCCATCACTGCAGCTGAGGTCAATGAGGTAGTCAACGCACCCGTTTCCATTCAGTAATCAGCGAGCTATAAGTAGGAGCGGGGCGCTTCCCTCTGACGTTAGAAGATTGTCCTTCCTAGTGATTCTGTTTTGCTGCTATCTCTGACTCCTGGTATACTGCTTCGTGCTCGACCAGTTTCCATTGAATAATTATTTCCAGTGATTTAGATTTTCCAAGTGCAAAAATAAAATCGTTGAATCTTCTTACATGGTCTCCTGCATCTTTGGGTCCGACGCATATACTCCAGGCACAACAAGAACATGCTGGAGGGATTATGTTTCTTGGCTGGTCTGAGAACGCCTTGGTGTACACCAGAAGAGTTTGAGGAAGTGTCTGAGGAGAGGGACGTCTGTATCTCACGGATTAGTCTGCAACCCTGTGACCCAACCCCGGATTAAGCAGAGGAAGAATAAGATGACAATGTATTAATTAGGTTAGTTGTAACATTCTAGGTAGTTGTATTATTTGTTGTGTCATTTAGTTTGGTTGTATCATCTGGGCTAGTTCAGCATTTAGGTTCGTTAGATCATTAAAGTTAGTTGTAGTGTCTGGGTTAGTTGTATCATTTTGATTTATTTAACTTGTTTGCAGCTTATAGTTTAGTTGAATTATTGCGGTTAGTTATTTCATCTGGGTAAATTTTACCAATTGGACTGTTGTATCATTTTATCATTAAAATTAATTGCATTATTTGGGGTAGTTGTAAAAATTTGGGCTCATTGTAGCATTTTGCTTAGCTGTATCATTACATGTAATTGTATCATGTAGATTGGGTGAGTTGTATCATTTGGAGTGGTTGTATTATTTAGGTTAGTTGTATCATTTGTGCTAATTGTTGCATTTTTATTACTTGTATCATTAAGGTTAGTTGTATTATTTTGGATGGTGTATTATTTTGGATAATGTTGTTTGGGTTAATTGGGTCATTTCTGTTAGGGTACTGAATGAAGGAACAAACAAAGGATGTACAAATTAATGAATATATAAATGGATTGGGAATATATAAATGGACTAACTGACTTAATGAATGAATGAATAAATGGATGAAAAAATAAATACTAGTCCTTCTCAAAAAATTAGCATATTGTGATAAAGTTCATTATTTTCTGTAATGTACTGATAAAAATTAAACTTTCATATATTTTAGATTAATTGTACACCAACTGAAATATTTCAGGTGTTTTTTTTGTTTTAATACTGATGATTTTGGCATACAGCTCATGAAAACCCAAAATTCCTATCTCAAAAAATTAGCATATTTCATCCGACCAATTAAAAAAAAGGTGTTTTTAATACAAAAAAGTCAACGTTCAAATAATTATGTTCAATTATGCACTCAATACTTGGTCGGGAATCCTTTTGCAGAAATGACTGCTTCAATGGGACGTGGCATGGAGGCAATCAGCCTGTGGCACTGCTGAGGTGTTATGGAGGCCCAGGATGCTTCGATAGCGGCCTTAAGCTCATCCACAGTGTTGGGTCTGGTGTCTCTCAACTTTCTCTTCACAATATCCCACAGATTCTCTATGGGGTTCAGGTCACGAGAGTTGGCAGGCCAATTGAGCACAGTAATACCATGGTCAGTAAACCATTTAGCAGTGGTTTTGGCACTGTGAGCAGGTGCCAGGTCATGGTGAAAAATGAAATCTTCATCTACATAAAGATTTTCAGCAGATGGAAGCATGAAGTGCTCCAAAATCTCCTGATAGCTAGCTGCATTGACCCTGCCCTTGATAAAACACAGTGGACCAACACCAGCAGCTGACATGGCAGCCCAGACCATCACTGACTGTGGGGACTTGACACTGGACTTCAGGCATTTTGGCATTTCCTTCTCCCCAGTCTTACTCCAGACTCTGGCAGCTTGATTTCCGAATGACATGCAAAATTTGCTTTCATCCAAAAAAAGTACTTTGGACCACTGAGCAACAGTCCAGTGCTGCTTCTCTGTAGCCCAGGTCAGGCGCTTATGCTACTGTTTCTGGTTCAAAAGTGGCTTGACCTGGGGAAAGCGACACCTGTAGCCCAGTCCACTCTTCCACAGGTCCCCCAATGTCTGGAATCGGCCCTTCTCCACAATCGTCCTCAGGGTCCGGTCACCTCTTCTGGTTGTGCAGCGTTTTCTGCCACACTTTTTCCTTCCCACAGACGTCCCACTGAGGTGGCTTGATAGAGCACTCTGGGAACAGCCTATTCGCTCAGAGATTTCTTTCTGTGTCTTACCCTCTTGCTTGAGGGTGTCAATGATGGCCTTCTGGACAGCAGTCAGGTCGGCAGTCTTACCCATGATTGCGGTTTTGAGTAATGAACCAGGCTGGGAGTTTTTAAAAGCCTCAGGAATCTTTTGCAGGTGTTTAGAGTTAATTGGTTGATTCAGATGATTAGGTTAATAGCTCGTTTAGACTACCTGAACATGATATGCTAATTTTTTGAGATAGGAATTTTGGGTTTTCATGAGCTGTATGCCAAAATCATCAGTATTAAAACAATAAAAGACCTGAAATATTTCAGTTGGTGTGCAATGAATCTAAAATATATGAAAGTTTAATTTTTATCAGTACATTACAGAAAATAATGAACTTTATCACAATATGCTAATTTTTTTGAGAAGGACTAGTATAGGTGTGTATGCGTGTGAGACCCCCCCCCTTGCATCACCACCTTATCGTGGTGGAGGGGTTGGTGTGTCCTAATGATCCTAGAAGCTATGTTGTTGGGGGTATTATGCCCCTGGTAGGCTCACCCAAGGCAAACAGGTCCTAGATGAAGGTCCAGACGAAGCGCAGATCAAAAGACCTCTAAGAAAAAACTAAAAAAGGATACAGTTTTCCTTGCCCGGATACAGGTCACTGGAGTCCCACCTGGAGCCATGCCTAGGGGAGGAGGGGCTCAAAGGAGAGCACCGGGTGGTCAAGCTTCTGCCCATGGAGAACGGCCGGGCCTCGCCTGAGAAGGACACATGGATCCGCCCTCCCCATGGACCGACCACCTGAGGGAGGGGCTGTCGTGGTCGGGTGCAGTGTGACTGTGTGAATTGGGTGGCAGCCAAAGACATGGGTTCTGTCAGACCAATCCTTGGCTACTGACTCTGATTCTTGGGACATAGAATGTCACCTCTCTGGCAGGAAAGGAGCCTGAGCTAGTGCGTGAGGTGGAGAGATACCAACTAAACATAGTCAGACTCACCTCAACGCATGGCTTTGGCTCTGGAACCACACATCTCAAGGGGGCTGGACCTTATTCCATTTGGGAGTTTCTCGTGGAGAGAGTTGACGAGCTGGTGTGGGTATCCTTGCTGCTAATCACTTCAATGAGAGTTGGAGGTCCTGGAAACCAAAAGGACAATGTCATCCGCAATAAACAGAGACAAGATCCGATGGCCAGCAAACTAGAACCTCTCAATGCCGTGGCTGCAATTACAAATTCTGACTATAAAAATTATGAACAGAATTGGTGACAAAGGACAGCCTTGGCGGACTCTTACCCTGAACAGAAACTAATTTGACCTATTATTCCCAATGTGGACCAAGCTCTGGTGATACAGAGGCAGCTGAAGGTGGACCGATGATGGTTAACTTACTCTGAATCCTGGAACATTCCATGTCACCCCTCTGGCAGGGAAGGAGCATGAGATGGAGAGATACCGACTAGATATAGTCGGACTCACCTCAATGCATAGCTTGGGCTCTGGAATCACCTATCTTGAGAGGGGCTGGACTTTATTCCATTCTGGAGTTGCTCATGAGAAAAGGCAACGAGCCTGTGTGGGCATCCTTCTTGACGACGAAAGAGTAGCTTCCCTCCACCTTCAGGTGGGGGGACGGGTAGTGACTGTGCTTATGCACCAAATGACAGTTCCAAGTACCCACCCTTCTTGGAGTTTTCAGGGGGTGCATTGTACAATGCTCCCTGAGAGACTCACGCGTTGTGCTGGGAGACTTCAACATCCATTTGGGCAATGATAGTGTGACCTGGAAGGGTGTGATTGGTAGGTACAGCCTCTCCAGTCTGAACCTGAATGGTCTTTCATTGTTCGACTTCTGTGCTCATCACAGTTTGTCCATCACGAACATTATGTTCAAACATAAGGGTGTCCATAAGTGCACTTGGCACCAGGTCACACTCAGTCACAGTTCGATGATCGACCTTGTACTCGTGTCACTGGACTTGCAGTTGCATGTTCTGGACACTCGGGTGAAGAGTGGAGCTGAGCTGTCAACCAATCACCACCTGGTTATGAGCTGGCTCTGAAGGTGGGGGGAGTCCACCCTCCAGACCTGGCAGGCCAAAGTGTGTAGTTAGGGTCTCCTGGGAACGTTTGGTGAAGTCTCCTGTCATTGGGGCCTATCAATACCACCTCTGGCAGAGCTACAACCACCTCCTGAAGGAGGGCCTCCACTGCTGAGGTGGAAGCCCATAGCTGTGGCCAGGTCATCATCAGTGTCTGTCGTGTCCAGCTGAAAAAAGAGGCCTATAAGGCTTATTGGTCTGTTCGACTCCCGAGGCAGCAGACAGGTACCGACAGGCCATATTTGCTGCACCCCAAGCTGTCACCGATACAAAATCTCAGTCGTGAGAAGAATTCGGTGAGGGTCAGGAAAGCGATTATCGGTTGGCTTCTGGACCACCATCCGATGCCTCAGGAGGGGGAAGCAGATCTCCACAAATACTGTTTACAGTGGAAGCGGGGAGCTGCTCACCTTGACTGGGGATGTCATCGGGAGGTGGAAGAAATACTTTTAGGACCTCTTCATTCCCACCAACACGCCCTCCATGGACGAGGAAGGCCTTGGGGGTTTGGGTGGAGGTCTACCCATCACTGGAGCTGAGGTCACTGAGGTTGTCCAAAAGCTCCTTGGTGATTGGGTTCAAGGGGTGGATGAGATCCGCCCTGAATATCCCAGGGCTCTGGATGTTGTAGGACTGTGTTGGTTGTCATGTCTCTGCAACATCACGTGGTCATTGGGGGCCGTACCTCTGGATTGGCAAACCAGATGGTAGTTCCCCTTTTTTAAAAAGGGGCACCAGAAGAGTGTTTTCTAATTATTATAGAATCACACTCCTCAGCCTACCTGGGAAAGTCTATTCAGGGATACTGGAGAGAAGGATTTGATCGAGAGTTGAACCTCTGATTCATGCGGAACAATGTGGTTTTCGTCCTGGTCACGATAATCTCTGTACAGGATCCTGGAGGGGCGATGGGAGTTTGCCCAATCTGTCTAAATGCCATTCGGTCACTGTATCACCGGAGCCAGAGCTTGGTCCATATTGGGAACAACAGGTCGAATTCGTTTCTGGTGAGGGTTAGAGTCTGCCAAGGCCGTCCTTTGTCACCAATTCTGTTCATATTTTTTATGGACAGAATTTCTAGGCGCAGCCGAGGAGTTGAGGGTTCTGGTTTGGTGGCCATCAGAACTCGTCTCTGCATTTTGCAGATGCCATTGTTCTTTTGGAATCATCAAAGCGGGACCTCCAGGTCTCATTGGAGCAATTCGCAGTCAAGTGCGAAGCAGCCAGGATGAGAATCAGCACCTCCAATTCTGAGGCCATGGTTCTTAGTTGGAAAAGGGTGGAATGCACCCTGCGAGTCTGGAATGAGGTCCTGCCCCAAGTGGAGGAGTTCAAGTATCTTGGGGTCTTGTTCATAAGTGAGGGAAGGATGGAGCAGGTGATCGACAGGTGGAGTGCTGCAGCCTCTGCTGTAGAGCAGAGCCTGTACCAGTCCTTCGTGATGAAGAGGGAGCTGAGCTGCAAGGTAAAGCTCTCAATTTACCAGTCACTCTATGTTCCAACCCTCACCTATGGTCATGAGCTTTGGGT
>CM045748.1:2285000-2325000 GCA_024760905.1 Plotosus lineatus
TTAAATACTGTACTAATTTATAAGTAAAATGAGGAATTTATTTAGTTGATCATTCATTTATCTGTTTTTATAGATTTTATATAAACTCAGCAAGGGTGTTCCATGAAGAGTTTGCATGTGCCCTCATGTTTGAGTGAGTTTCCTCCAGTTTCTTCCCACAGTCAAGGGCGTGCACATTCAGCTGACTGGCTGTTCCAAATTGCTTCTCAGTGCGAGTGTGAAAAATTGCAATTTTGTTGGCCCTGGGATGGAATGGCAAGCTGTTCATGGTGTACCCAGCCTTACCCGGAGTCGGCTGAGATAGTACTTCGCCTATCTGCCCTCCTAATAGGATTAAGTGGTTAACAAATACAGTGGTATGAAAAAGTATCTGAACCTTTTGGAATTTCTCTCATTTCTGCATAAAATCACCATCAAATGTGATCTGATCTTTGTCAAAATCACACAGATGAAAAAACAGTGTCTGCTTTAACTAAAACCACCCAAACATTTATAGGTTTTCATATTTTAATGAGTATAGCATGCAAACAATGACAGAAGGGGGAGGAATAAGTAACTGAACCCTCTGCCTAAGGAGACTTAAAGAGCAATTGAAACCAATTTTTACCAAACACTTTAAGTCAGGTGTGTGCCCAATCACTGATGAGTGGCTTAAAGCTGCCCTGCCCACTATAAAACACACACCTGGTAAGAATTGTCTTGATGAGAAGCATTGTCTGATGTGCACCATGGCTCGCTCAAAAGAGCTGTCTGAAGACCTGCGATCAAGAATTGTTGATTTGTATAAAACTGGGAAAGGATACAAAACCATCTCTCAAAGTCTGGATGTTCATCAATTGACAGAGAAATTGTCTACAAGTGGCGAGAGTTTTGCACTGTTGCTTCTCTCCCATGGAGTGGCCGTCCACCAAAGATGACGCCAAGAGTTCAGCACAGAATACTCAGACAGGTAAAAAAAACCCGAGAGTGTCTGCTAAAGACTTACAGAAATCACTGGCACAGTCCAATATCTCTGTGCACACATCAACTATATGTAAAACAATGGCCAAGAATGGTGTTCATGGGAGGACTCCAAGGAGGAAGCCACTGCTGTCTAAAAATAATATTGTTGCTCGTTTAATGTTTGCAAAAAGGCACTTGGACACTGCAAAGAAGTTTTGGCAAAATATTTTGTAGACTGATGAAACCGAAGTTGAATTGTTTGGGAGGAACACACAACGTCATGTGTGGAGGAAAAATGGAACAGCTCACCAACATCAACACCTCATCCCCACCGTGAAGCATGGTGGAGGTTGCATCATGGTTTGGGGCCGTTTTGCTGCCTCGGGGCCTGGACAACTTGCAATCATTAATGAAAAAATGAGTTCAAAAGTTTATCAGGATGTTTTGCAGGAAAACCTGAGGCCGTCTGTCAGACAGTTGAAGCTAAAAAGAGGATGGATGCTGCAACAGGACAATGATCCAAAACACAGAAGTAAATCAACTTCAGAATGGTTTCAGAAGAACAAAATACAGGTTCTGGAGTGGCCAAGTCAAAGTCCAGACTTGAACCCCATTGAGATGCTGTGGCATGACCTCAAGACAGCGATTCATGCCAGACATCCCAGGAATCTGACTGAACTACAGCAGTTTTGTAAAGAAGACTGGGCCAAGATTAGTCCTGATCGATGTGCCAGACTGATCTGCAGCTACAGGAAGCATCTGGTGGAAGTTATTGCTGCCAAAGGGGGGGACCACAAAATATTAAATGTGATGGTTCAGTTACTTATTCCTCCCCCTTCTGTCATTGTTTGCATGCTATCCTCATTAAAATATGAAAACCTATAAATGTTTGGGTGGTTTTAGTTAAAGCAGACACTGTTTTTTCATCTGTGTGATTTTGAAAAAGATCAGATCACATTTGATGGTGATTTTATGCAGAAATGTGAGAAGTTCCAGAAGGTTCAGATACTTTTTCATACCACTGTAAATAAATGAATGAATAGCTATAGTCTTGAAATTTTATATATTTTATATATTTTCTACACCCCCCAGTCTTCTCTTGTACATGAGTAAATCAGGACTGACAGGAGCCATAAACTCTGGAGAGAGGGGGGGGGGGTGAAAAGAGAGAAAGTATGTTCTTCATCAAATATTAATGATGCATGTGATTTGGAGAGAGCAGGAGAAAGAGAATCGGACTGGCTGACAGTACAGAAGTGCTTCTGCCGAGGAGCCAACAAACGATCAAAAGATCACAACAGTGCACATACTTCTCTCTCTATATTCATCTGATCTCTGACCTGCTCCCTGTAAGAGACAGAATTCTGTTTAATGTAGAATACTACACAGATCACACTTTATTCCTGTTGTGCATAATTAATAAATGATTTATGATAAGTGGTGGATAATCAGAGAGAACACAAATGGTCTGTGCTAATAATGTTCTAGTTATAGTACAGATCACTCTACAAACTCTATAGATCACATTTAGCAATAACAACACCACCTAAAGTGGAAATAATCATCAAGTCAAATAATGTATAAAAGAGTGACAAAGAGGAGAGAGACAGACAGAGAGACAGAGAGAAAAAGTGAGAGAGACAGACAGACAGACAGAGAAAAAGTAAGAGATCAACAGACACAGAAAAAGAGATATGCGGGCAGATAGAAAGCGAGAAAAAAAGAAGAACAGAGAAAGAGACAGATAAACAGATTTAGAGAAAGCAAGTGGATAGAAAGTAGATTGAGATGGTTTGGACATGTACAGAGGAGGGATAGTGAGTATATTGGTAGTAGGATGCTGAGGTTGGAACTACCAGGCAGAAGGTCTAGAGGAAGACCAAAAAAAGAGATTTATGGATGTGGTGAAGGAGGACATGAAGGTCGTTGGAGTCAGAAAAGAAGATGCAGAGGACAGGTTGAGATGGAGGCGGATGATTTGCTGTGGCGACCCCTGAAGGGAACAGCTGAAAGGAAAGAAGAGAAAGAAAGTGCACAAGACAGATAGACAGACTTTATCTATATAAAGAGATATAGATAGAAAGAGAGAGAGAGAGAAGAGAGGGGGGTTTACAAGCGAGTGCAGTAATAGACCCATTCTTTGTAATGTCCTACTTTTACTCTCTCTCTCTCACACACACACACGCACACACACACACACACACACACACACGCACACACACGCACACTGTACTGTGTGTTCATCAAATATTGCTGCAGATTATAAATACTGGTTCTGCTGTTAATTTTCATTTTTGAAACACACATTCCCACCCATGCACATGGCCCCTGAATTGTTTTGGTGTAACACTGATGTCCCATTAAACATTAAAGCCATTGCTACTAAATGATTCATTATACAGCCACGTTATTGGACCCTAGCCAACAGAAAGGTGGAGCCTGTTGCCACGGTCCATAACAACAGGAAGAAAGAATTAATGTTTGTTTGTCCTTTTCAGTGCTCAACTCTCCTCACACACACACACTCATACACACCGGAGAAGAAGTTGTTGATGTGTAGGAAGCTGACGCTCAGACGCAGGATGGACAGTTTGTCCAGTCTCGATGTGATATCATCAGGAAACGGCAACAAGCGAGCAAGACGATCCAGTTCCGAGTTCAGACGATCACGATGACGCTTCGAGGGGTTTGACTTCACACCATCAGCTGGAGCCTGCTTTACACTGTAAACACACACACACACACACACACATTCACGCACAAAAATAAACACAAACATGCAAAGACACAAATACACACATATGTAAACACACCCATTCACACTGGCACCTGGATGCAGTGCAGGACAGTCAGTGAACTGAAGGTGTGTGTGGACTGTGGGGGAAAAAAAGGGAGCACCGGAGGAAACCCGTGCACCGAGGGAATACAAAACCGCCACAGAAACGTTCAAGGAGGGCATTTGAACCCAGGTGCTTTTGGCTTGAGGTAGCCCGTACATCGCCTTTTCAGTCAATCAACTTCACTGTGCAACAGCCTTTTAGCAACACAGTTGAGATATAAAAAAGAAAAAAATGAACAAACAAGCAGTGGTTGGTACCCGCGGTGCTAATATAGCGCCTGCAACCTTGAAATTCGTTTTCTCTCATGAGCTGGCTCTGGGTTTATTCTAATCCTAACAACAGTGTTCTTAAAAACCCAAGCACTGACCACTTATATTCAATCAATGATTTATATACACAAGGGATATATGAGATGTTGATGAAAATGTCAGGTGTTCTCATTTGGCAAAAACACAACCAAAAATCCCTGAACCGAGCAAGTCGGGTTTGTTTGTGTAAGAAATCCTGTTCACCTTTATTTACCTTTATTCACCTTTATTCACCTTCACTTACCTTTATTTACCTTTATTTACCTTTATTCACCTTCACTCTCCACAGGGTTATCCCTGTCCCCCCCAGTGCAGCTAACTGGGTTATCAAAGGCGGGCCATGTCTGTCACTGTCTATGGTGAGAGGTTGATGTAAAAGAACCATTGCTGACTTTCGGAAAGAGGAGCTGCAAAGCCGTCAGCGTGTTTCTGTCCCTTGTTAAAAGGGTTGTGTCAGGAAGGGCATCCGACCTAAAAACCTCTGCCAAATCAAACGTGCGAATCAGATGATTCGCTGTGGCGACTCCCGAGTAAAAGGGAAAAAGCCGAAAGGAAGACATTCACCTTTATTCACCTTTATTTACCTTTATTCACCTTTATTCACCTTTACTCATCACACACACACAGGATTATTAAACACACCATTCATACATCATCACACACACACACACACACACACACACACACACACACAACACACACACGTACACAGTGGATTATTAACACATAATTCATAAACCTTATTCAATTCCATATTATTATTATTATTAATAATAATAATAACGCGCACACGCACGCGCGCACGCGCACACACAGTGTGTACTCACGCTTTCTGTGTGTTTTTTCTTCTTTTCCTTCCCGGGTACATGTCTATACAGTGACAGTAATGCAGTGGTTCCAGCCCGAAGTTTTCGATAAGTGATGAAAATAAAGTGTTATGTCGAGGTCGGTCTTAATTATTATTATTTTTATATTAAAGATCTGAATAAGTAAGACTTATGGGGACCAGTTAATTAACACTCAGTTGTAACAGCAACGAAATCAACAGTTTCAAAATAATCAAATTTTTAAAAACAACAAAAATTAAATAGTCCACCGTGTCCCGGGTGTTTTTCCTTCATTCTCTCCGGAAACAGGAACGGCCAGAGCGCGCGCTCCCGACCGGACCACCACCTCAGATGTGCGCGCGCAGAAATTAGCTTACAAAAAAAAAAAAAATAAAAAAAAAAGCTCGTGGACCACTACCAGATCGCCAGCAGAATGATCTGTCCAATCACACAGGGGAGCCGGAAAAGGGCTGATGACGTAAGTAATTACTTTTCTTCGCTTTACCTTTTTTACAACTCGTCAAGAAAACTACACATTGTCCAGACATGCCCAATGCTTCTTCTCCAGAATATTATAATAATAATAATAATAATAACAATAATAAAACAGTGAAATATTATAAATACAAAAACATGAACTGGGTTCGGCGTTTCTGTGTGGAGTTTGCATGTAGTTCTGCATGTTCTCCATGTGCATACATTGGTTTCCTCGAGGTAGTCATGTGCAAAAAACATCACAGTGAGTTGTTCCAAATCACTCTAAGGTGAGAGAGTGAGTCTGAATGGTTGTGTGAGTGTTGGCCCTGTGCTGACCAGGTGAACTGTTCAGGGTGTACCACGCCCGCTCCCAGAGTCAGCTGGGATGAGCACCAAGATCCCTGCAACCTGAATTAGCCTTAAAGGGCTTAGAAAATGAATGTCTGTTTTGTAATTTATTTTATTCATGATCATTTAAAAAAATTTTTTTAGCAAGTATAAAAGTGCATCATATTATCAAGTTCTCTGGTGCAAATACTGCTTTATATAACTGTATAATGGTGCTTTATTTTTCTATGTTTTGCTATACTTAAATGCTTGCTGAGAATAATCAAATGATATGCTTAAGGGGCCTTTCTTCATGTCTATTGTAAAAGTGCATACTTAAACAAAAGTGCATGCTTAGACACCTGAGCCTTCTGCGGTCTGTGTGACCTTCAACAGACTCGACAGTTTCTAGTTCGGTGGTGTCCTCAGCTGTAGATCACTTCAAGGTCAGGAGGTGGTGGGGGGGGGGGGGTGTTTGGGGGTTGTGATGCGCCCGGAAAGAGCCCAGATTTATCGCATCCGGTTGAGATAACAACGCATCGTAGACCCAGTCACAATCCCGGAAGAAGGAACCTGCTCTGAAGCCCTTAAAAGCACACACCCGCGAGTGAGACCTCAGACCTTAACTAGCGTGACTTTATGCATGTACTGTTGGTCTCCGTCCTCTGCGGACGACGCAATAAAGCTTCTCATATTCAACTCAAAACCAGTCTCCAGTCGTCTTCTTTCCACATTCAACAGACTCAACACAAGCTTGGCTGAATCTTAAACATCAACTCATTACTAAATTCTAGGTAGCGCCTAGAAATTCTGTCCATAAAAAATACGAACAGAATCGGTGACAAAGGACAGCCTTGGCAGACTTCAACCCTAACCGGAAACGAATTCGACCTGTTGTTACCAATGCAGACCAAAGTGATAGAGATCAAATTACCCATAGCAACTGGTCTAGTACAACATACTAAAGGAGTACGCCCACAAGATAGCTCAAGGGACACTGTTGAAAGCCTTCTCTTAATCCACAACACACATGTGGACAGATTGGGCAAACTCCCATGCCTCCACCATGATCCTGTAGCGTGTATAGAGTTGGTTGAGAGTATCGTAGCCTGGACAAAAATCACATTGTTCCTCCTGAATCCAATGACCACATGATATTGCAGAGACATGTCAACCAAGACAGTCCTACAACATACAGAGCTCTGAGATATTTAGGATGGATCTCATCCACCTCTGGAGCCCGACCACCAAGGAAGTTTTTGACTACCTCAGCAACCTTTGCTCTGTTGACAAGTGGACCCCTACCCAAACCTCCAAAGGTCTTCCTCTGCAGAGTGCATGTTGGTGGGATTCATGAGGTCCTAAAAGTATTCCTTCCACCTCCCAACAGCATCCCCAGTTGAGGTGAGCAGCTCCGTACTTTCACTGTAAACAGTATTTGTGGAGAACTGCTTCCCCCTCTGGTGGCATCGAATGGTGGTCCAGAACCTTTTTGAACCGATAATTGCTTCCCAGGCCATCACCGAACTCCTCCCACACTCGAGATTTTGCATCAGCGATAGCTCAGGGTGCAGCACGTTTGGCCTGCCAGTCTGATCTGATACCTTCCAAGTCATAGGACAACTCTTGATTATCATCTTCATGGAGGTTTTCTTGGCAGGTTTTCTTGCCATGGTTTGCCATTGCCTTCTGCAAACCAACGGGCAATTTAGAACAGCCAGTTAGCCTACTGTGCATGTTTTTGGACTGTGGAAGGAAACAGGAGTACGCAGAGGAAACCCACACGAGCACGGGAGAACATGCAAACTCTGCACAGAAACGCCCAGGCCAGGAATTGAACCCCGGCCTTCTTGCTGTGAGGCAGATGTGCTAACCACTACACCACCGTGCCGCCCAGCCTGCCATTACCTGTTTCATGTTTCACTACTTGCAGCTTGTAATCGCAGAATAGGATTTTCATTTTGGGGACATTTCTTCTGTGGTAGAGGATGAGCAGGTACCCAAGCCTAGAGTGCCCTCTTGTGGTTGTGAGTGTAAAAATAACAAACAGGTGAAATTATGTCTTATTATTATGACAAACAGAATTATATGTAATAATTTTACATATAACTTGCTCTGGAGTATAAGTCGCACCTTCAGCCAAGGTATGAAAAAATTGCGACTGATAGTCCGGAAAATGCTGTACATATTAACAAATCCTGAATTTTCTTTTGCTTCACATTATAAATTGCCAAGTTATTCCATAGATGGTGTAAGGAACCTCTTAGGGCCATATTGTATGCAATGTAAGTGCAGCAGTTAACACCAAAGAGTACACATACTCCACCCTCTTTTGCCATTAGCCAGTATAATTCTTGGCGCTCCTGCAATGATCGATAATTGATCCACAAATATGTGAAGGTGTCATCTGTGTAAATACATTTTTGCTGATTATAATAGATGTAATTTGTCAAGTCAACATTCTTAATGATAGTGATCTAAATAAAGATCAACTCAAACCCGGATTCTATTTCATTATGCACTTCAAACTTGGGCAGTGGTGGTCTAGTGGTATAGGGCGCTAGATCGCTGATCCAAAGGTTGGAGGTTCGAGTTCCACTCTCCACAAGGTTGTCACTGTCTCCCCCAGTGCAGCTAACTGGGTTATCAAAGGCCGGCCATGTCTCTCACTGTCTATGGTGAGAGGCATGTAAAAGAACCATTGCTGACTTTCGTAAAGAGTAGGCTGCAAAGCTGTCAGCGTGTTTCCACCCTGCGATGGCCTGGCGAGCTGTCTAGGGTGTACTCTGCCCTCGCCCGAAGTTGGCTGGGATGGGCACCAGCCTCCCCGCGACCCAAATTAGGATTAAGCGGTTACAGAAAATGATGATGATGATGATGATGACTTCAAACTTGATCCTGTGTAGTTGAAATATGCTGTCCACAGGTATACTGCAGGGTCTGGCGTTTAAGATCTTTTGGCTCTGAAATGTGTCTGTGACACCCTGTCATCAGTTTCCTCTCTCACCTTCAACATCTGCACTTCCAGGAGCATCATAAAACATATACATAGGCCTGACCAGGATAATGCAGCCGTGAGGGAGGGACACAAGCCAGTGTCTCTCCCTCACGCCGGTCCCAGGCCCGGATAAATGCAGAGGGTTGCGTCAGGAAGGGCATCCGGCGTAAAACAAATGCCAAATAAAACATGCGAGTCACAACAAAGAAATTCATACCTGATCAGTCGAGGCACGGGTTAACAACGACCGCCATCAGTGCTGTTAACCAACAGGGTGCTGGTGGAAATTGGACGACTGTTGGTCGAAGACGTCAAAGAAAGAGAGGCGGGAGGCGTGTCCATAGGTAAAAAGAGAAGAGGAAAGGCATGAGTCTAGGACTGAAAGTAGGGACGTTGAATGTTGGAACTATGGCAGGAAAAGGAAGAGAGCTGGCTGACATGATGCAGAGGAGGAAGGTGGACATACTGTGTGTTCAGGAGACCAGGTGGAAAGGTAGCAAGGCTAGAAGATTAGGAGCAGGGTTTTAGCTGTTTTTTCATGGTGTGGATGGGAAGAGAAATGGAGTAGGAGTCATCTTGAAGGAGGAGTTTGTCAGGAATGTTCTAGAAGTGAAAAGAGTGTCAGACAGAGTGATGAGTCTCAAGTGAGAAATTGAAGGCATGATGTTCAATGTGCTTATGCCCCACAGACAGGATGTGAGCTAGAAGAGAAGGAAAGATTCTGGAGTCAGTTAGATGAAGTGATGCAGAATACCCTCAAAGATGAAAGAGTAGTCATTTGGGCAGACTTCAGTGGACATGTTGGTGCAGGAAACAGAGGGGACGAGGAAGTGATGGGCAGGTTTGGTATCCAGGACAGGAACGCAGAAGGACAGATGTTGGTAGATTTTGCAAAAAGGATGGAAATGGCTGTGGTAAATACTTTCTTCCAGAAGAGACAGAAGCATAGGGTGACTTATAACATCTTATAACTTATGTTAACTTATGACTTATAACATCTTGTGCAGGTGATGTAATTTGAAGGAAGTCAGTGACTGCAAAGTAGTAGTGGGTGAGAGTGTTACTAAACAGCATAGGATGGTGGTGTGCAGGATGACACTGGTGGTGAGGAAGGTGAAGAAGGCAAAGGCAGGGCAGAAGACAAAGTGGTGGAAGCTGAAAAAGGAAGAGTGTCGTGTTGTCTTCAAGGAGGAGTTGAAAATGGCTTTGGGTGGTCAGGAAGTGCTGACAGATGACTGGACAACTACAGCGAATGTGATCAGGGAGACAGGTAGGAGAATACTTGGTGTGTCATCTGGAAGGAGAGGAGATAAGGAGACTTGGTGGTGGAATGAGGAAGTGCAGGAGTGTGTACAAAGAAAGAGGTTTGCTAAAAAGACGTGGAACATTGAGAGGACTGAAGAGAGCAAACAGGAGGACAGGGGAGATACAGCGTAAGGCGAAGGGAGCGGTGTCAAAGGCCAAACAGAGGGCATATGATGACTTGTATGCTTGGTTGGAAAGTAAAGAGGGAGAAAATGGTTTATACAGGTTGGCACAGCAGAGAAATAGAGATGTGAAGGATGTGCAGAAAGTTAGAGTGATTAAGGACAGAGAGGGAAATGTATTGACTGATGACAGAAGTGTGCTGGGAAGATGGAAAGAGTACTTTGAAGAGCTGATGAATGAGGAAAATGAGAGAGAAAAAAAGAGTACAAGAGGTGACCGTTGAGGACCAGGAAGTAGCAAAGATTAGTAAGGGTGAAGTGAGGAGGGCATTGTAGAGGATGAAGAGTGGAAAGACAGCTGGTCCTGATGACATATGAGGTATGTCAGTCTCTAGGAGAGGTAGCAGTAGATTTCCAGACAAGAACATTCAACAATGTTTTAGAGAGTGAGAGGATGCCAGAGGAATGGAGGAGAAGTGTGCTGGTGCCCATTTTTTAAGAACAAGGGAGTTGTGGCAACTACAGAGGGTTAAAGTTGATGAGCCATACGATGACGTTATGGGAAAGAATAGTGGAAGCTAGACTAAGGGTAGAGGTCAGCATTTGTGAACAACAGTTTGGTTTCATGCCAAGAAAGAGCACCACAGATGCAGTGTTTGCCTTGAGGATATTAATAGAGAAGAACAAAGGAGGTCAGAAGGAGCTGCATTGTGCCTTTGTGGATCTGGAGAAAGCATATGACAGAGTGCCGAGAGAGGAACTGTGGTAATGCATGAGGAAGTCTGGAGTGGCAGAGAAGTACATTAGAGTGGTGCAGGACATGTATGAGAGATGTAAGACAGTGGTGAGGTGTGCTGTCGGTGTGACAGAAGAGTTCAAGGTGGAGGTGGGACTGCATCAAGGGTCAGTTCTGAGCCCCTTCTTGTTTGCTATGGTGATGGACAGGCTGACAGACGAGGTGAGACAAGAATCTCCATGGACTATGATGTTTGCAGATGACATTGTGATCTGCAGTGAGAGCAGAGAACAAGTGCAGAAAAACCTCGAGAGGTGGAGGTATGCCCTGGAAAGGAGGGGAATGAAGGTTAGCCTCAGTAAGACATAATACATGTGTATGAATGCCAAGGATCCAACAGGAACGTTGAGGTTACAGGGAACAGAAATAAGGAAGGTGGAGTATTTTAAGTACTTAGGCTCAACAATACAGAGCAATGGAGAGTGTGGAAAAGAGGTGAAGAAGCGTATGCAGGCTGGTTGGAATGATTGGAGAAAAGTGTCCGGTGTGATGTGTGATAGGAGAGTATCGGCAAGAATGAAAGGAAAAGTGTACAAGACGGTGTTGAGGCCAGCGATGTTGTATGGTTTAGAAACAGTGGCCCTGGGGAAAAGACAGGAGGCAGAGCTGGAAGTAGCAGAGATAAAAATGTTGAGGTTCTCTTTGGGAGTAACGAGGATGGATAGGATCAGGAATCAGCACATCAGAGGGACAGCACATGTAAGACGTTTTGGAGACACAGTCAGAGAGGCCAGATTGAGATGGTTTGGACATGTACAGAGGATGGATAGTGAGTATACACTGGTAGTAGGATGCTGAAGTTGGAACTACCAAGCAGAAGGCCTAGAGGAAGACCAAAGAGACGATTCATGGACGTGGTGAAGGAGGACATGAAAGCAGTTGGTGTAAGAGACGAAGATGCAGAGGATAGGGTGAGATGGAGGCAGATGATTCGCTGTTTCGACCCCTGAAGGGAAAAGCCGAAAGGAAAAGAAGAAGAAAAAGAGGCCTGACCAGGATAGCAAAAGCGTCTTGCTCATCTTCATTTTTCCAAACACCCACCAGATATCTACAAGTGACATTACCTGAATTTGTAGCACAGGAGCAATTTTTCAGAGTTATCCCATTACCAGTCTAAACTGATTGATTATCTTGACCACTGATTTTGGAAGGCTTGAACTGAGAAGTTCATGTGAAACAGACTCATTACAGGTTCAACCACATTATCCTGCAAAGTTTCATACTGACTTCTTACCTATGTTTCTGTAGCTTTCAAAGGTATGAAGATTAATGTAGACAAGACTAAAGTTATGGTGTTTAGAAATAGTGGCACTCTCAGACATCACGAAAAGTAGTTTCTTTTTGATCAAGGGCTGGAAGTTGTTTCTTATTACAGGTATTTAGGTTTAGTGTTCACACCCAGACTAATATGGACTAAAGCTCAGATCACTCTTGCCACTCAAGCAAATAAAACCCTTATGGCTATTTATAGATATCAAACAAGAGTCCACTATTTATCATGTGTAGATTTTGAAAAAAAAAATTGATGCTATGGTTTATGGTTAAACCTTTCTTTTGTTACGGCTCAGAAATTTGGGGTGTTACATATTGTAAAATTGTGGGGCCGGTGGTGTAGTGGTTAGGGTGCTGCGCTCATGATTGCGAGGCTGTGAGTTCGAATCCCATTGAGACCCTCACTGTGCTGAGACCCCTGGGCAAGGTCTCAACCACAAGTGTGCCTCTGTTCACCCAGCAGAACAAATGGGTACCAGTAAAAATATACTGGGAAGGTAACCTGCGATGGACTAGCGTCCCATCCAGGAGGAGTTGAACTCGTGGTCGCTTCATGCTACAGAAACCAGGGCTAAGCACCGGCCTGATGAGCCACTAGGTTTGGGTGTAAAAACCCAACAGACTTTACCTTACCTTTTATAATTTAAAATTATCGAACAAATCCAAATAAAAACATGCAAACA
This sequence comes from Plotosus lineatus, assembly GCA_024760905.1. Taxonomy (NCBI): domain Eukaryota; kingdom Metazoa; phylum Chordata; class Actinopteri; order Siluriformes; family Plotosidae; genus Plotosus; species Plotosus lineatus. The sequence goes on from CM045748.1 coordinate 2,297,898, forward strand.
TTTCCTCAAAGTTAGTAAAAGTACACGGAAGAGTATAGTTCTTGGAGAATGTGGCCAGTTCCCTCTTCAGCTTACTTACATGTCTAGGGCAGTGAAATATTGGTGTAGACTCTTAACTCCTCCCAGCTTTAGATTACCCCATCAGCTCTATTTAATGTTAAAAGCTTTAGACGAATCTGGGCGCTTAACATGAGCCTCGTATATTAAAAATATTGTATTTAGATTAGGTTTTGGATTTATTTGGATCTCTCACGATATCGGGGATACAGATTATTTTATTGCTGTATTGAAGCGTCCCATCCAGGAGCAATTGAACTCCTGGTCGCTTCACGCTACGGAAATGCCCAACAGACTTTACCTTACCTTACTTTACCTATTTAAACAAAGACTATCTGACAATTTGTCGGATACTTGGTATTCATCGCTTCATAATACTACTAAGTGCTCTAATTACATACTAAGTCCCTACTGTCGAGACTTATCTTAGTTTAGATTTAGCCCCATATTTAAGAAATTGCTTGTCAAAATTCAGATGTGGTAATTTTAGATTGAGCATAAAAACAGGTAAATACAACAATGTGCCTTTGGTCTTGAGATTTTGTCCTTTCTGCCAAAAACATAATGTAACTGAAGATGAAATACATGTACTGCTTTATTGCAAAGCCAAAAGTATTATAAGAAATGGTCTTTTCGCCAAACATATGAACTACCCACTATAAAAATATAGCTTTGATAATCTAATGTCTTCAACAAATGAATGTGTCATTAAAAACTTGTTGCTATTTTTATATAATATTAAGAAAATAAGCAACTCTGATGGCTCCTTTTAATCACAGAGGTACTCTTGCAAATATATATGCCTATTTATTTATGTAATAAGGGACAGTGGCCTTATAATGAATAAAATGTCTGTCTGTCTGTCAAAGATATGATTTTTGTTTTTCTTGCCAGCACAAAAGACACCCTTTCTTTTGAGGGTTTCAACTTTATATTCTGGAGCCACCTGGTTGCATTATCACACCACTCAGTAAAGTTCCGAGTAGTATTTCTCACCCGTGCATATACAGACGTTCCCCGACTTACGTTTTTAATTGATTGCGGACGGCCGACGTAAGTTGAAAATTAACATAAGTTGTTACAGTGACGTATGACGTGGGACGTATGACACTCATACTGTACTATACATCCATAAATACCATTACCGTATCTCATAAAACACCCCTAAATCAGTTAATAAACATATCATATTATAAACATAACATTGTAAAATAATATCAAATATATCAAATAACATCAACATTAATTTCAAATCGATACATTTTAATCAAATTCACTCATCAAATATCAAATACAGTATCAAATATAACCTTGAACATTCTCTATGATGTGATCTTTCTGCTTGTAAATGGTTCCGATGGTCGACGGATGATCGCTTTACATGAAGCTGAGCTGAGTCACATTAAATGAAGCTGAGCCGACTCACTTTACATGAAGCTTAAAACAGCCAATCAATGCTTAAAATATGTGAGGTGCTCAATACCGAAAGTAGTGCACTTGCTGTGCTTGAAGGTGGGTTATACGGACCTCCGGTCTTTTAAGTGAGCAAGGGAGCCATTGAACTCGTTTAGTACTCAGCCTGCACTGATGTGAATTACCAGCAGAGCGGACAATTTTCTTTCTTTTCTGGATTCGGGTTTTCATTCATTTTACAACTCTCTGCTTAACTGAGTATGAATGGGAGATTGCGCCGATTCAAGCAGATAGTTAATTCATCTCTGTAAATGAGACCTGCACCCATGCTAGTAGGCCTACGCTTCTGACCAACCATATTTGCTTAGGGTTACAAAAGTCCGCAAAACAGTGTAAACACAAAGATCACAGAGACGACGTCTTAACACAAGGGTAACACACGATCTTCTTCTTGTCCTTTCGGCTTTTCCCTTCAGGGGTCGCCACAGCTAATCATCTGCCTCCATCTCACCCTATTCTCTGCATCTTTTTCTCTGACACCAACTGCCTTCACGTTCTCCTTCACCACATCCATGAATCGTCTCTTTGGTCTTCCTCTAGGCCTTCTGCCTGGTAGTTCCAACCTCAACATCCTACAACCAATATACTCACTATCCCTCCTCTGTACATGTCCAAACCATCTCAATCTAGCCTCTCTGACTTTGTCTCCGAAACCTCCAACATGTGCTGTCCCTCTGATGTACTCATTCCTGATCCTATCCATCCTCGTTACTCCCAAAGAGAACCTCAACATTTTCATCTCTGCTACCTTCAGCTCTGCCTCCTGTCTTTTCCCCAGGGCCACTGTTTCTAAGCCATACAACATCGCTGGCCTCAACACCGTCCTGTACACTTTTCCTTTCATTTTTGCTGATACCTTCCTATCACACATCACACTGGACACTTTTCGCCAACCATTCCAACCAGGCTGCACATGCTTCTTCACCTCTTTTCCACACTCTCCATTGCTCTGGATTGTTGAGCCTAAGTACTTAAACTTGCTAAGTACCCCTTCAGCTCGCAAGAGATGATCAAGTGCAGCGTCCTGGCAGCAAGGCATTTCTGGTAACAGAGTACAATTGTCAGAAGTGCACATAAAATTGCCAATCTGGTCATGTTCACCGACATGTCTGTGATCACTATCAATATCAGTGTTCAGATTATATGAAGAATGAGAACGTTGTATTTGACCTTGAGACTGTGTATGTGGCTCAACTATGTTATTTTGTCTGTTTCTTTGAACATTGATGCATGAGCTGTTTCACTCCCTGTTATCGTTGCAGGTGCAGTATGTTTTATGTTCTATCAACAACGGGAAGCCGAAACTAACTATGTGGCAGCTTCGGTGGAAGGGAACTCCATATTAGGACATAATGAAGACTGTGCCCTTGAAACTGTACTTATCTCCTTGCACATGCACAGAAACTGTATAAATACCCTGTACGAAGAATGCATCTTTGAGCTGTGGATGAATAAACCAGACTGATTTCACTCGTGTGGTTTGTTGTCTTCTGTTCCCGGAGTACTCCAGACACTGAGATATAAGGATTTGGACAGTGTACAGGACGAGGTGTGAGGGCCCGATTAAGGCGATCCTTACAATTTGGTGACCCCGACGTGATACTCCTGATCAGGTAAGACAAGATTTGGTTGACTACCTGGTTAGCAGTATCTGAGTGTCTGTTCAACCCCTTCTTTAGAAGGGATGGTAATCCCCTTTTCATAAGGGATGGTAATCCTCAGTTCCAGGAACTGGGAAGAGCGCTATACAAATTCCTGTCCAGATACTTATATGGTAGTGTGATAATTAAGGGTATTTGTTGAATTACTTCCCCAAGCCGAATCCCGGAGAAACACCAAAGGAGTGGATGAATAGATGTGGGTTTGCATATTATATTGAACCATGGAGTAGCAATTTATCAGGATGGACTGAGGGTATGGCCCAGATGCCTAACTTCCCCCGTGAAGGAACCTTTGATGCAAGATATTTAACATCCGCGCATCGCATGATTTATGGTGGATTAGGGGATCCAACATGGAACTATGAGTATATGAAGGCAGCTTATGTGAAATGGTATGAAATGAGACCCTATTGGCTGGAATTGAAGAAGATATATGAACTAAAAAAAGGTGCGTCAGAGCGTGCCAAAACCGAAATTATGGGAGAACAAGAATAATAATAAGGGTGTTTGTTGTACACAGGGAGTTTCCCCTCTAACTTTTCCGTCTGCACCCCCGTCCTATCCCGAGATGACGGATAAGACCCCGCTGCTGCCCCCCGCGAGCCCTAAGCTTGTGAACGTGCCCAGCATTTACCCTTAAAATCCTCCACCTTCCGTATCTCTGCTCCTTGTAACCTCACCGTTCCTGTTGGGTCCTTGGCATTCATACACATGTATTCTGTCTTACTGAGGCTAACCTTCATTCCTCTCCTTTCCAGGGCATACCTCCACCTCACGAGGTTTTCCTGCACTTGTTCTCTGCTCTCACTGCAGATGACAATGTCATCTGAAAACATCATAGTCCATGGAGATTCTTGCCTAACCTCGTCTGTCAGCCTGTCCATCACCATAGCAAACAAGAAGGGGCTCAGAGCTGACCTTTAATGCAGTCCCACCTCCACCTTGAACTCTTCTGTCACACCGACAGCACACCTCACCACTGTCTTACATCTCTCATACATGTCCTGCACCACTCTAACATACTTCTCTGCCACTCCAGACTTTCTCATGCAATACCACAGTTTCTCTCTTGGCACCCTGTCATATGCTTTCTCCAGATCCACAAAGGCACAATGCAGCTCCTTCTGACCTTCTTTGTACCTCAAGGCAAACACTGCATCTGTGTTGCTCTTTCTTGGCATGAAACCAAACTGTTGTTCACAAATGCTGACCTCTGCCCTTTGTCTTGCTTCCACTATTCTTTCCCATAACTTCATCGTATGGCTCATCAACTTTATCCCTCTGTAGTTGCCACAACTCTGCACATCTCCCTTGTTCTTAAAAATGGGCACCAGCACACTTCTCCTCCATTCCTCTGGCATCCTCTCTCTCTCTATGACCTTGTTGAATGTTCTTGTCTGGAAATCTACTGCTACCTCGCCTAGAGACTGACATACCTCCACCGGTATGTCATCAGGACCAACTGCCTTTCCACTCTTCATCCTCTTCAATGCCCTCCTCACTTCACCCTTACTAATCTTTGCTACTTCCTGGTCCTCAACAGTCTACCTGTGTGTTCCTACCTCCACTTTTATAAGTCAGCCTATGCTCCTCTCTCTTCTGCAAGAAAGTATTCACCACAGCCATTTCCATCCTTTTTGCAAAATCTATTAACATCTGTCTTTCTGTGTTCCTGTCCTGGATACCAAAGCTGCCCATCACTTCCTCGTGTTCCTTCCACTTGTTTGTGCCCCCGGCTGCATTTTTGAACCTTTATATAATGGTCAAAAAGATACATACTGATCTTATTGGAATAAACAGAAATGAAAAAAAAAGTCTGTTTTTTTGTTAATTTTTGGGGCTTATCACGGTGACTGATACATGTCAGACATGTCAGAGTAAAATGAGGGTGATTTCTCTTATCATCTCTTCCTAAAACTCTTCCTAGACATGTTTTTTTAAAGTTTATATGGCTGAAGTGCATAAAAATGTTTGGTTGCTAAGGACTAATGATCTTGGAACATTTTTAAAATCTGTAATAGAAAAGATTTAAAGTGCATCAACGTTTCTGAAATAAAAAAAAAAACATTCTTATTTAAACTCATTCAACTTATTTATGTATTAAAATCTCCGTCTCTCTCCACCTATCTCTTCGTTCCTGTTAGAAAATTTTCTGTGTTGTTTCGTGAGGGGTTGTTTGCTTCACTTCATATCGTTTGCTCAGGCAAAAACCACTACACCATCGTGCAACAATGAGAGCACCACTGCCAACTAGTGGAATGGAGCTTTACTTTCCAACCTAGCATACAAGTCATGATATGCCCTCTGTTTGGCCTTTGACACCGCTATCTTCGCCTTACACTGTGTATCCCTGTACTCCTGTTTACTCTCTTCGGTCCTCTCTATGTCCCATTACTTCTTAGCTAACCTCTTCTTTTGTACATACTCCTGCACTTCCTCATTCCACAACCAAGTCTCTGGAAGGACACGCCAAGTACTCTCCTACCTGTCTCCCTGATCACATTAGCTGTAGTTTTCCAGTCATCTGGAAGCACTTTCTCACCACCCAAAGCCTGTTTCAACTCCTCCTTGAAGACAACACGACACTCTTCCTTTTTCAACTTCCACCACTTTGTCTTCAGCTCTGCCTTTGCCTTCTTCACCTTTCTTACCATCAGCATCATCCTGCACACCACCATCCTATGCTGTTTGTCAACACTCTCACCCACTACTACCTTGCAGTCACTGACTTCCTTCAAATTACATCGCCTACACAAGATGGAGTCTATTATCCATAGTTATGAGTCCAATGATAGTAGTGTCGTCTGCATACTTAAAAATGGAAACTGAACTGTGATGGGATGTCATATGGTTTGTATACAGAGAAAAAAGCCATAATGAGAGGACGCAACCCTGGAGGACACCTGTGTTGAGGGTCAGCGGTCGAGATGAGAGGTTACCCATCTTAACCCTTTGTTGTCTTTTTCATAGGAAGCTCCATAACCAATGGCGTAGACAGGGGTCAATGTTCATGTCCTGCAATTACACTTAATTCTCGTACACTATTCCAGAAAAGCATGTTCCCCGGGGTCATACGTGCCCCCTCCCCCCGACATCACACCGCGCCCCCCAGCATCATAGCCCCACTATTTGAGAAGCACTGCTTTAAGTCTTCACTTTATTAGCAGCCTGAGCACTGCTGCCAAACCCAAGTACAGTCAGCCCTCTACTTACAAAATTAATCCGTTCCAGAGCCATTTTCGGAACCTGGAGTTTTTGTAAGTAGAGGTGCATTTTACATGTAAGACCTGTGATTCGTTCCAAGGCTCCCAAGACTACCTCATGAACCCTTTAAAAATGATAAAAGTACACCAATTTTATATGAAATATGTATGAAATACGTGTTAAAAGTAAAAGAAAATTGTTTAATAAATAATTTAAACATATTATTAACATATGTTCATAAAATGGTTTAATATTTATTAATTAAATAATTATTAAACATTTTTTATCAACGGACACACACACACACACACACACACACACACACACACACACACACACACACACACAAACAAATCTCTCTCTCTCTCTCTCTCTCTCTCTCTCTCTCTCTCTCTCTCTCTGTGAGTGGCGTGTTTTGCCGAATGCGGGCTCCACCCACAAGTTGCGCGCAGCCGACGAAGCTTTTGAGACGGGGTGTTGTATTTAAAGCAGTTACAGTACCTGTTTCAAAGATCTGAGGTCCAGATTCAATATTAACTTGCTTCCTTGCGAGATCGGAGGTCTTGTCCCACGGAGCACTCTGCTTTTCACTGTATCGCCGCTTTTAATGCCTCCTTCTGCTTCAATATCGTCCCGATTGTAGAGAGGTTTCGGTCATACTCTTTTGTGATTTTTTTTTTTTTATCATCTCCTGCTTCACTTCGATTGATAACGGAGTCCGCTTCTTCTTTTCTGTGTCACCGGGAATCAATCTGTTGTTTTTTTGTTGTCAATGACTGAGCACTGAAAGTCCTCATAAAGAGATTTTATCATCTGTATCAGCTGTGTGGGGATTCCATATTGGCACATGATGATCCACAGGCTATTGCTGTGTATGGAATCGAAGGCCTTCTCAAAATCAACAAAGTGGATATAAATGGTAGCATTCCAGAATGTTTCTGATAATGAATATCTGCTCCACGGTCCCTCTGCCTTTACTGAAAACCACTTGTTCTTTCCTAAGTAATGAGTCAACACCTTCTTGTAATCTGTTGACCAGTATCCTGCTGATCATCTTGCTGGCCAGCAGCAACAATGTAATCCCCCCTCCAGTTCCCACATTCCTGAAGGTTTCCTTTCTAATGGATTTTTTAAATGAGCCCTTTCGTCCATGCTGTAGGAACTGCTTCCTTTTCCCTAGTCAGGTCAAATATTCTGTTCAATTCCATGCTGGTTTGCTCTATATCTGCTTTGAACATCTCTTCTGTAATTTGGTCTGTTCCTGGGGCTTTCCCATTGTTGAGGGCTTTCAGTGCTGTTTTGATTTCCTGTAAAGTTGGGGCTTCTGTATCAATGTCTTTTCTCTCCTCTTCCTCTTCCTGAGGTGGTTCCTCCGGTGCATTTCTGTTGAGCACTTCCAGGAAATGCTCCTTTCATCTTTCTAACCTGGCCCCTTTGTTCTTTATCAGTTAGATCAGTTGACACGAGGAAGAAACCTTGAGAAGAACCAGGTCCAAAAGTGATACCCATCCTTATTTGGGTGGAATGATGAAGATACATACCTTAGACAAGAGACTTCATTATAATCCAAAATGTAGTCCGGTTGGTTATACAACTGTAAATTCTAAATAATTTTGAGGAAAAGGGTTTATATCACCAGCAGTGAAAATTCATGTTCAGTCTGTTAGTGCACATCTGGGTCCATTTAGGTCGTCATCAGCAGGAAGAGGGGCTTCCACGATAAGAACTCCATCCAGCATCAGCACACCAGGACAGACCACAGGACTCAGAAATCAGAAGTCTCAGGATCACCAGCATCCCAGAAGGAGAATTTGTACCTCAAAAAAAACAGAGAGAGAGAAAGAGAGAGAGAGAGAGAGAGAGATAAAAAGCATAACTAAAAGAGAGAGAACCAGAAGGAAGACAGACCTAAGGGCACCTGTGGCATTGGGGCAATCAGCCACCTCACTGTCATACGGACCTGGGTGAGCATGTAGAGTGGGGGAGAGACAGCATCCCACTATCACAGTTTATCAGAACTTTCTATGCCTGAGACCCCACATCTGCTCCTTTACATAATAAAAGCCTTTTAAACAATTGCTCCACTAAACAAGTAAGTTTTCATCCTCATGTTAAAAACAGACTGTGAACAGACAGTCTGAGTCCCGAACATTAACTGGATGGTTATTACATAACTGTGGGGCTTTATAAGAGAAGCTTTGCCCCCTGCAGTAGTCTTCATTATTCAAAGTACAGTGGTACCTCACCTTACGAAAGTCTCACCAAACGAAAAATGCAGGTTACGAAAAGCATTTTCCATAATTTTTTTTGTCTCAGGAAATGAATGTATCCTTATATAAGTTCACGTTACAAAAGTGCCATCTTAGAAATTGAAACACACCATTCAAACATTAAAACGTGCCATTCAAACAATGCACGAGCTGATCTCCCATCAATGACGTTCAAACATCCCACCCTGCTGTCCTCCCATTGGCTAACAACTGAGCTGTTGTTTATGTTGCCTTCACTCAAGCGCCATCTTGGACAGGTCCACCTGATGCCATCTTGGACAGGGATCCCATTGCCTAGGAGGAATGACGCATCTACCTCCCATTGCCTATTATAGAGCTGAATCCACCATGATGCTTTTCATGTAAATGACAGAGTTACTGTTGCTTTATGCTTTATTTCTTGACTCAGGCTTTTAACCTTCCACAAACATTTGTAAGATTATAACTCTGCTAAGCAGACATGGTCAACACACGTGCACACACACACACACACACACACACACACACACACACACACACACACACACACACACACACACACACACACACATGCGTGAGAAGAAGAAACGGGCTCAAATGATATCAAAAAGGAATATGGCCAAACCTGTCTATCATCAGTACGATATTGAAGCAGAAGGAGGTCTTTAAAAGGTATGCTTTTGTAATTTTTAAAGGGTTTAGGGGGTAGTATTGGGAGCCTTGGAATGAAGCCCACGTTTTACATGTAAAATGCGGTTCAATTTATGAAAAATGCAGGTTACGAAAAAAGTTCTGGAGCGGATTAATTTCGTAAGGTGAGGTACCACTGTATCACTCAGCATCCTGCACCTTTTGATCTAAGGGGGTGTGTCGGATCATAAACAGCAAGAATTTCACGAAGATATTGTGACGCGAGACCATTAAGTGCTTTATAGGTTAAAAGTAGTATTTTATATTTGATGTGAAATGTAATTGGGAGCCAGTGCAGTGTAAATACCGTCGGGCTGATATACTCATCTCTTCTGGTTCTAATAACGACTCTCGCTGCTGCATTCTGGACTAACTAGAGCTTGTTTATGTTCCTATTAGAACATCCAGACAGTGACACATTAGAATATTCTAATCTCGAGGTAACAAAAGCATGAAGAAGTTTTTCCCGCATCATAGAGTGACATCATATTTCTTATTTTAGCAACTTTCCTGAGATGAAAAAAGGTCACCTGAGTAATATTATCTACATGAGCTTTAAATGAAAGACCAGCATTATTAATCACTCCAAGCTTCTTTACTGCTACACATGATGAGATTGAACCACCATCCAAACTTACTGCATCATCAGAAACTTTACTTCTAGCTGCCTGAGATCTGAGGACAAGTACTTATGTCAGAGTTTAATAGGAGAATGTTAGTAAGCAGTGTCTAATGTCCTTTACACATTTTTTAACCTTATTCAGTTGATGTCTCTCATTTGGCTTTGCTGAATTATATAGCCACGTATTACCAGTGTGACAATGAAAGCAAATACCATGATCATGAATGATATTACCCAAAGGGAGCAGGTATAAAGAGAATTGCAACGGGCCTAGGACATAACCTTGTGGAACACCAAACGTAACATTAGAACATACAGAGAAATCATCATTTACATCTACAAGCTGATAACGGTTACTTAAATAAGATTTATTCCAGGACAGGGCAGTTCCCTTAACTCCAACAACATTTTCTAATCTGCCAAGGAGAATCATGTGCTCAATCGTGTCAAAGGCTGCACTAAGGTAACACATGCAGGGAGACACAGCTGTGGTCCGACACCACCAGTAGGTCATTTACCAGCTTAATCAGTGTTGTCCCTGTGCTATGATGAGGTCTAAATCCTGACTGATACATTTTGTGAATGTTATTCCTACAAAGCTATGAACATAACTGCTGCGCTAGAGCTTTTTCTGAAATCTTAGAGATCAAAGGGAGGGTTGATGTTGGTCTAAAGTTGGACGGCTAATATGGGTCGAGATCAGGTTTTTTCAGAGGTTTGATGACTGCGAGTTTAGGTACATAACCAATGCTAAGGGAAGAATTTATTACATTTAATAAGGGGTCGATCACTTCTGATTATATTTACAGGGATCCCTCACTTTCCGCGGTTAATTGGAACCGAGATCCCCATGAAAAGTTGCGAAGTAGGATCACCCCCACCCCACCCCGTGACTGATGTATACGTACATGTACTAGTATATGTGTACACAATATTAATAAATACATATTCAATGTTATAAATGCTTATAATAACAATTAAACATTAAAAAAAAACCATAAGATGTAAATTAAATATAAATACAGACACTCCTCAACTTGCCAACATTCGTTTTGCAAACATCCGGAGATACCAACATGTCCAAGGTCGAAAGTGAAATGAAATTGAAGAACAAGTAGAAATAGAAATGGAATAAAATCTATAGTAAGATAGATCATAAATATAAGTATGAAATATGATTCCACCTCCCTATTCAGTCCTAGCGGGACAACGTGAGATGCGCATGCGCAGAATATCAGTTCACGTGAGTAGAATATCTGTGTTCAACATACTTTTTATCTCTGCTACATTTTTTTTTGAAATTTCTCTCATTAGAAGTGGAAGTTCGAAGAACTTTTTGAGGACTGAGTGTGACTCATTGTTTAAAAATCACCTCTGGAGACTTTTAGCTGGTTTGCTTGAATGACAGCTGTGAATTTGACCAAAACGGCCATGGGTCATGGTCAGCCGAAAGGGCAATAACAATGGCGATACGAAGGGTGTCCAACAACAGGGGGTAGAGGCTCATGAGGGAGCACTTGGCATTGTATAGAGCATGCTGTCAACTTCCAGAAGTGAAAAGAGAATGAAATCCTCATGGGAAAGGAAAGAGCAGCCAAATGCCGAGGACATTGCTGCCTCAGACGGATAAATTGAATCGGGTGGTGAGACCCCTGTTGATCTAGTTTCGGCCAAAGTTCGAGACGACAAGCCAGCGAGCAGCAAGGAAGGTGAGGTCACCGCTGATAACCACCTCATGAAACTGTTTGATTTTATGGTGAAAAATCAAGTGACCCAGACTGCAGCTATGCAGAAAATGGAAAAGACTTTCGAAAATGTTGGAAGGAATGTGACCACTTTTCACAGTGACAGAAACTCACGATTTCAATTATTTAACAGTAATAATCATCTCAGCATGCACCTGATCACATTTTCATAAAATATAACAAAAAAGTTAATACAAGAAATAGAAAGCAGTCTTTGTCCATTTAGCTGTTATTTTGTGGACCCAGTGTTATTATGTTATTATGTTTATTTTTTTAAATCTTTTAATTTACTAATTAATCATCTGAATAATTTTAAATTAAGCTAACATTCTGAACAGTAAAAGTATTTACAGTATTGTGACCTAGAACCTTTTCTTACAAAATTTTGTAATTTTAATAATTATGTACTACGTGTTCAGCACATCCCAAGCTTTCAATGACACATTGTTTTGTCTCTTGGTACATCCTTGGGATGATTGTTTCAGAAGACATCTTCCTATCAGTAATGCTATACGTCTTATCCAGAGTTGATACTTAGCTTTAGAAGCTTTAGCTTTACTTTTTGAAACGATAGTAAAGCTGTCATCCTCGGTGGTCACCATTTTTTTTTTTAACGAAAGCATTACTTCCGGTTCAATTAGCGGGAATAGTTGAAGTTTTTTTTGTCTGTTCCAAAGTTTTCCAAATGCATGTAAAAAAAAAAAAAAAAAAAAAAAAAAAGGTTTTGCTTCAGAGTATTGCAATACGTATTGTTTGCATGTTAGAACCAGTTTAAACCAAAAAAAAAAATGGTTTTATTGCGCAGCCCTACGAACTACCATTATATTTAACACACAAACACACAAACCATCATCATATTTAAAAACACATTAATACACAAACTACCATTGCATTTAACATTTAACGCCACTGTTTCTAAACCATACAACATCGCTGGCCTCACCACCGTCTTGTACACTTTTCCCTTCATTCTTGCTGACACTCTCCTATCACACATCACACCGAACACTTTTCTCCAACCATTCCAACCTGCCTACACACACTTCTTCACCTCTTTTCCACACTTCCACACCTGGGTCCTTCTCATTCACACACATGTATTCTGATTTTCTGAGGCTAACCTTCATTCCTCTCCTTTTCAGGGCATACCTCCACCTCTCTAGATTTTCCCGCACTTGTTCTCTGCTCTCACTACAGATCACAATGTCATCTGCATGAACACCCGAATACACAAACGTCTGTGTCATTTAACACATTAACACACAAACTACTATCATATTTCACACACTAACACAAATCATCATCATATTTAACATACCAATACAAACTACCATCATATTTAACACATTAACGCGCAAATCATCATCATATTTAACACACCAAGAAGCTGTGCTGGTGTTTTACATTCCAAACTCTTCTCAGGTTTATTTTGATTTGAATTGTTTCTTTGTTCCATGCAGGAGTGATGATGGAAAATTTGGATTTAATCCTCGCTGATTAAAATCCACCCTCTGGACATACACACAAAGACACACACACACACACACACACACACACACACACACACACACACACACACACACCTGCTTAATGAAAAATATAAAATGACCTCAATCTGTCATTCGCTACTTTGCTTAATGTGTTATTAAACTAACTACTGTATAGAGTTTATAAAGAAATAAAGAACATTTCGATTCATTCATTTTAACTCGCTTTCTTTTACACTGATCCTTTATTATTAATTCATCGATTCATTTTCTGAACCGCTTAACTCTAATTAGGGTCGTGCGAAGGCTGGTGTCCATCTCAGCCGACCACCCTGGACAGCTCAGCAGGCTATCGCAGGGCAGAAACACGCTGACGGCTATGCAGCCCGTCTTTACAAAATTCAGCAATGGTTTACATGAACCTCCAGGACAGACAATAAGAGACACAGCCGGCCTTTGAGAACCCAGTTAATTGCACTAGGTGCCCTTTACTGTGATTTATTTAAACATATGCAACGTCATTTTCAGTTCGCCTCATGGTCTCTTTTTAAATCGGATGTTTTCTAATAGATACAAAAGAGATGTACACACAAGTAGACTCCATGTTTATCACTGTTACCTCACAGTTCTGTCTATGTCTGTGTGGGTTTCCTCCTAGTGCTTCCTCTTCCTCCAGCAGTCCAAAGACGTCAACTTGTTGCTCTAAATTCCACAGGAGGTTCATATATAAAATATAAATATTTACCTCTGTGAAGGTTTTCATAGATTTTAATAAACATTTTATCCAGAGATTGGACTTTGAACAAGAAAAAAATTGGAGATGATCTGGATCAAATTGACACCAGCAATGTTTCTAATGATTCTTTAATGCTGTGGATTAGCACATCTGCCTCACAGCAAGAAGTTTTTTGGCTCAAGTCCTGGCTTGGGCTTATCTATGTGTGGAGTTCACATGTTCTCCCTGTTGTTAGGATTTCTTCTCATACGCAGGTGAGTGTGAATGGCTGTGTGTTTGGCCCTGCATTACAGACCCAATGTTGGCTGAGAAAAACTCCAGTCTTCTAGCGACAAATACAAGTAAGTGAGTGAGTAAAGTGACTGAGTGACTGGTTCACATGGAGGGTTTCTTGTGCTCTGTTGAGTGCTTTTCTTTAACTATTTAAAAGCTAGAAATCAACACCCATCACATGATTTAATGTCATTTATTTAATTATTTAATTATTTATTTATTATTTTTTTTTATTATTATTATTTCAGGTCAGTAAATCTTCAATTCTGTTTCACTTCATACTCTTTTTCTCTCCCACATTAGTTTTAGAAAACTCAAGGTCTTAAAAAAAATCTACTGAAAACAGCATCAGTTCAACACAGATTTCATCCATAAGCTGCAGTGAAAGTCTGATTTGATCAGGAATGTTGATTTTCGTACTCTTTATGTGTGAAATTAAATCTTGAAGGTTCAGGTTCTTCTTTTAGTGCTTTCAGAAAAAAAAAAGATATATGAAAATAAATAAAACATCACCACCGGCAAAAGGAACATTTTCTGTCCTGCTGAATATTTGGTGTGTGTGCATTGAATATTTTCAGGATGAAGGAGCTGTTAAAGGATGACACATGCATGAAATCAAGCAAATTTGATTAAATGAAAAAGTTACTTCAAAAAGGAAAGAAAAGAAAGGAAAAGAAAAGAACATGCTTATCAGGAACAAAACTTAAAGTTCAACTACCAAAATATTTAGAAATCATTATTTAACACTAAATGCTGAAGCCATCACCCCAGGTGTTCTCAGAAAATCAGAACACTGCTTCATATTCAAGGTAAATTAATTGAGGAGAAGAAAAAGAAAAAGAAGAAGAAGAACAACAACAACAACAACAACAACAACAAAACCTGAGTAATAGCTAAATTAAAAAAATATGTATATCCTGGTGCTTATAAAGATGATAGTGGACAGACGAGACGAGAACAGTGATAAATGTTCAGCACGTCTTCAAATCCATATCAAACAGGATGACTTGAAGAAATGACAATGAGAATGATGATGATGATGATGATG
The DNA here is from genome assembly GCA_024760905.1 of Plotosus lineatus. Lineage (NCBI taxonomy): Eukaryota > Metazoa > Chordata > Actinopteri > Siluriformes > Plotosidae > Plotosus > Plotosus lineatus. The sequence goes on from CM045748.1 coordinate 2,313,143, forward strand.
ATGATGATGAAGAAGAAGAAAACAATAAAGATGTGTTCACGGATCTGAAATGAAGATACATTTCTATTAGTGTACATTACTTAATATCACACAAAGCTTTAATTTTGCAGGGTAGCTGAAGCATTTCTTAGTCAACTCGGTGTGAGGACAGACTGATATTAGAACAGCTTGCCAGTCCATCACACACACACACACACACACACACACACACACACACAAAACCATATACCAGTGTTCAGTGTCAATTCTTCAGTATGTAGAGACCTCTATGATGATTAAAGAAAAAGCAACAACACAGTTTCCCACGGGGTCCCCCAAAGCTTGGCCTGGGGGCAGGGCTCAAAGGTCAGCACCTGGTGGTCAGACTTGTGTCCATGGAGCCCAGCCCGGAAAGGAGACATAGGTCCACCCTCCCATGGACCCACTACCTGTGGGATGGGCTAAAGGAGTCAGGCACTTTGTGAGTTGGGTTGCAGTTGAAGGCATGGGTTCTGTTGGACCAATCCTCAGCAACTGACTCTTGGGACATGGAATGTCATCTCTCTGGTAGGGATGAAGCCTGAGTTGGTGCTTGAGGTGGAGAGATACCGACAAGATATTGTTGGACTCATGGGCTCTGGAACCACTCATCTAGAGAGAGGCTCGACCTTATTCCATTCTTGAGTTGCTCATGGGGAGTGGTGGTGAGCCAGTGTGGACATCCTTGTTACCCCTAATCTCGGTGACTTCACATTGGGGTTCTCCCCGGTCAATGAAAGGGTATCTTCCCTCCGCCTTCAGGTGAGGGGGACAGGTCCTGATTGTTATTTGTGCTTATGCACCAAATGACAGTTCAGAGTACCCACCCTTCTTGGAGATTTTAGGGGGTGTGGTGGAGAACACTTGCCCGGGAGACTCACTTGTTGTCCTGCTGGCCTTCAACGCCCATGTGGGCATTGATGGTGTGACCTGGAAGAGTGTGATCAGTTGGTACGGTCTCTCCAGTCTGAACCTGAATGGTGTTTCGTTGTGTGACTTCTGTGCTCATCACAGTTTATCTATGTTTGAATATAAAGGTGTCCATAAGTGCACTTGGCACCAGGACACCCTATGCCACAATTAGTAAACTTCTGCATTTATTCTGCATTTAATCAGACTGTCCTTACTTGCAGACATACTTATCATTACCTAAAAGAAGTGTGTGCTGGTGACAATGTTTTTTTGTACAGTCCACCATCCTCTTTGTAAATGGGCACCTGCAAGTCTTAGTTTGTAGTTTTCCTTCTTTTAGCTAGCTTGCCGTTGGCTCAGAGGAAGCTTATCCACCTTTTGCCAGGTATTGTTTTTCATCCTGTAGAGTGACAAGCCACCCTCTCCAAGCACAGAGTTTATGGGTTGGGGGAACTGGTTTAGTTACTGCTCACCTGACCATGCATCAGGTAGTCCTGGATTACATGGTACCAGTCTTCATCTCTTCAGAGTCACATCTCTTCAGTTGTGAGATGTGACTGTCTTTAGTGGTCAGAGAGGATGGAGCAGGAGGAGCTGGAAGACTGAGTGAAGATAAAAAAAAGTAAAAAAAAAGTTGTGAAAATTCCTGGGCTCTTGCGCAACAATGTCAAACTTTTTCTTGTAGAAAGCTATCTGAGCAGAAGTCACATCAGATGAGAATATGGATTGAAGAGCATGTTAAGAAGACAGATCTGTTCTGAGTTATGGTTTCTTCTATTTTATATCTGCTGCTCTGAGTTATCTGTGATTGCTTCACAGCACATCCAAGAGTCAAGGAACAGGGCAAGGAGTGTTCTTGTTTTTTTTTTTGTTTGTTTGGTTGTTTTGTTTTTTTTTTGGTTAATGGGCAGAAGAGACCCATTGATACAGAGAGTGAGGAGAGGAACGTGTCAGCAGCTGATTTGAATGGCAATGAAGAATAAGAAGGTGTGTAGGGGCAACAAGTGAGAGATACAGGGTGAAGGTTTTACTGAGTACTGAGCGGGGTAAGAAAACTGAAAGCTGACGTTAAGTAGAATTGGTGGTACCAAGAGATGGTTAGAGATGTGGTGTGGTAGTAATGTCTGTGACTGGGGAAGGAGAACGCAAAACATGATTTAGGAGATTTCCTCTTTTGTGTATGGGAGAGCAGTTGTTGAGAGTTGGGAAAAAGGAATGAAGATGGGGGAGAAGGCAAGAGGATTGGACCTTGTCAGAGGGGAGACGAAAGTCTCTCAGAAAGGTGAGAGGGGTGTTGTCAGTGGGAAAAGTATTGAGGGGTGTGTCCTAGAGGTCCAGGTACTCCAGTTTTCTCCGAGAGTCCAAAGACATGCACATTAGTTTAATTCGTTGTTCCAACTTCCTCCTCAATATGAATGGTTGTGTGTGTGTGTGTGTGTGTGTGTGTGTGTGTGTGTGTGTGTGTGTGTGTGTGTGTGTGTGAGAAAGTGCAGACATGTGAATAGTTAATGATACCAAGGTTGATCAAACTCTGATTGTGTTTGGAGTGGATTTTGCCTGAGTGACTCGAAGGAGAATGAAGAGCAGAATGATTAACTGAGAGTTTAACTAAATTTTAATATTCATGTTCCATACATGTTCTTACCAAGCCAGATCCAAAAGGTTAAAGAAGAAAGATCACTGTCAAGTGTCTGAAATCGTGTTATTCAAAGCATTCTTCATTTTGAATTTATCATTTTTAAATATATTTTATCCATGCAAATTTTTACACATCGACTTTGTAGTTGTGCCACCGGACTTGCGACCGCATGTTCTAGACACTTGGGTGAAGAGGGGAACTGAGCTGTGAACTGATCACCGCTGCCCTCTAGACCTGGCAGGCCCAAGCATGTAGTTAGGGTCTCCCGTCAGAGAGGCTTTAACTCCCAATTCCAGCAGAGCTATAACCATGTCCTGAAGTGGTCGGGTGACATGGAATCTGAATGGGTCATGTCACCACCGCTCTGTTGTGGTGTCATTGCTGAGGCGGCTGCCCACAGCTGTGGCCGGAAGGTCGTCAGTGCTGGTCGTGGTGGTAACCACCAAACCTCGTGGTGGACACCTGTAGTGAAGGGTCCATCTGAAAAAGGAGGCCTATCGAGACTAATTGGCCTGTGAGACTCCTGAGGCCGCAGACTGGTACCGGCAGGCCCAGCTTGCTGCAGCCTAAGCTATCGCCGATGCAAAATCTTGGGCATGGGAGGAGTTCGGTGAGGGCCTGGAGAGGGATTATCGATTGGCCTCAAAAAGGTTGTGGACCACCATTCGATGTCTCAGGAGGGGGAAGCAGTTCACCACAAATACTGTTTACAGTGCAAGTGGGGAGCTGCTCATCTCAACTAGGATTGTTGCCAGAGGTGGAGGGAATACTTCGAGGAACTCCTAAATCCCACCAACACCCCCTCCATGGAGGAGGAAGACCTTGGAGATTTGGGCAGGGGTTTGCCAATCACTGGAGCTTAGGTCACTGAGGTAGTCATAAAGCTCTTTGGTGTTTGGTCTCCAGGGGTGGCTGAGATCTGCCCTGATTATCTCAGACCTCTGGATGCCATTGGACTATCTTGGTTTTCACATCTCTGGAACATCACATGGTCATTGGGGGCTGTACCTCTGGATTGGCAAACTGGAGTGGTAGTCCCTCTTTTTAAAAAGGGGCCCAGCAGGGTGTGTTCCAATTGTTGTGGGATCACATTCCTCAGCCTACCTGGGAATGTCTACAGTGGGGCCAATAAGTATTGGGCAGCGTAAAAATGTGCCAGTTCACCTATTTAAAAAGATAAGAGAGGTTTGTAATTTTCATCATAGGAACACATCAAGCTTGAGAGACAGAATGTAAAAAAAATCCCAGAAATCACATTGTATGATTTTTAAACAATTTATTTGTGAAAATGGGAGGCCAATAAGTATTGGGCAGCAAGCAAAAGTTACTTTTAATACTTTGTAATGTAGCCTTGGTTGGCAATGACAGAGGTCAAACGGTTCCTGTAGTTCTTGACCAGGTCGACACACACTTTAGTTGGTATTTTGTTCCACTCCTCTGCACAGATCTTCTCTACAGATGTGATGTTTGAGGACTGTCGCTTGGCAATTTGAAGTTTTAACTCCCTCACAGGTTTTCGATTGGGCTGAGGTCTGGAGACTGGCTAGGCCACTGCAGAACCTTGATATGCTTTTTACGGAGCCACTCCTTGGTTTTCTTGGCTGTGTGCTTTGGATCGTTATCATGCTGGAAGACCCAGCCATGTTTAATCTTTAATGCTCTGACCGAGGGAAGGAGGTTTTTACCCAAAATGTCACAATACATGGCCCCATTCATGTTGCCATTGATACAGTGCAGTCTCCCTGTCCCTTTTGCAGAAAAGCATCCCCAAAGCATGATGTGTCCACCCCCATGCTTCACAGTAGGTATGGTGTTTTTAGGATGCAACTCAGCATTCTTCTTCCTCCAAACACAGTAAGTGCTGCGTAAACCAAAAAGTTCAATTTTGGTCTCATCTGACCACATCACATTCTCCCAATCCTCCTCTGGATCGTCCAGATGGTCTTTAGCATATTTCAGACGGGCCTTTACATGTTTTTTGTTAAGTACAGGAACCTTTCGGGCAATGCAGGATTTCATCTCATGACGACGTAGTGTGTGTTAGTTATTGTCATCTTTGTGACGGTGGTTCCTGCCGTCTTCAAATCATTGACCAATTCCTGCCATGTAGTTCTGGGCTGATTACTCACTGTTCTCAGGATCCTTTGAATCCCACGAGGTGAGATCTTGCATGGAGCGCCACTCCTGGGGAGGTTGTCAGTGATGTTATTCTTCTTCCATTTTCTAATAATGTATCCAACTGTTGATCTTTTCTCACAAAGTTGCTTACCAATTGCAGTTTGACTCATCCCAGCTTTGTGCCGTAGTTCAATTTTATCTCTGGTGTCTTTGGGAAGCTCTCTGGTCTTGGTCATGGTGAAGACTGCAGTTTGACAGTTTGAAGGTGTGTGCAGGTTTGAAGGTGTCTCTTATGCATTGTTTGAAGGTGTCTCTTATGCATCTAATCAGTTCAATTGGGTGTCATTCATACTGTTAACGAGTGGGGGCCGAAATAATGTTTTTTTTTTCCAGCTGCCCAATACTTATTGGCCTCCCATTTTCACAAATAAATTGTTTAAAAATCATACAATGTGATTTCCTGGATTTTTTTTACATTCTGTCTCTCAAGCTTGATGTGTACCTATGATGAAAATTACAAACCTCTCATATCTTTTTTAATGGGTGAACTTGCACATTTTTACATTACCCAATATTTATTGGCTCCACTGTATGTAGTGTAGTAGGTAGTGTCGAGGAGGATCCGACCGATAGTTGAACCTCGGATTCAGGTGGAGCAATGTGGTCTTTATACTGGCCGTGGCTCTCTCGAGCAAGTCTATATGCTCCACAGGATCATGGAGGAGGCATGAGAGTTTTCTCAATCTGTCCACCTGTGTTTTGTGGATTTGGAGAATGCTTTTGACCATGTCTGTCAGGGCTAGCTTGTGTGGCGTGCTCTGGGAGTGTGGCATTTGAGACCTGTTGCTATGGGCCATTCGATCGCAGTATCACCAGAGCCAGAGTTTGGTCCATATTGGGAACAATAGGTCGAATTTATTTCTAGTGAGGGTTGGAGTCCACCAAGGCTGTCCTTTGTCACTGATTCTGTTCAGAATTTTTATGGACAGAATTTCTAGGTGCAGTCGAGGCGTTGAAGGGTTCTGGTTTGGTGGCCATTGAATCTGGTCTCTGCTTTTTACTTCATCAAACCGGGACTTCCAGCTCTCATTGGAGCGATTCAGGTGTGAAGCGACTGGGATGAAAATCAGCACCTCCAATTCCAAGGCCTTGGGTCTCATCGGACAAGGGTGGAATGCACCATCTGGGTCGGGAATGAGGTCCTGCCCCAAGTGGAGGAGTTCCAGGAGCTCGGGGTCTTGTTTACAAGAGAGAGAAGGATAGAACAGGAAATTGACAGATGGATCACAACCTCAGCTTTAAAGTGGAGCCTACACCGCTCTGTCGTGGTGAAAAGTGAGCTGAGCCGCAAGGCAAAGCTATCAATTTACAAGTCAATCTACGTTCCAACCCTCACCAATGGTCACGTGCTTTGGGTAGTGACCGAAAGAACAAGATCATAGATACAAGCAGCTGAAATGAGCTTCCTTCGTCAGGTGGTGGGACTCTCTCCCTTACAGATGAGGTGAGAAGCTCAACCATCCAGGGAGAGCTTAGAGTAGAACCACTGCTCCTCTGCATTGAGAGGGGCCAATTGAGATGGCTCGGACATCTGGTTAGAATGCCTCCCGAATGTCTCCCTTGTGTAGTGTTTCCCATGTCCAACCAGGAAGAAACCCCAGGATTGACTTAGAACACACAGGAGGGACTATGTCTCTTGACTTCTCTGAGAACGCCTCGGTGTCCCCCCGTAAGAGCTGGAGGAAGTGACTTTGGAGAGGGACATCTGAACCTCGTTGCTTTGGCTGCTGCCCTCATGACTTGACCCCGGATTAAGTGTAAGAAAATGATGTTGATGATGATAAAATAATAAGAATCATACAATGGTTTAGCTCTGCAGTATGAATTAACATGAGTAAGGAATAAACAAACAAAAATAAAAATAAACAAGAAGCAGTTCATCAAATGTGTGATTCATTCAATCTGATTCAAAATGATTCAATGAGGCTGTTTTCACACTATCAGTTTTGCAATCAACACAACCGAATAAATCAAGTTCAATAAAATAGATTCTGATTTTACTTATGATTGTGAATCAATAAGTAGGAATCGAAATGATTCCAGTACCTTCATCTGAGGAGTCGACACGTTCCTGGATTGGGTGGTCCACTTCATTTTGCTGCTGTGTTCTAGATGCTCTTCTCTTGCGCACCACAAACCAGAGAACAATCATCACCAAAATGACCAGTACCATCACAAATGACAGACCCACGACTGCAACACACAAACACATGCACACACACATTGATGTTTTTACAGTACAAAATATTTCAAGTACAAATACTGGAACAGAGCTCTTACCCCACGCAAATCCTGCAAAGTCAGTTTCATAGGAACCTAAAACAAGTGATGAGTTTATTAAATAATAATTATTAAACTGCAGTTTGAACAAACACTATTAATATGACTGTATCTAATGCTAGTGTGTGTGTGTGTGTGTGTGTGTGTGTGTGTGTGTGTGTGTGTGTGTGTGTGTGTAAAATGTCTTGTAAAGTAGTATGGTATAGTTTTCATATACTCACCTGCCTGAGGCGTGGATGTAGGGATACTTTTGTCCTGTGCAGTGGGGGCTTTAAATTAAAATTACATTAGATTAATATATTATCAGCTCTTAATGTGAATAAGTATGTGAGATTTCTTTCCAGCTCTTTCCCTTTATTAAGGATCGCCAGAGCAAATGATTCGCACATTTGATATGGGTTTTTTTTTATTTTTTTTATGTCGGATGCCCTTCCTGTCACAACCCTTTAGCAAGGGAAAGAAACACGCTGACGGCTTTGCAGCCTACTCTTTACGAAAGTCAGCAATGGTTCTTTTATATGCCTCTCACCTTAGACAGTGAGTGACATGGCCCGCCTTTGATAACCCAGTTAGTTGTACGGGGGGGCAGTGACAACCTTGTGGAGAGTGGTACTCAAATCCCCAACCTTAGAATCAGTGATCCAGCACCCTATACCACGAGACCACCACTGCCCCTTCATGTGAATAAGTATGTGATGAGTAAAACTTGGTATACGGTATACTATTAATAATGGAATTTATATTATTATAATACTGGTTATAAACACCTTATATTCTCCTAAATATAATTAGGGCACAGGACTACAGTGTGTATATATATATATATATATATATATATTGTGTGTGTGTGTGTGTGTGTGTGTGTGTGTGTTTGTGTGTGTGTAATTATGGAGACCTTATAATTTACTTTATATAATTACTGCAGGGTGTGTGTGTGTGTGTGTGTGTGTGTGTGTGTGTGTGAAATGAAGTGTAAAGTAGTATAGTATAGTTTCCATATACTCACCTGCCTGATGTGTGGAAGTAGGGATTCTGGTGTACTGGTGTTTTATCAGCTCTTCACATGAATAAGTATGTGATGATTAATAAATGGTATATAGTATTAATTATAGAATTTATAATATTATAATAATGGTCTTAAAGACCTTATAATTTACTTTATATAATTACTGCAGTGTGTATGTGTGTGTGTGTGTGTGTGTGTGTGTGTGTGTGTGTGTGTGTGTGTGTGTGTGTGTAAAGTAGTATAGTATAGTTTCCATATACTCACCTGCCTGATGTGGGGATGTAGGGATACTGGTGTACTGGTGTTTTATCAGCTCTTCACATGAATAAGTATGTGATGATTAATAAATGGTATATAGTATTAATTATAGAATTTATAATATTATAATAGTCTTAAACACCTTATAATTTACTTTACATAATTACTTCAGTGTGTGTGTGTGTGTGTGTGTGTGAAATGAAGTGTAAAGTAGTATAGTATAGTTTCCATATACTCACCTGCCTCATGTGTGGATGTAGGGATACTGGTGTTCAGTGCGGTGATGGCTGTGTGTAAGTGTATAAGTTATTAACTCTGATCCATTTGTTACCATATTAATGATCGTATAATAAATATTAATGAGTATAAATTTGTATTATATTAATATTTCATCAGCTCTTTATATGACTAAGTGTGTGATGATTGATAAATGCTATATAGTATTAATTATAGAATTTATAATATAATAGTCTTAAACACCTTATAATTTACTTTACATAATTACTTCAGTGTGTGTGTGTGTGTGTGTGTGTGTGTGTGTGTGTGTGTGTGTGTGTGTGTGTGAAATGAAGTGTAAAGTAGTTAGTATAGTAAGTAAAGTATAGTAGTATAGTATAGTATAGTAGTAAAGTATAGTTTCCATATACTCACCTGCCTCATGTGTGGATGTAGGGACACTGGTGTTCAGTGCGGTGATGGCTGTGTGCAAGTGTATAAGTTATTAACTCTGATCCATTTGTTAATATATTAATGTTTGTATAACAAATATTAATGAGTATAAAATTATATTAGATTAATATATTATCAGCTCTTCATGTGAATAAGTATGTGAGATTTCCTTCCGGCTTTTTCCCTTTATTGGGCGTCGCCAGAGCGAATGATTCACAAGTCTGATTTGGCATAGGTTTTTTTTTTTTTTTTTTTTAAGTTGGATGCCCTTCCTGTCACAACCCTTTAGCCTGGGACAGAAACATGCTGACGACTTTGCAGCGACTTTTTACGAAAGTCAGCAATGGTTCTTTTACATGCCTCTCACCATAGACAGTGAGAGACATGGCCCGCCTTTGATAACCCAGTTATTTGTACTGGAGGGGGGGCAGTGACAACCTTGTGGAGAGTGGGACTCAAACCCCCAACCTTAGAATCAGCGATCCAGCGCCCTATACCACTAGACCACCACTGCCCCTTCTTGTGAATAGGTCTGTCTGTCTGTCTTCCTTTCGGCTTTTTCCCTTTTACTCGGGAGTCGCCACAGTGAATCATCTGATTCGCACGTTTGATTTGGCAGAGGTTTTTTACGTCGGATGTCCTTCCTGTCACAACCCTTTTTTAGCAAGGGGCAGAAACACGCTGACGATTTTGCAGCTCCTCTTTACGAAAGTCAGCAATGGTTCTTTTACATGCCTCTCACCATAGACAGTGACAGACATGGCCCGCCTTTGATAACCCAGTTAGCTGCACTGGGGGAGACAGTGACAACCTTGTGAAGAGTGGGACTCGAACCCCCAACTTTTGGATCAGCGATACAGCGCCCTATACCACTAGACCATCACTGCCCCCTTGTGAATAGGTATGTGATGAGTAAAAATTGGTATATATTATAATAATAGAATTTATATTATTATAATAATGGTTATAAACACCTTATAATCTGCTAAATATAATTAGTGCACAGAACTACAGTACATAGTGTGTGTGTGTGTGTGTGTGTATGTGTGTGTGTGCGTGTGTGTGTGTGTGTGTGTGTGTAAAATGTCTTGCAAAGTAGTATAGTGTAGTTTCCATATACTCACCTGCCTGATGTGTGGATGTAGGGATACTGGTTGTCAGTGCAGTGATGGCTGTGTGCAAGTGTATAAGTTATTAACTCTGATCCATTTGTTACCATATTATTGATTGTATAATAAATATTAATGAGAATAAAATTATATTATATTAATATTTCATCAGCTCTTCACATGAATAAATATGTGATGATTAATAAATGGTATATAGTATTAATTATGGAATTTATAATATAATAATGGTCTTAAAGGCCTTATAATTTACTTTATATAATTACAGTGGTGTGTGTGTGTGTGTGTGTGTGTGTGTGTGTGTGTGTGTGTGTGTCTGCTGCACATACTCAAATATCTGAGACAAGACTGTACGGAAAGTAGTTGGCTGGGTTTCTTTAAAAGTTAAAGAAATAGTGAGGCTCCTGGTTATATTTAAAGTATTTGTATAAATTATAGCACCTCTTTATAGGCTACACCTATCAAAGAAACGATGAGAGAGTGGTGCTTCAAATCACTTTCATTACTTTCACCTGTCTGTTTAATTCAATGAACTGTTTAACAAGCTCGTATCCAGGACAGGAACACAGAAGGACAGATGTTGATAGATTTTGCAAAAAGGATGGAAATGGCTGTGGTGAATACTTTCTTCCAGAAGAGAGAGGAGCATAGGGTGACTTATAAAAGTGGAGGTAGGAGCACACAGGTAGACTACATCTTGTGTAGGCGATGTAATTTGAAGGAAGTCAGTGACTGCAAAGTAGTAGCGGGTGAGAGTGTTGCCAGACAGCATAGGATGGTGGTGTGCAGAATGATGCTGATGGTGAGGAAGGTGAAGAGCAGAAGACAAAGTGGTAAAAGCTGAAAAAGGAAGTGTCGTGTTGTCTTCAAGGAGGAGTTGAAACAGGCTTTGGGTGGGCCGGAAGTGCTTCCAGATGACTGGACAACTATAGCTAATGTGATCAGAGAGACAGGTAGGAGAGTACTTGGTGTGTCCTCTAAAACGAAAGTAGATAAGGAGACTTGGTGGTGGAATGAGGAAGTGCAGGCGTGTGTACAAAGGAAGAGGTCAGCTAAGAAGAAGTGGGACATTGAGAGGACTGAAAAGAGAAAACAGTACAGTAATTCCTTTTACAAGATGTCGGGCCTGAAAATGAACATAGATAAGACCAAAGCAATTTGGATTGGTGCCAAGACAGGAAGTGAAAAGACGTTACATAAAACCTTGAACACTGAGTGCTATAAAGGAGACTTTAAAGTACTTGGAGTTAAAGTAAATTGAATCCAGGCCTCAATGAGATAAACAGAAAGCAGTTTGGAGAAAAATAAATTTGACAATGATTGGTAAAATTATTGTAATAAAAACCTGAGCCCTTTCAAAATTAGTTCACATTCTTAGCTCACTCCCAAATCCACCGGATGACTTCGTCAAATCCCTTGAAAATATATTTTTAAAATTCATTTGGAATGACAAAAATGATAAAATAAAAAGGACTTCTATGAAAAGATTAAAGACTGAAGGTGGGTTGGGTATGGTTGATCTAAGGAAATTGTGAAAATAATGAAAATTTTCCACTCTAAGTAGGTATTGTAAAAAATCAACTACGGCAAACCCCTGCAATGTAGCTTATAAAGATATTGTCAGATACGGAACCAATATTGATAATAAACTCAACATTATTATTGGAGAGATGTTATAAAAGCCTGGGGTTCTTATTGTAAAAAAAAAAAAAAAATTCAGGTCAAAGATGGCAACATTGGTGACATTTTTGCCGAACCATTATGTCTCAAT
>CM045748.1:2327500-2402500 GCA_024760905.1 Plotosus lineatus
CATTGTGTGAATTTGCTCAAAATATTACTTTTTAAAAGAAAGAAAACACTGAGACCACTTTAACAGTTTTTTGTGAAATTTTTGATCATTTCAAACTTTCACCAAGATCAGGTTTTGGTTGTGCTGTACGAGAATGTTCATGACCCCTGCACCAACCAACAGGATATTGATACACATCCCCATCGTTTGATCGAAACATTTATATTTTTATTCACTATATCTCTTCAGTCTCTGAAAACCTGAGCTTTGACTTTTCTCTCCTCACCATTTCCTTCTAGCTCTCTCTTTTGCTCTGTCTCTCACACACATACTCTCTCTCTCTCTCTCTCTTTCTCCACCCCCTCTCTCTATCTCTCTCTTCTCCTCTTTCTCCCTCTCCTGCTCCCTCTGCCCCTCTCTCCTCCTCCCCGCTCTCTATCTCTCTCGTCTCCTCTTTCTCTCTCTCCTCCTCCCCTCTCTCTATCTCTCTCTTTTTCTCTCTTCTCCTCTTTCCCTCTCTCTCTCTCTCTCTCTCTCTTCTCCTCTTTCTCCCTCTCCTGCTCCCTCTGCCCCTCTCTCCTTCCCTCTCCCCTCACTATCTCTCTCTTCTCCTTTCTCTCGCTCTCTCTCTCCCCCCCTCTCTATCTCTCTCTTCTCCTCTTTCTCCCCTCCTGTCCCCTCTGCCCCTCTCCTTCTCTCTCTCTCTCTCTCTCTCTCTCTCTCGCATCCCCTCTCCCCTATCTGCCCCCTCTCACTCCCTCACGCCTTTCTCTCTCCCTCTCTCTTGCTCCCTCCCTCCCTCTCTCCATCTCTCTCTCTCCCTCTTTCCCTCTCTCACTTTCCCCTTTCTCTTTTCTCTGTCTCCCTTTCCTTCTCTCTCGCATTCCCCTCTCTTTCTCTCCCTCTCTCCCTCCTCCCATTCCCTCTCTCCCCTCAATCTGTCTCCCTCTCCCCTCACTATCTCTCTCTTCTCCTTTCTCTCGCTCTCTCTCTCCCCCTCTCTATCTCTCTCTTCTCCTCTTTCTCCCCTCCTGTCCCCTCTGCCCCTCTCCTTCTCTCTCTCTCTCTCTCGCATCCCCTCTCCCCTATCTGCCCCCTCTCACTCCCTCACGCCTTTCTCTCTCCCTCTCTCTCGCTCCCTCCCTCCCTCTCTCCATCTCTCTCTCCCTCTTTCCCTCTCTCACTTTCCCCCTTTCTCTTTTCTCTGTCTCCCTTTCCTTCTCTCTCGCATTCCCCTCTCTTTCTCTCCCTCTCTCCCTCCACCCATTCCCTCTCTCCCCTCAATCTGTCTCCCCTCTCTCCCTCTCTCTACCTCCCTCTCTCTCTTGCCCTCTCTACCTCTTTCTCCTCACCTCCCTCTTTCCCTGTCTCTTTCCCTCTACCCTCCTCTCCCGCTCTCTTTCTTCAACTCTCTCTCTCTCTCTCTCTCTCTCTCTCTCTCTCGCTCTCTCTCTCTCTCTCTCTGTGTCGCGGTGCATGCTGGAAGTGTGCGTGAGTGTGCGCGGGAGCATGTTTGTTTGCAGAGAGTGTCATTTTCTCTTTTTCATTGTGTTTTTTCTTTTTCGTTTAGAGCTGAGCACCAGGAAAATCTTGGTTGGCGTCGGATTGGAGAAGCTGACACGCCGGCACACCATTAAAATGTTCCCAACAACCAGCTGTGTGGTGGAGGATTGTGTCCTGGCCGTCGGGAAACTGGTCAGGTTTGAAAGTGTGAGATCAGCGTCAAGGATGAATAGTGCGATGGTGATGTTCTTGGATAGCGTGGATAAGGTGAACAGGGTTGTAGAGAGCCGGGTTGTGATTCAGGGAACTTTCACCCCTGTTCTCCCCCGGGTCAGCCCCACCAAGCGAATCACCATCTCTACCATCCCTCCATTTGTACATAACAAGGTTTTGGAGAGGGAGTTGTACCGCTATGGTCAGTTATTATCTCCAATAAAAATGATCTTGCTAAACTTTAAGTTCCCTCACCTGAAGCATGTTGTTTCCTTCAGACGGCAGGTAATGATGGTCCTTAAAAGTCCCAAAGAGCTGAATTTGGCTCTGAAATTTAAAGTGGACAACCTGGAGAACACCAAACATGTAATGTCGGGGAATCTGAAATGTTTCTGGTGCGGAATGGAGGGACATCTCATCTGCTCGTGCCCAAAAGGAAATGAAACAAAGCAGCCAGCTGCTGTCTCCCACTATCAGGAGGTCACGCCGCCGGGACACTGCTGGAAGAGCCAGCAACAGCACCGGGAAGATTACTTTAAAATCATCTGAAAAAACGTCTACCGCCTGTGAGTACTCACAGCCCGGAGACACAGGCAGACGGTGTGCAGGGCATCACAGACACTATGGCGGGTACACAAGTAAAAAAAATGCAGACACACAGGTCTCTAAAGAGGAAACTTGTCTGTCCCAGGGCCGGTCTGAAAGCGAGGACAAAAGCACCGAGAAAACAGGAATAGAAATGGCATACACCAAGGGGAAATTAAAAAGATTTTACAGGACACCAAAGGTTTTAGAGTCAAAGCTGAAAATTTCTTTCCAGATCTCAGACTGTTCATAGACTCTGTCCGTCTTCATATGAGAAAGCCAGGTGAGCCCGAACAGCCAGGTTTCACAGACCAGGAGGTTTTTAAACTTAAAAAATCGTCTTCAAGTTAAGAATCAACTTGCTGAAAAGGACTAACTGTTTGTTCCTCATTCACTATAATTCTATTTGCTTTTACTTCTCTCATGGTCTGGTTCTTCCCTCTTTCTGTTTTTCAGCATTTTTAAAATTTAGGGACTTTTTAAAAAGAACAGATTGCAGACACGGCTCACAGTTCTGTACTCTAAAAGAACCTGTTGTCTGTGGAACTTGTTTTAATGTGCGACAGACTGCTGGCCCATCTACCATCGCAGAGAAGTTTGTCGTGGCACACATCACCACACCGGGTCAGGTCTTTGACCCGTGTGGTCCACACCTAGAGGACGACGCTGCTCTCTCTGGTGCTGTCGGGGTTTCTTTGGTGAGACTTCTGGGAAACATTCTAAGGGTCTGGAAGTACCAGCTGTCCCCGGATGGACACTCCTGCATCGTTTCCCAAGCTAACAGTGCTTCACCCCTCAGAGACACGGACCCCTTTTCTGTGGAGAGCCTGAGTCTGGATTTTAAAGCCTGTTCTGGTTGGATTTTAGAACATAGTGTGTCAGGACCTGTATATTTGTGTAACACTTCATGAAAAATAATGGTAACTGATGGTCTATCTGTCTTCCTTTCGGCTTTCTCCATTTTACTCGGGAGTCGCCACAGTGAATCATCTGATTCGCACGTTTGATTTGGCAGAGGTTTTTACGTCGGATGTCCTTCCTGTCACAACCCTTTCTAGCAAGGGGCAGAAACACGCTGACGACTTTGCAGCTCCTCTTTTACGAAAGTCAGCAATGGTTCTTTTACATCAACCTCTCACCATAGACAGTGACAGACATGGCCCGCCTTTGATAACCCAGTTAGCAGCACTGGGGGGACAGTGACAACCTTGTGGAGAGTGGGACTCGAACCCCCAACCTTTGGATCAGCGATCCAGCGCCCTATACCACTAAACCACCACTGCCCCCCTGATGGCAAAAGTGTTAAATAAAGAGAAACTAAAGGGTCGGACTGACACACCATGGAGGGTCCACCTGGGTTTGAAACCAAAAGTGGACCCTTCATGGAGAGCGTTGTACAAACCACCGTTAACAAAAAGGGGTGGCACCTTAGCGGAGGGTTTTACATGGAGCTGTTGGTGTGAATGGTTTTGTGTCCATTTTAAAGCTTCCTGGACTGCAGCAGGCTGCACGTTTTGTCGTTATGTGGTGAACAAGGTGGTTCATGATGGATAGTGTGATTTTTACTGAACTCAGGTGCATTCTGGGTTTCAGGCACCAACAAAAGAAGAAGCTGCTCAATGTCCTGCTGGGCCAATCAAAAATGGCCATTTACCTGAGCAGGAAAAGAAAAGTGGAGGGTTCACTGGACTGTGATGTGAAAACGATTTTAATCAGAATGATTAGAAAGAGCAACGTGTTGGGTGATTATAATTATTATTGTTTATTCTAATGATGTTATAATCATTACAGTTCAATGAAAGACTCGAGTCCTGAGAGAAAGTTTGGTGTGAAAATGACGGTTTATGTTCTGTGAAGGAAGAGCGGCTGCTGTTCCACCAATATCGGTTTAGAGGAATTTTTCTGATTATAAACATATATTTTCTGTTCAGTTCAAGGTGGTTTAATTTGTTCGGTTTTTTTGTTGTTTAGTTATTTACATTTTCTATTTCATTCTTTTATCTTCCTATATATTTCTGTACTTTCTGTTCATGCTTTACAAACAAGTTTTTCCTTCTTATGTAAAAATAAAGTATTAAAAAAAAAATATATATATATATACTGTATATCAAAATCTCTCTACCCTCTCTCTTCCGCTCTCTTTCTCTCTCTCTCTCTCTCTGTCCCTCGCTCAACCATCTCTCACTCCCCTCTCTCTTCAACTCTCTCCCTCTCCCCCTCAAACAACTCTCACTCCCCCAGCCCCACCCCCTCTCCCTCCTCTCTTCCTCTATCTCCCCTCTCTCACTTTCTCTCTCTCTCTCTCCCTCACTCCCCTCTCTTCAGCTCTCTCCCCTCAATCAACTCTCACTTTCCCTCTTCCCCCTCTCTTCTTTTCTCTTTCAATTTCCCTCTCTCCTCTCGCTCACATTCCCCTCTCCCCCTCTCTCTCCCATCTCCCTTCCCCTCCGTTCCTCTATCTCTCTCTCTCTCACTTTTCCTCACTCCCTCTCTTTGTCACTTTCCCTCGCTATCTTCCTCTCTCTCCCTCCGCTCTCTCCTCTCTCTCTCTGTCTCTCCCCTCTCTCTCCCCTTCCCCCTCTCACCCCCTCCTCTCTCTCTCCCCTCAACCATCTCTCACTTTCCCTCTATCTCCCCCTCTCCTCCTCTCTCCTTCACTATCCCTCTCTCCCTCTCTCTTCCCCTTCCCCTGCTCTCTTCCCTCACTTTCCCTCTCTCCCTTTCTCCCCTCGCTCTTCCTCTCCCTCTCTCTCACTTTCACTCCCCCTGCCGATCTCCACCCCTCTCTGTCACTTTCCCCCTCTCCCTAACTCTCTCTCCCCTCTCTCCCCTGATCTCTCCCTCTATCTCCCATCCCTCCCTCTCCCTCTTTATGCCTCACTTTCCCTCGCTATCTAAGAGAGATCCAAGATGGCGCTCCATAGAGGGCGATGTCACGGAGTTCTCGGAGTCAAATTGTTTCTTTGTTTTAATTTGTTTTGTATGTTGTTTTTGTTTGTTTGTTTGTTGTGCTATGCACATCTATGACCGGGATACCTTACTACAGCTATGAGAGCGCAGTCTTTTTGGACATTTAGAACTGAGCATGCTCAACCCCATGCTGTGTTTCTGTGAAAACCGATGAGGCAACTGCATGGCCTGCAGAAAGACGTGACTTCAAAGTGCATTCCCTGCTTGACAAACTCAACTTTTATTTGATTCCTTGAGGGATCAGAATTCAAGATGAGCTCAAATGCTCCCACATTTATTAAACATTTACTGAATTAAACAACTGAAAAAACTAAACGAAAAACTACAGCGTGACGCTTCCTTCTGTCTCTATCTGGGAGGCCAGCTGGCCGGGTTGTTGAGAGACAGCCAATGAGAGAGCAAGTTGCGTGTCGTGTGAAATTTTGATTACCGCGTTTGAATTTCTTTTCGTAAGAGGTGGTTGTTTCGTATTTCGGGGACGGAAACTCAAGAAAATGTTTTTCGTAATCCGGGGATTTCGTACAAAGAGGTCTTCGTAAATTGGGGGCTGACTGTATATATATATATATATATATATATATATATGATTTTCTGAGTAGATCCTTCCGTAGGAGAGTGCTCAATACTTTTTGGTAGAGCAAATAAACAAAAATAAAAGGACAGGACAAAGACTTTCTATTGAAACTCCATTTATCACTACAGATCTGTTTCGAGGGGTGGTGAAACCATCCTCTCTCTCTTCAGGTGATTATAAATGGAGTTTCAATAGAAAGTCTTTGTCCTGTCCTTTTATTTTTGTATATATATATACATATATCTCAGTTATATGGCGTGTTATCCTTGTGTTAAGACGTCGTCTCTGTGATCTTTGTGTTTACACTGTTTTGCGGACTTTTGTAACCCTAAGCAAATATGGTTGGTCAGAAGCATAAGCCTACTAGCATGGGTTCAAGTCTCATACATAGAGATGAATTAACTATCTGTTTGGATCGGCGCAATCTACCATGCATACTCAGTTTAAGTAAAGAGAGTTGTAATATGAATGAAAACTACGAACTACAAATAGCACAAATTACAGAACAATTACAGATATTTATTATCTTTTAGCAGAATCCTAAGAGCGTATACTTATTTTTATATTAATATTCATTATGATTTGTACTTGTTCTTTGTATGCATCTCTTGAATAAAGTTTACTTACTTACACAAAAGAAAGAACTCGCCGCTTTGCTGGGATTTTCATCAGTGCAGGCTGTGTTCTAAACGAGTTCAATGGCACCCTTGTGTACTTGAAAGACCGGAAGTCTGTATAACCCACAGCAAGTACACTACTTTTGCAAGTACACTACTTTTGGTATTGAGCGCTTCACATAATGTAAGCGTTGATTGGCTGTTTTAAGCTTCATGTAAAGTGACTCGGTATAAATAAGTGACTTATTTGAAATCAATGTTGATATTATTGGATATATTCGATATTAATTTACAATGTTATGTTTATAATAATTGATTTAGGGGTGTTTTATGAGATATGGTAATGGTATTTATGGATATACGTATAGTACAGTATGAGCGTCATACGTCATATGCCACTGTAACAACTTTCAACTTACATTCGGCCATCCGGAACCAATTAAAAACGTAAGTTGGGGAGCGTCTGTAATGCAATTTCATTTACTGCAGTTATCTACTGATTTATTTATTGTATTATTATTATTATTATTATTATTATTATTATTATTATTATTATTATCAGTTTGTGTGTTGTTGATTTGAGCCTTCTTTTCTGTTTGTAATTTCACTCCTTGAATAACCACACAAAAATTCCTATGTGTGTAAAAAATTAAAAATCCTGAATCCTGAATCTTTTCCTCACTCCCCCCCTCTCTCCTTCCTGCCTCTCTCACTTCGCCCTCTCTCCTCCCCTCTCCGTCTCCCTGTCCCCCTCTCTCTCTTCCTCTCCCACTCTCTCTCTCTCTCTCTCTCTCTCTCTCCTCTTTCTTTTAACTTCCCCCTCTCCCTTCTTTAATCCCCTCTCTCACCCCTTTCTCTCACCCCCACTTCTCCTCTCCCCCTCTCCCTCTCATTCCCCCTTACTTCCCCTTTCTCTCTCTCTCTCTCTCTCTCCCTCTTGATCCCTCTCTCACACACTTTCGCTTTCCCCTCTCTTACTTTCCCTCTCTCCCTCTCTTTCCTCCTCTCGAGACTTTCCCTCTCTCTGCCGCTCCCTCCCTCTTTTGCATTCTCTATCCCTATCTATCTCCCTCTCTCACACTCTCTTTTCTCTCACTCTTTCTCTCCCCTCTTCTCACTCTTGTTTTTCGGTCTTGATGTCTCCATGTCTTTCTCTCTTCTGGCCAATCAGTGTCCAGAATTCAACAAAATATTTTTCATAAGTTTGCCGTTACAACAGAACATTAATAAAGTCTTCATAAAAGTCTTACTCAGTTGAAAGTATGTTGATTCGAGATCTACATTGTAATATATGCAGTATATATATGCAGAGTGTGTATAATGGCATATTAGCATGTGGTGACGTGAAGTCTGACTCACATTGGTTGCTTTCGTTGGAGGCCATGATGATGGATGTTCAATTCACACACTTACACGCTTCTGTTGTGTGTGAATGTTGGACGAAATTATTGGTGAAGCACGAGTGCAACAATCTGACAGGGTGCTGCCATCCTATTGGCTGAGAGATGCAGAAACCACAAAAGGGAGTTCTGATTGGTGGAGTCATACTCCCACTTTTTTGCACACACCCAAACCCCCACACCCCTACTTATCAGTTGCAAACATATTGTGTCAGTTTGACACACACACACACACACACACACACACACACACACACACACTTTTGCTTATTTATATAAAACCTTTATTTCTCTCTGTACTCTCTCTCTCCTTCTTGCTCTCTCTACCTCTCTTTCTCTCTCTCTCTCGCTCTCCTGCTCCTATATATATATATATATATATATATATATATATATATATATATATATATATATATATATATATACACAGTGATACATATATATATATATATATATATATATATATATATATATATATATATATATATATACAGTGATACCTCTGCTCACGAACATAATTGGTTCCCAGAAAGTGTGTGTAAGGCGAAAAGTTCGTCTTCCGAACATTTATTTCCCATAAGAAACCATTAAAATGAGAATAATCCGTTCCCAGGTCCCCATAAAATATAATTTTCTACTAAATAAGCCTTAAAACTACACAAAAATATACCTTATTTTATGTATAATAAATGTCTATTGTATTGTAATTAAAGAAATAAACTGTACTGTATAATAAAGTGGTTTTATTTACCTTTGTGATGGTAGTTGACGGCTTGATGGAATGGACTGGGAGGAGGAGGGAGGGACTTACTGTTTGGAAGGCGTGTTTGGAAACGCCTACTGTTTGGAAACGCCCTTAGCCACACACGCACCCTTAATAGCTTCCTTGTTCTTAAGGATGGGAGCAATGGTAGACTTAGCGTACTGGTACTGGGACGCTAAGTCACACAAACGCACACCTCGTTCGTGTTTTTCAATGATCTCCGCCTGTGGTGGGTCTTTTTCGGTCCCATAATAGCAAAAGTACACTCAATATGGTCCAAAATGTCTATCAAACACAAACCACTTCCGCACTCAAAGAAAGGGGGTGACGAACTGTGACGCCGTGAGCGTGCGTCAGCTTCTCGTGGCCGCCACCGTGGCGCTGTTCGACCGCGTGGTTTGATTCGTTCGCCGAAAACTAGTTCGTCAGCAGAGACAATATGCTCGCAAATTTAATGTTCTTGAGGCGAAAAGTTCGTGAGCTTAAGCGTTCGTCAGCGGAGGTTTTACTGTATATATATATATTATAGTTTTGTCATTTCAACAATTTTTTGTATTTGCTTTTTTTTGTGTCTGTAAAATTCTCTTTCATTGGTCCTGTACACCCCTGTGCAACTGTGCTTGTGATGTCTTTTCATGGAGGACCACTGAGATAGGAGTTTGTTGACTGCTCTGGTATACAGTATTAGTGCCTTCACTTGACTGATTACACGACACATTCGTCACTAAATTTCTTTACAATGGCCGCACAAGAGTTTTCTATACCCTGAAACATTACGCCTCTTTTTCTTCAGGAGCCAATTATACTATACTAGACTATACTATACTATACTGTACTATACTATACTGTACTATACTATCTGTCTGTCTGTCTGTCTGTCTATCTATCTATCTATCCGTCTGTCTGTCTGTCTCATTCGTAAGAGTACTGAGACCCAGTGTAAGGTTGACCCGGATGCTTCTAAAACATACTTTATTTTTGCCAAACCACTTCAACCCACTCGGAGAAGTTTGAGCCTATCTCACCTGACACTGGGAAAAGGAGAGGAACACTCTGAACATCTTTTCAAAGCATCACAGGAGCATCACCCACACGACTATTCACACTCATACTCATACCTAGGGTTAATTTAAAACAGCCAATTAGCCGAATGAGAAAGTTCTTGGACTGTGGGACAACAATCAGACAACCTGGAGAAAACCCATGCAAGCATGAGGGAGAAGATGCAAATCCCACACAGAAACTACTTGCATCCATGTGGGGGGGGGGCTTTGATAATTAATCAAAAAACATACTGAATAACAGTGTAAAAAATAAGAAAAAAACCCCACAAAATAATTTTATTCACAAGAGATCTTAAAATAAACACATCTCATTCAGGGCAAGAAGGTCATTGGTTCGAGTTCCAAGCTCAGGTGTTTATGCTCATTACATGGGTTTCCTCCAGGTACTATGTTTTCCCCCCCCCCCAACAATTCGAAATATACAGATTAGGCTAACTGGCTGCTCAAATTGCCCCAAGGTTTGAGTCTGATAGGTTGTGAGAGTGTTGGGACAAATTGACAAGTATGACAAGCTGTTCAGGTTGTAACCTGCCTTTAGTCTGTGTTGGCAGAGATAGCCCCCACCCCCCCCCCCCCCCCCGCGACTTTTAAAGGATTAAGATGTTTGGCAAAAGAGTGAGTGAGTGAGAACATGTAATCTTTTAGCATTAAAATGTAAGTGTTTTTGTAATATTCGGGATCTCACTTGCTCGGGTGTTATGACTGCCATAGATGATGTTACGTTTACCTGCAGTTTCATTGTTAATAGAATTACACAAAATTTATGATCAGATTTTTGTGAAATTTCTACTGAAGAAAAGGAAAGGCTTTGGAAAAGGAAGTCTGTTATATTTTGGAGATTATCAAATTCTCAATCTGAGAATTTATTAAAATATTCTTCAATACTTTGATATTTTTTCTTTGTTTTTCTTTTCATTTATTTTCTTTTTGATATTTTGGTGTAGTTGTGCTCTGCAAGTACTCTTGTTTTTGCAGTGCAGCAGTCGAAGGTGGATAAATAAATAATTAACCAGAAACAATTAAAACCAAAAATAGACCAGTGTAGGAAATAAAAAAAAAGAGCAACAACAAAAAAAAATCACAAGCAATGAAATGAAAGCAAGCAATGTACTGCATGGCAATGTGACAGTGTATCACTAAGTTTAATTTGTACTGGGAACTCAGGGTTTCATATCTATTAAATTATATGCCCCTGATGTGAGAGTTGGGAGAGCCTCACCAATCACGACCTCACGATACAAGATGGCTGCGATAAGTATCAGCAGAAAATTGCAGCAGCACTTATCATTAAATTAGTTGTTAGATGTAAGTTAGTTCCAACATTCAAAGTCCCTACTCTCAGTCCTAAACTCATGCTTTTCCTCTTCTCTCTCTGCTTACGGACACGCCTCCCACCTCTCCTGCTTCGACCTCTCCTGCTTCGACCAACAGTAATCCTATTTCCACCAGCACCCTGTTGGTTAACAGCACTGATGGCGGTCGTTGTTCACCCGGGCCTTGACTGGTCTAGTATGAGATGTGTCTTTACGGTTTTCATTTTGTATTTTGGCAAAAGTTTTACGCCGGATGCCCTTCCTGTTGCAACCCTCTGCATTTCTCCGGGCTTGGGACCGGCATGTGGGCGGGCTCTTGTTTGTGCCCCCCCCTCACGGCTGCATTGCAAGGATCAAGTGAAGTGTGAAGCAATACATCAGACTGATAGACTGGATCTATGCAAATTTATGCAAATAAAGCAAAATGTGAAAAGTAAATAAATAAAATTAGCCCCACCAATTATATAATTAAATGTTAAATAAAATGGGGGCAGTGGTGGTCTAGTGGTATAGGGCGCTGGATCGCTGATCCAAAGGTTGGGGGTTCGAGTCCCACTCTGCACAGGGTTGTCACTGTCCCTCCCAGTGCAGCTAACTGGGTTATCAAAGGCCGGCCATGTCTCTCACTGTCTATGGTGTGAGGCATGTAAAAGAACCATTGCTGACTTTCGACAAGAGTAGGCTGCAAAGCCGTCAGCGTGTTTCTGCCCTGCAATGGCCTGACGAGCTGTCCAGGGTGTACTCTGCCCTCGCCCGAAGTTTGCTGGGCTGGGCACCAGCCTCCCCGCGACCCAAATTAGGATTAAGCGGGTACAGCAAATGAACAATTATATAATTATACCCTCTTTTCCCTCATTATACCCCATTACACCATTATACCCTGACAGAGCCAGTTTTTCACCAATTTTCACAAGATCGTAAATATGCCTGTCATCACAAAATCATCACACACAAAAATAAAAACACATAGACTTTATATGCAAGAGCCAATCACTTGCACCTAAACTTAAATGAATCAGTACAAATTTTCTTATTTGTACATGCATGTGAAAGATTGTTTTCATCAGTGACTTTCACACCTCTTTCCAACAAAACATTAACCTGAATCGATTATGTTCACTTTCTGTCCTGTGATGAGGGGCATTAATGCTGGATGGAAGTGCTGATTGCGTAGGCCTCCGTCAGTCCCGAAGGACTATGGCTGAGCTCTGGCCAGTATCCCGGCTGGTGATACTCCCCAGTGCGCAGAGCCCGGGTAGGGAGTAATGAGGGACAGGCTGTTACCCAAGCAGCAAGTCCCCCCCTGTCTCGGCGCCACCGGAAGGATCCAATGGAAGGGCAAGTGCCGATACGACTGGGTTCCAGTGCCGCTGCAGGAGAGAAACTACGGTCAATTTAGAACGGCCAATTAACCTACAGTGCACGTCTTTGGATTATGGGGAAACCGGAGCACCCGGAGGAAACCCGCACAAGCACGGGGAGAACATGCAAACTCCACACAGAAACGCCCAGGCCGGGAATCGAACCCGGGCCTTCTTGCTGTGAGGCGGACGTGCTAACCACTACGCCACCGTGCCGCCTAAAGTGCTGATTAACGTGCCTTTATTCATTCATTCATTTTCTGAACCACTTAATCCTAATTAGGGTTGTGAGGGGGCTGGCACCCATCTCAGCCGACTCCGAGTGTGGGCAGAGTACACCCTGGGTGGTTCGTCAGGTCATCGCAGGTCAGAAACACATTGATAGCTATGCAGCTACTGCTTATGAAAGTCAGCAATGGTTCTTTTACATCAACCTCTCACCACAGACAGTGAGAGACATTGCCGGCCTTTGATAACATCAGTGACAACCACTGACAGTGGGGCTTGAACCCATGGTCTTGAAATTGGTAATCCAGCACCTTACTACCAGTTTACCACTGCCCAATGCGCACTTAACGTTATTATATTTTATATTAACATATTACATACTAAAATAATATTCTAAGCTTTCCATCACCTATTTTCCACTAAGCAGTTCTTGTGGGGGTATCACAGAAAGGCAGCAATAATTTGGATTAAAGACACTACGCATGCCTGATAATCTTCCTCTGTTCCCTCAGTGTGCTCTTATAATATGGGAGGATCCCACTTCTCCATCAGCTCCATCTGGAAACAAAAAAGCACTACCAGGAAGCACAGCTCTCTCCATAATTGCTTTGTAAGAAATGCTCCCATCAGCTCATTGTTGAGAAAACATTAAAGATCGACAGAAAAGTAAAGGTTTCTGTATAATCTCTCAACTTCAACACAAGAATGGGTGCTGGGAATCTCTCTAAGTACTGTATGTCTCAATATGTTCTAATGCAGATCTGCTTAGGAAACTTAGCATGGCATGATAACCTACAAAATATTTGTTGACATTACCAAAGAGCTGAATTAGCAGTGTTGGCTTAGCAGTTAATTCAGTGGTTCTCAAATAGTGGGGCGCCCCCCCCAGGTAATTCCAGGTAACATGTTTTTTTTTTTTTTTTTGCTGTATTAGGATAAAGTGTAATTCTACATCCACTACAGCAGGTGGCATTGGCTTCCTCACTGTTAGAGTGTGCCCAGAGGTAAATTAAGTTAATAAACCCACCATGGACATTTTTAACAGAGATGGAAAGAGAGGCGGAGAGAGACGGAGACAGTGAGAGAACTGAAAGTCTCCTGGAAGTTAAGTTGAGGAGGTATGATGAAGCGGATGTAGCACTCAGCTTCACTGTGCTGCGGTGAGAAACAAGTAAAGGCCGCTGTGTTTACTGAAAACATGGCAGCGGACAGTATGAACCCAAATAAATTCAGGCAGAACTTACACATCACACCCTGATCATGTGATGGAGTCTAGGACTGAGAGTAGGGATTTTGAATGTTGGGACTATGAAAGGAAAAGATAGAAAGCTGGCTGACATGATGCAGAGGAGGAAGGTGGACATACTCTGTGTTCAGGAGACCAGGTGGAACCCTCTGGGTCTGGACTGCGGTCTTGCTCCAAGTGGATGAGTATCTTGGGATGTTGTTCATGAGTGACAGAAAGATGGAGTAGGAGGTCGACAAGTGGATCGCTGCAACCTCTGCTGCAAAGTGGAGCTTGTACCGGTCCATCGTGGTGAAGAGAGAGCTGAGCCAGAAGGCAAAGCTCTGTTTACTAGTCAATCTTCATTCCTACCCTCACATGTGGTCATGAGTTTTGGGTCGTGGCTGAAAGAACAGATCTGAGGATACAAGTGACTGAAATGAGCTTCCATCGCTGGGTGGCGGAGCTCTCCATTACAGATAAGGTGAGATGCACATCCCAAATGCCTCCCTGGTGTGGTGCTTTTTGCATGTACAACCGGGAAGAAGCCACAGGGTCGACCTAGAACACGCTGGAGGGATTATGTCTCATCGTGACTTGCCTGGGAATGCCTCAGTGACCCCTGGAAGGTCTGGAGGAAGTGGCTGAGAAGAGGGACGTCTGGACCTCATTCCTTAAGCTCTTGCCTCCGCAATCCAACCCCGGATTAATCGGAAGATGATTATAATCACTTTCATGCATACACTCTGTGATGCCCTTAGTAGTACTCGTGTTAGTAGCACTCAATACTGCTCTTGTCAAAACTCCCATCACTCATTATGACTCACATAAATGCTAACATTGATGTAATTACTGTTACTCTCAAGGTTCTTAGTATTCTAATAGTTGATTAAAACACTCATTAACAGTCACCATGCTCTCATTAGTCTCAACAATTAACACTCAATACACATGATTACTTTCATTCATACCCTCAATGTTACTTTTATTCCATTACTCTGATTAATACAACTATGGGTTACAGTACACTCATAACTCATTAATATTGATCTTGTTAAAATTCTCAGACTGTCATTATTAACCTCATAACATGTATCAATACCACTATTGACACTCTCATGAATAATACTCATTAACCTTTTACGCCCGATGGTGACGAATTTGTCACACAAGAATTAAGAGCTTAAAATTTTAATTTATATCACTATGGCATCAGGGGAACAACTGTGACGAATGCAGAACGTTTCCTGTTGAGATTGGTATTGTGTCATCTTTTCCCGTGCTTTTTTCAGTTAGGCTCGAGACATCTTGAGTGAGTAACATCCGTGAATCATTGTTCAAATTGTCAGTACTAAAAGCACAATGGATCAAATACCAGGCGAGATTCATGCACATAAAAAAACAAAAATCGTCATTGAAGAATAATGATAGTTTTGTAATTTTATGAGGTAGAAATAGTTTATTGAGTTCATTTTACTAAAAAAGAACACATTTTATATGAGTGACCTTTCCGTCACATCAGGTGTCTGAACAAGCTTGGCTGTCAACAGTGATTACTTACAACATAGTTTCCAAATAGTAGAATTCCTGCAAAAAAAGTGTTTTTTTTTTTTTACCAATATGCTTATCATTTTTATGGAAATTCAATACGAGTATCAATTATAAACATTATTGTTTTCTGTGAGGAATGAAAGAGATTTCCTTTCGGCTTTTTCCCTTCTTCTTTGTCTTTTCCTTTCGGCTTTTCCCTTCAGGGGTCGCCACAGCAAACCATCCGCCTCCATCTCACCCTATCCTCTGCATTTTCTACTCTTACTCCAAATACCTTCATGTCCTCCTTCATCACATCCATAAATCTTCTCTTTGGTCTTCTTCTCAGCCTTCTTCCTGGTAGTTCCAAACTCAGCATCCTACTACCAATATACTCACTATCCCTCCTCTGTACATGTCCAAACCATTTCGATCTATTTAGACTTTTTTCCTATCTTGATGTTATTTATCGATTCAAAGTGAGTAATCATGAGGTAAAGTCTGACCCAATTTCGTCATTTAGAAAACATAATCGTTGAGTCAATTTGACTGGTGAATGTCTCTCATTATTCAATTTCACCCCCGGTATATCAATCGCCCCAGAACTTTTTATGGCAGTAAAACATCAGTGTTGAAACTGCTGAGCTACCCACTTGTGAAGATAGTGACGAATCTGAAACAGAAATGGATTATGATGACGAGGTGGCTGATCCCAACCCATCTCACCCTATCCTCTGTATCTTCTTCTCTTACACCAAATGCCTTCATGTCCTCCTTCACCACGTCCATGAATCCTCTCATTGGTCTTTCTCTAGGTCTTCTGCCTAGTAGTTCCAGCCTCAGTATCCTACTACAAATATACTCACTATCCCTCCTCTGTACATGTCCAAACCATCTCAATCTAGCCTTTCTGAATTTATCTCCAAAACGTCTGACATGTGCTGGCCCTCTGATGTGCTCATTCCTGATCCTATCCTTCCTCGTTACTCCCAAAGAGAACCTCAACATTTTCATCGCTGCTACCTCCAGCTCTGCCTCCTGTCTTTTCCCCAGGGCCACTGTTTCTAAACCATACAACATCGCTGGCCTCATCACCGTCTTGTACACTTTTCCTTTCATTCTTTCCGATACCTTCCTTTCACATATCACACCGAACATTTTTCTCCAACCGTTCCAACCAGCCTTCACACACTTCTTCACCTCTTTCCCACATTCTCCATTGCTTTGGATTGTTCAGCCTAAATACTTAAAATCCTCCACTTTCTTTCTCTCTGCTCCCTGTAACCTCACCGTTCCTCTTGGGTCCTTAGCATTCATACACATGTATTCTGTTTTACAGAGGCTAACCTTCATTCCCCTCCTTTCCAGTTCATACCTCCACCTCTCTAGATTTTTGTGCACTTGTTCTCTGCTCTCGCTGCAGACCACAATGTCATCTGCAAACATCATAGTCCATGGAGATTCTTGTCTCACCTCATCTGTTAGCCTGTCCATCACCATGGCAAACAAGAAGGGGCTCAGAGCTGACCCTTGATGCAGTCCTACCTCCACCTTGAACTCTTCTGTCACACCGACAGCACACCTCACCACTGTCCTACATCTCTCATACATGTCTCTAGCATACTTCTCTGCCACTCCAGACTCTCTCATGCAATACCACAGTTCCTCTCTCAGCACCCTGTCATATGCTTTCTCCAGATCCACAAAGGCACAATGCAGCTCCTTCTGACCTTCTCTGTACTTCTCTATTAACATCCTCAAGGCAAACACTGCATCTGTGGTGCTCTTTCTTGGCATGAAACCAAATTGTTGTTCACAAATGCTGACCTCTGCCCTTAGTTTAGCTTCCACTATTCTTTCCCATAACTTCATCGTATGGCTCATCAACTTTATCCCTCTGTTGTTGCCACAACTTTGCACATCTCCCTTGTTCTGAAAAATGGGCACCAGAACACTTCTCCTCCATTCCTCTGACATCTGCTCACTCTCTAAGACCTTGTTGAATGTTCTTGTCAGGAAATCTACTGCTACCTCTCCTAGGCACTTCCATACCTCCACCGGGATGTCATCAGGACCAATTGCCTTTCCATTCTTCATCCTCTTCACTTCACCCTTACTAATCTTTGTTACTTCCTGGTCCTCAACAGTCTCCTCTTCTACTCTTTTTTCTCTCTCATTTTCCTCATTCATCAGCTCTTCAAAGTACTCTTTCCATCTTCCCAGCACACTTCTGTCATCAGTCAATACATTTCCCTCTCTGTCCTTTATCACTCTAACTTGCTGCACATCCTTCCCATCTCTATTTCTCTGCTGTGCCAGCCTGTATAAATAATTTTCTCCCTCTTTACTTTCCAACCAAGCATACAAGTCATCATATGCCCTCTATTTGTCCTTTGACACCACTACCTTCGCCTTACGCTGTGTCTCCCTGTACTCCTGTTTACTCTCTTCGGTCCTCTCAATGTCCCACTTCTTCTTAGCTAACATCTTCCTTTGTACACACTCCTGCACTTCCTCATTCCACCACCAAGTCTCCTTCTCTCCTTTCCTTCCAGAGGACACACCAAGAACTCTCCTACCTGTCTCCCTGATCACATTAGCTGTAATTGTCCAGTCATGTGGAAGCACTTCCGGACCACCCAAAGCCTGCGTCAACTCCTCATTGACGACAACACGACACTCTTACTTTTTCAGCTTCCACCACTTTGTCTTCTGCTCTGCCTTTGCCTTCTTCACCTTCCTCACCTTCAGCGTCATCCTGCACACCACCATCCTATGCTGTTTGGCAACACTCTTGCCCGCTACTACTTTGCGGTCACTGACTTCCTTCAAATTACATCGTCTACACAAGATGTAGTCTACCTGTGTGCTCCTACCTCCGCTTTTATAAGTCACCCTATGCTCCTCTCTCTTTTGGAAGAAAGTATTCACCACAGCCATTTTCATGATTTTTGCAAAATCTACCAAAATCTGTCCTTCTGCATTCCTGTGCTGGATACCAAACCTGCCCATCACTTCCTCATTCCCTCTGTTGCCTGCACCAACATGTCCATTGAAGTCTGCCCCAATGACCACACTTTCATCTCTGGGGGTATTCTGCATCACTTCATCTAACTCACTCTAGAATCTCTCCTTCTCTTCTAGCTCACATCCTGACTGTGGGGCATAAGCACTAACAACATTGAACATCACACCTTCAATTTCTAACTTGAGACTCATCACTCTGTCTGACAGTCTTTTCACTTCTCGAACATTCCTGACAAACTCCTCCTTCAAGATGACTCCTAGTCTATTTCTCTTCCCATCCACACCATGAAAAAACAGCTTAAATCCTGCTCCTAAGCTTCGAGCCTCGTTACCTTTCCACCTGGTCTCCTGAACACACAGTATGTCCACCTTCCTCCTCTGCATCATGTCAGCCAGCTTGCTACCTTTTCCTGTCATAGTTCCAACGTTCAAAGTACCTACTCTCAGTCCTAGACTCATGCCTTTCCTCTTCTCTCTCTGCCTACAGACACGCCACCTGCCTCTCCTTCTTCGACGTCTTCGAACAACAGTTGTCTAATTTCTACCAGCACCCTGTTGGTTAACAGCACTGGTGTCGGTCGTTGTTAACCCGGGCCTTAACCGATCCAGTATGAAATTTTTTGTTGTGACTCGCATATTTTATTTAGCATTTGTTTTATGCCGGATGCCCTTCCTGATGCAACCCTCTGCATTTATCCGGGCTTGGGACCGGCGTGAGGGAGAGACACAGGCTTGTGCCCCACCCTCATGGCTGCATTAAGCTAATGCAACATAATGACAATAAATTATATTCACTAATAATATCCCCAAACAGCAGAATATTGGTCCAGCAGTGAAGTTTAGGGTGCAGTATAGATGGATTAATGTCCAACAATGAAAGTGAGTGGTCAAGCACGGGAGGTGGAGATATACAATGATGCTGTGCAAAACAGATGATTCAAACCACATCCCCTGTAAGCCTCACTCAAGCAGTATGTACTAGTATAGGTCACACACCTGGAGAAGCTTCCCATAGATTCCAGGTCACATGCACCCAAAACTCCTATTCTAGCCAATCAGACTAAGAGAAAACAATCACTGCTGGAAGGTACAAGGAAGGTGGGCGGAGCCTCGATGCGAACCACCAGGTGATCCACATACTCATAATAACATAAAGCCCGAATCCCTCTATTATTTTTTTTTCTGATTATATTATATTATTGTATTTTATTATCTATTATTTCCTAACACATCGATTCAGATCAGAAGAGACGGAGATTACAATTCTCTCAGTCACGCCTCTTTAAAGAGACAGTGCATTAGTACAGTGGAGTCTCGGTCCTCGAACTAAATCCGGTCCAGACGGCTGTTCGGATTTGTTCGGCTTCCTAATCCACTTTGTCCATTACAAATAATGTCAATGGGCTTAATCCGTTCCATTTTCTTTTGAACAGAAGTTAACAGTACCGTAACTCATACCATCGGGCCAGAAAATTAAGTGAAAAAATTATTGAATACAGTACACTATGATATGGTCTGTGTTGTGAAACTGCACTGTGGATTTTAATGGTCTCTTACAAATGAGTTCCGTAGAAATGCGCGGCAAAGTGCTAAACAAACACACCTGATTCCATTGAATGACGGGCTATAAAGACGAGCAGGTCCCGGTCTCTCTCTATCACGCTCTCTCTCTCTCTCTCTCTCTCTCTCTCTCTCTCTCACACACACACACACACACACACACACACACACACACACACACATGAGAGAGAGAGAGAGAGAGAGAGAGAGAGTTTGTGTTTGTGAGAGAGTGTGAACAGCGCTGCTAGTCTTTATAGCCTGTGATTAAATGGAATCAGGTGTTTGTTTAGCACTTCACCATGCCTATCTCCAACACGCATTTCAATGGGCAACTCTTTTGGGAGAGAGACCATAACAAACATTGCAGTTAAAGCATAAGAACAATAAAGATAAGAATTTTAACCTTTGTGGTGGTGAGCAATTGGCATACGTAAATGTTGGAGAGGGAGAGAGGCAGAGGATTCCCTTCCATAACAGAGAGGGACGGAGGAAGGTGGATTCCATTCCATAACAGCTTCAGGTAAATTAGCCAAAGGTGTTTCTTTCTCTTTGCATGGATGACTCTTCTTCAGGATTGTTCCTTTCTTTTCTTGAAGAACATTTCTAATGTGGCTTGTTTTTGCTTTCTTTTCAAAACCTTATGGAAGTGGCTCATGACCTCATAGTTAAAGGTGTTCATAGTGCTGCTGGTGCTTTAGCACTTTAGCTTATCTTACATACATACATCCTCTTCAGCTTCGTTTAGGCGGTTATGCCTATAAGCCGATCTGTGGGTTTTCTGTTTGGTACTCTAAATCGTATTTGTCGCTGGAAGTGGTATATGGAATTAGTGATTTGATAGCTTTAGTGCTTTAGCTTTAGTGCTTATGAAAGGTACATAGTACTGTATCAACAAATTCTGGACTTCCCCAGGACAGCTTTTAGGGTTATACATAGTATCAACCACTTCTGGACTTCCCCAGAACGTACATAGTGTCAACAACTTATGGAGTTCCGGAAGTCGCGGATTATCCCTCCCTCTTGGTCTCGTTTTTTTCTCGCGCATTTCTGGAGTTCTACTTCCGGTTTTTGTTCGGTTTCCTGGACAGAAGGACTCACATATTTTTTTGTTCAGATTCCAATTTGTTCGGATTCTAGAGCGTTCGGATTCCGAGGCTCCACTGTATTGTGTTCATTACAGAACGGAAGTCATTACCCCTAAGGATCTGTAACTTCAAATTCAAAAATATTAATCCCAGGTCTCAGGGGGAGACCTGTAGCAGTGCTTCATCTTGGTGATGAAAGTGAGACTCTGATTAAGCTAGCTGAGTGTCCTGAAAGTAGAGATGGAGATTAGGTGAAAAAACTATGCATGTATTACTCAGTGAGTCACCTGAGTATGGTCGCAGTAATGCCTGTATTTGGACATAAATCCTGGATTCCTTTAAATTACAACCTGTTGACCCCAATATCTAGAGGTTCTCCAACCTTTGGTTAATCCAGCAGACTGATGGTAAGCTCTGAATTAGCTTGCTTCACTTGGGTTTTGACGGTATCAGTGAGATGGAGTCGCTCAGCCTCATCCACACAAGAGACACACCGTCATTTTTTTTTAGGAAAAAAGTCTTTTAAGTGCACCTTATGGTGCGAAAAAGAAGTTACATGAAATACAATACAATAAAATTGCAGTGAAAGAGAGATGTCTCACACATTTCTGCTACTAACTCTGAACATCACATCACTTTCACTCACGTTTACCAGTGTAATCTTATGGGTTTAACACAGTACAGTAGGCCCTTGACGACTTGCGGTTTTGCACAAACGGTTTGCATATTCACGGATTGCCGAGCAACTGTCACGTCATTCAATTTCAGCCAATGGCTGTGCTCCTTCCTGCTGATTGGTTGAGATAATGTAACGCCCCTTTTTCCTCATTCACGTTCCTCACCATCAGCGTCATCCTGCACACCACCATCCTATGCTGTTTGGCAACACTCTCACCCACTACTACTTTGCAGTTACTGACTTCCTTCAAATTACATCGTCTACACAAGAAGTAGTCTACCTGTGTGCTCTTACCTCTGCTTTTTAAAGTCACCCTATGCTCTTCTCTCTTCTGGAAGAAAGTATTCACCAGAGCCATTTCCATCCTTTTTGAAAAATCTATCAACATCTATTCTTCTGTGTTCCTGTCCTGGATACCAAACCTTCCCATCACTTCCTCATCCCCTCTGTTGCCTGCACCAACATGTCCATTAAAGTCTATACTAATGACCACTCTTTCACCTCTGGGGTTACTCTGCATCTAACTCGATCCTACTCCATTTCTCTTCCCATCCACGCCATGATAAAACCGCTTAACCCTGCCCCTGAGCTTCTGGTCTTGCTACCTTTCCACCTGGTCTCCTAAACACAAAGTATGTTTTTTAGTTTTTATCATCATCATCATCATCATCATCATTTTAGTTTCAGTTAACGTTTGTTGCAGGTGACACACGGAACTTGATCTTAAGTGCACTTGCTCACTTGAAAGATCAGGTCAGGTCAGGTATGAGGGCATGCGCCGGGACGGCACTTTGCTGCATCCACCAGCCGCCTCCGCTCATCTCGCCGTCTCATGGCGATCGACCAGGCCTGCGCAGGGCCCATACCCCCCGGCAGGGCAGCCCTCAGCTGCGATAACCACGTTGTACGCGGCCGTCCACGCGATCCGCTCCAGCCCTTAGGATCCCGAACGGACAGGATCCAGTGTGCTGGGTCCGAAGGCGGGAAACACGGGCCAAGTGCCCATAGTAGCGCAGCTGACGGTCACGGATCAAGCAGGTTACTCTCACCATCCCCGCATCCCCAAGCACCTTCCGGTTGGTAACAAAGTCCCACCAGCGGTATCCGAAGATGGGCGAAGGGAAGTCGTAACGAAGGAGTCCAGTTGTCATCCAAGCTCAACCGTGACTCGTCAATCGAGTAGAGCAAGATAGGGAGCACAAGGGAGCGAAAGACTCGGGCTTTCGTCCACCAGCTCAGATACCTCAACCGCCACACGGTCCTGTTCAGCGAGTTCTCGGCCCTGCAATCAGTGGAACGATGGACCACGCTGCCAAGGTAAGTGAAAGACTCCATGATCTCGACTCTTTCACAACCCACAGCGATCGAGTCAACAGCAGCATTCAAGAGGATTCACTATGCTCGTCTACGACCGGTCGACTCTACTCCAGCTATAAGATTGGAGTATCTTCGGGCGTGTATAACTAAGCATGCTCAACTGGGCTTCTTGCGAGCCAGGGTGCGGCTAGCAGAGCTAATATGCTATGGTAGGCAGCTCAATGTGAGCCGCACCCCAGCTATCAAGAAGCCCAGGTTGGAAGGGGCCGAACGACGACTCCGGTGCTTGGGATTGCAGGGGATGAAGGCCGTGTAGCCAGCTGGTGCAATCGCCTCATTGGATGTACTCTCCTCCAGCCATGTTTCACAGAAACACAGTCCTGTAGATCCCGCTGCACTGCAATCTGAGCATGAAGCTCGTCCATCTTGTTTCGCAGGGACTGAACATTTTCAAGCAGTATGACCGAAAGTGCTACCCAAGCCTCTGATAATGCCACCTGGACTTAGCCCGGGTGCGATTAGCATTGAGCTCCCATAGCATATAAGCTCAAGATAGAAGTTGTTGCGTGCTTAGTTGCCTGTAGCTGAAGCTGCTCATAGCTGTAGTAGGGTCGACCGATCATAGACGAGCATAGTGCAAAACATGAACAAACAAATTAAAATGAACAAAGAAACAATTTGATTCTGAGAACTCCGCGACGTCGCCCTCTAGGCAGCGTCATCTTGGAGACGTCACTCCAAGTTCAATGTAAAAGGACATGAAGCGTAATAAAGTTTATCCTTTTGGTATCATTTGTTAAACATGCTACAGAACATAAAATT
Source organism: Plotosus lineatus (assembly GCA_024760905.1). Taxonomy (NCBI): domain Eukaryota; kingdom Metazoa; phylum Chordata; class Actinopteri; order Siluriformes; family Plotosidae; genus Plotosus; species Plotosus lineatus. Next base: position 2,351,316 of record CM045748.1, read on the forward strand.
TCATGCACAAGCATTCTAAGAGTTAACTTAGGTACTGTACTGGAATAATAATTGAAAAAGACTTTAAAACGAGTGCTTTACAACAGTACATGCTGTATAATGTTTATATTTTATCATCAATAAAAATAAGAGTAAAAATTGAAAAGTTTTTCTTAATCATTACTATATTTTACTACATTAATACTGTATTAATGAGTAAGACTGTCTATAGAATGTGTTTAAGAAGCATATTTTAGCACATGTAATAGTATTTTACTTGCAGCTGCTCATTCGCGCATGTGACGTGATACATGGGTTTTACTTCCGGGTATTAAACGCTTTAAATGCTTATAATATCGAATAAACATTCAAAAATAATGCATAAGATGTAAATAAAATATAAATACACACACAGACGTGTACACACACACACACACAGATGCGCACCTCACATAAAAAATGTCAGTGATTTTGTTGGGGGGGGGGGGTTTGCACAATTAGCCTTGTTTTCTGTCATTTTCCTTAACCATATTATTCCTGAATTTCCTTTTTTTTTAATTTTCTATGAATATTTTGGAAAAACCCACGATGCACGTAAGCCACAGAAACTAAAGCACGAAGTCGCAAGGGATCACTGTACTTCATTGTCTCGTGCTGATGATGTAATACAGTGCTAACTTGACTTTTATTTAAGTTTATTTTATTATAAAATTAATCCGTTCAGTGGGCAAGCTCGTATGTCAAAATGTTCATTAGATGAAACAATAATTCCCATAGGAAATAATAGAAAACCAATCCAGCCGTTCCAACCCCCTCCCAAACTCAAATAACCTGCCACAAACACATATACAGGGATCCCTCGCTACTTCACGCTTCAATTCACGTGGATTCAGTGCATCACATTTTTTTTTAAATATTCATCAAATTAAAAAATAAGGAAATTAAAGAAAAATAGGGGAAAAAGTTAAGGAAAATGCCTTCCCTGTGAACAATAAAGCACATCCGTTTTCATCACATTCTGTATCCTGCATTTTTGGGTCCGGCTGAATGTTCCTGGAGTCATAGAAGGGGTAGAAGATTCAGAGTGTGATGAAAACGGATGTGTTTTATTGTTCACAAGGAAGGCACTAGAGCACGAGGAAATTGTAGTCACTGTTAGAGATGCGGAGAAACACGGACATCCAAGTAAAGCAAGAACTGGTGGAGCACGGAGCTGAGAGCCAGAGAGATCACAGGGAAGAGGCACAATCTTCTAGCACCGGGAGGAGCGCTCTGCTCGTGTTTACAGCCAGTGATTAAGTGGAATCAGGTGTGTGTGTTTAGCGTTCACCAGCATGTATACCCCTCTCCAGCGCGCAGAGAGACAGCCACCAAAACCAGACTCTCTCACAGAAGACACCATAACACACCAAAATAAAAAACACAGTACAGTTAAAGCATAACAACAACAAAGTTAAGAATTTTAACCTTTGTGGTGGTGAGCTGTTGGCATATGTAAATGTTGGAGAGGGAGAGAGGTCGAGAATCCCCTTCCATAACAGAGAGGGAGAGAGGCGGAGGATCCCCTTCCAGAACAGCTTCAGGTGAATCCGCCAAAGGCGTTTTTTTTATCTTCTCTTGCTACTCACTTTGGCATGGATGACTCTTCTTCAGGATGTCCCTTTCTTTTCTTGAAGAACATTTCAAACGTGGCTTGTTTCTGTCTTCTTTTCAAAACCTTATGAAAGTGGCTCATGACCTCATCGTTAAAGGTGTTCACAGCGATACATAGTATCAACAACTTCCAGACTTGTGGAATGCGTGCATTTCCCATTCCTCTCAGTCTCGTTTTTTCTCATGCTGTTTTAGCAATCGACTTCTGGATTTTGGTCGACTTCCAAGACAAAAAAAAATACCAAATTTTTTGGTCAAATTCTGATTTGTTCGACTTCTAAAACGTTTGCGTACCGTGGTACCACTGTACTTACATTTTTGTGAGGTGAGCACCTGAGCGTGTGCACACGCATCTGCATGCATGTCTGTATGGGTGTGTGCATTTATATTTATTTATTTATTTATATTAAGTCACCCTATGCTCCTCTCTCTTCTGGAAGAAAGTATTCACCACAGCCATTTCCATCCTTTTTGCAAAATCTACCAAAATCTGTCCTTCTGCATTCCTGTGCTGGATACCAAACCTACCCATCACTTCCTCGTCCCCTCTGTTTCCTGCACCAACATGTCCATTGAAGTCTGCCCCAATGACCACTCTTTCACCTCTGGGGGTACTCTGCATCACTTCATCTAACTCACTCTAGAATCTCTCTTATCGCTCACATCCTGTCTGTGGGGCATAAGCACTAAAACCATTGAAAATCACACCTTCAATTTCTAACTTGAGACTCATCACTCTGTCTGACACTCTTTTCACTTCTAGAACATTCCTGACAAACTCCTCCATCAAGATGACTCCTACTCCATTTCTCTTCCCATCCACACCATGAAAAAACAGCTTAAACCTTGCTCCTATGCTTCTAGCCTTGCTACCTTTCCACCTGGTCTCCTGAACACACAGTATGTCCACCTTCCTCCGCTGCATCATGTCAGCCAGCTCTCTACCTTTTACTGCCATAGTTCCAACATTCAAAGTCCCTACTTTCAGTCCTAGACTCATGCCTTTCCTCTTCTTTCTCTGGCAATGGACACGCCTCCCGCCTCTCCTTCTTCGATGTCTTCGACCAACAGTAGTCCAATTTCCATCAGCACCCTGTTGGTTGACAGTACTGATGGTGGTCGTTGTTAACCCGGGCCTCGGCCGATCCGGTATGTCATTCTTTCTTGTGATTCGCATATTTTATTTGGCATTTGTTTTACGCCGGATGCCCTTCCTGACGCAAGCCTCTGCATTTATCCGGGCTTGGGACCGGCGTGAGGGAGAGACACTGGTTTGTGCCCCCCCCTTATGGCTGCATTACATTATATATATATATATATATCAGTTATATAGCATGTTACCCTTATGTTAAGACGTGTGATCTTTGTGTTTACACGGTTTTGCGGGCTTTTGTAACCCTAAGCAAATCTGGTTGGTCAGAAGCATAAGCCTACTAGCATGGGTGCAAGTCTCATCCACAGAGATGAATTAACTATCTGCTCAGATCGGCGCAATCTACCATGCATACTCAGTTAAGCAAAGAGAGTTGTAATATGAATGAAAACCCAAATAGCACAAATTACAGAACAATTACAGATATTTATTATCTTTTAGCAGAATCCTAAGAGTGTATAATTATTTTTATATTAATATTCATTAGAATTTGTACTTGTTCTTTGTATGCATCACTTGAATAAAGTTTACTTACTTACACAAAAGAAAGAGCTCTCCGCTTTGCTGGTGATTCACATTAGTGCACCCTTGTGCACTTGAAAAACCGGAAGTCTGTACAGCAAGTACGCTACTTTAGCAAGTACACTACTTTCGGTATTGAGCGCTTCACATATTGTAAGCCTTGATTGGCTGTTTTAAGCTTCATGTAAAGTAACTCGGTATAAACAAGTGACTTATTTGAAATTAATGTTGATATTATTTGATATTATTTTACAATGTTATGTTTATACTAATTGATTTAGGGGTGTTTATGAGATATGGTAATGGTATTTATGGATGTCTAGTACAGTATGAGCGTCATACATCATACATCACTGTAACAACTTACGTTCACTTTCAACTTACAGTGGGGACAAAAAGTATTGGGCAATGTAAAAATGTTCAAGTTCACCCATTTAAAAAGATAAGAGAGGTTTGTAATTTTCATCATAGGTACACATCAAGCTTGAGAGACAGAATGTAAAAAAAATCCAGGAAATCACATTGTATGATTTTTAAACAATTTATTTGTGAAAATGGGAGGCCAATAAGTATTGGGCAGCCAGCAAAAGTTACTTTACTACTTTGTAATGTAGCCTTGGTTGGCAATGACAGAGGTCAAACGGTTCCTGTAGTTCTTGACCAGGTCTATACACACTTTAGTTGGTATTTTGTTCCACTCCTCTGCACAGATCTTCTCTAGAGCTGTGATGTTTGAGGGCTGTCGCTTGGCAACTCGAAGTTTTAACTCCCTCCACAGGTTTTCGATTGGGTTGAGGTGTGCTTTGGATCATTATCATGCTGGAAGACCCAGTCATGTTTCATCTTTAATGCTCTGACCGAGGGAAGGAGGTTTTTACCCAAAATGTCACAATACATGGCCCCATTCATGTTGCCATTGATACGGTGCAGTCTTCCTGTCCCTTTTGCAGAAAAGCATCCCCAAAGCATGATGTGTCTACCCCCATGCTTCATGGTAGGTATGGTGTTCTTGGGATGCAACTCAACATTCTTCTTCCTCCAAACACGGCAAGTGATGTTGAAACCAAAAAGTTCAATTTTGGTCTCATCTGACCACATCACATTCTCCCAATCCTCCTCTGGATCGTCCAGATGGTCTTTAGCATATTTCAGACGGGCCTTTACATGTTTTTTGTTTAGTAGAGGAACCTTTCGGGCAATGCAGGATTTCATCTCATGACGACGTAATGTGTTAGTTATTGTCATCTTTGTGACGGTGGTTCCTGCCGTCTTCAAATCATTGACCAGTTCCTGCCATGTAGTTCTGGGCTGATTACTCACTGTTCTCAGGATCCTTTGAACCCCACGAGGTGAGATCTTTCATGGAGCGCCACTCCTAGGGAGGTTGTCAGTGATGTTATACTTCTTCCATTTTCTCATAATGTATCCAACTGTTGATCTTTTCTCACAAAGTTGTTTACCAATTGCAGTTTGACTCATCCCAGCTTTGTGCAGTTGTACAATTTTATCCCTGGTGTCTTTGAGAAGCTCTCTGGTCTTGGTCATGGTGAAGACTGTAGTCTGATATTTTGAAGGTGTGTGCAGGTTTGAAAATGTCTCTTATGCATCTAATCAGTTCAAACAGCTGTCATTCATACTGTTAATGAGTGGGGGCCGAAATAATGTTTGTTTTCTAGCTGCCCAATACTTATTGGCCTCCCATTTTTACAAATGAATTATTTTAAAAAATCATACAATGTAATTTCCTGGATTTTTTTTTTACATTCTGTCTCTCAAGCTTGATGTGTACCTATTACTTATACTTATTGGCCCCACTGTACGTTCGGCCGTCCGGAACCAATTAAAAACGTAAGTCGGGAAGCATCTGTATAGCGTAGGCCTCCGTCAGTCCCGAAGGACTATGGCTGCGCTCTGGCCAGTATCCCGACTGGTGATACTCCCCAGTGCACAGAGCCTGGGTAGGGAGTAATGAGGGACAGGCTGTTACCCAAGCAGCAAGTCCCCCCCCTGTCTCGGCGCCACCGGAAGGATCCAATGGAAAGGCAAGTGCCGATACGACTGGGTTCCAGTGCCGCTGCAGGAGAGAAACTATGGTCAATTTAGAACGGCCAATTAACCTACAGTGCACGTCTTTGGATTGCGGGGGAAACGAGAGCACCCGGAGGAAACCCGCACAAGCACGGGGAGAACATGCAAACTCCACACAGAAACGCCCAGGCCGGGAATCGACCCGGGCCTTCTTGCTGTGAGGCGGACGTGCTAACCACTACGCCACCGTGCCAACTCTCTGATCTCTTTATACAAGTAAGCTTCATCAATTCTGCCCTCAGCATTATCATCTTCATCTATATCCTGCTCAGCAGATAAAATCACATCTTCTTCACAAACACCAGTCATCACACTTTTATTAACAGATGCCTCTTCTTCGTCAACATCAAAATCTTCATCAACACAGTTGGCATCATCAGTTTGTTTACATGTAAAAGGTATGAAATATTTAAGTATTTTTCAGGTCTTGACCACTTTTCATACAAAACTAAAGAATCCACGATCCAGCATGTCCAGTCCAGAAAAGATTACACACAAATCAAATGATCAAAAAATTTCCATAATCGAATTTTGCATGCAGAGAAAAATACCAAGACTCATACAATACTCATATTAAGTTTCTAAAGTACATAATACTGAGCATTTGGGATTTTCTTTGACTGAATTGTAATGGAATCATGTCTTTTTCTTAATATTCCAGCAGACGAGAGGTATCATACACACACACACACACACACACACACACACACACACACACACACACACACACACACACACACACACACACACACAGACTGTAAGCAGTGGGTGACTGCTCATTTGTGCATCTATCGCACCATTTGCACTCATTTGCCTAACTCCCTTCACATACTGTATTTTCTTCCATTCAAATTGCACTAGTTCACCTAGATGCTGCTAATTGAACCGTTTGCACACTGTGTGTGTATGTGTGTGTGTGCCAGAGATAGAGAGAGAGAGAAAAATAATCATCTTCAAAGCCGAATTCCAGTGTCGAATTTAACATCTATACTTATGCTGCTAGACATCACAGATGACATTTCACTCTCCTTTTCCAGAAGTTATGTGTATTCACAATCTTGTAAAGAAACTTACTTGGTCAGAAACTTTGCTCGTCTATGACCGGGCGACCCTACTACAGCGATGAGTGCAGTCCAAAAGGACCCCAGGTAATAATAACCCCAGGCGGAGACACGGCAGGTGGGGAGGGGCCGAACGATGACTTTGGCACTTAGTTAGCAGGGGAAGGTTAGCCCTACCAGTCATACTGTTTGCAAATGTTCAGTCTCTGCAAAACAAGATGGACGAGTTTCATGCTCAGATTGCAACACCAAGGGATCTCTAAGACTGCTCTATGCTGTGTTTCTGTGAAACAAGGCTCGAGGAGAGTACACCCGATGAGGTGATTACACCAGCCAGCGACACGGCTTTCAGGGAGGACCAGAGTGCAGTGGATAATGGCAAGGCCCGTGGCGGAGGAATGGCGGTTCTCGTTAAATAAACCTGGTGCACTGACTGTAAGATTATCTCTAAATTATGCTCTGAGAATGTGGAATATCTAACTTTGAAGTTGCGCCCATTTTGTTTTGTTCACCCACCCCCCCCCAAAAAAAAAATGATTTATTTATTTAATAAAATAATAATGGGCGTAGTGCAATATAATTATAATAGAACATTTGATTTAATTTATTGTAACTACTTATTTATTTATTGTATTTTATTTTTATTGTTATATTGTTTGCTGGGCCTGTGGAAGGTCCTTTTTTAAATATAGTATTTTATGTGTTTATAGAGAAGCACGTGTTTTTGTTTTGAGCCTTCCTTCAAGTTTTTATAACTTGACTTTTTGCATGACTGCACACAAATTCCTATGTGTGTAAAAGCACAAATAGTAAATAAAAAAAAAATCTTGAATCTAGCATTGACTTGCGGTAATCTGTACAGAATCTTGTACTTCAATCAGGTTTTGGAACTAGAACGCAGGGTCAAGTTCATTCTGAGTTAGAGGGCCTGATATGTTGTAACATGTACTCAATCTCTCTCAGAAATCTTTCTCTTTTTGGGATTCATCTGGTACGGATACTGCATTGCAAGTACCAGCAAATGAACACCTTCATCAAAGTCTTTCTCATCATTGTCTTAAGCGTGTAATGGAACCGCTCTACGGCACTCTGACTTTTTTTTTTTTTTTTTTTTTTTTTTACAGCACTGGAAAGAATCTGCTTGTTCTTATACAACCTGCTGAATTAATCCGGAAGTGAAATTACTACTTTGGTCTGACTAAATTTCCCTGGGAAGGCCAAACAATGTGAACAACGTTTATCAAAAGCCTTTGAGATTGTAATTGCCTTGATGTTACATAGAGGTATGGCTTCTGGGAATCTGGTAGAAGCACACATGATTGTCATCAAGTACTGATTAGGAAATCTATTCTAAGGTAATGGACTAACGCAATCAACAATGACTTTGAAGAAGGGCACCCTGAATGCTGGGATAGGCCACAACAGAGCTACTGGTGAGTCTAACTGCTGTTATCCAACTACCTGACAAGTATGAGAGGTTTTACAAAAATTTGAAACATTTTTCCCAAGTCCAGGCCAGAAGAAGTGTTTCATGATTTTTATCAACAGACTTGCTGACACCAAGATGAGCTAAACTATGAGCCATTGTAAACATCTTATTCCTGTAGCCCTTTGGAACAACAATTTGTCAGATCACTGTCCGGCAGGGACTTCGAGAGGGTGCCACTTCTGCATCAGCACTCCAGCTTTGAGATAATACACAACTGGAACAGCATCTATTTCATTATCAGGAAGGGCTCTCTTTTTCAGTGCACTAATTTCAGGATCATTGGTTTGCTCCTGAATCAACCGCTTTCTGGACAGAGACAAGTCTCCAGCCACATCAGAATCACAGAATTACCATCCGGCTGTCTGAATAGTGAACTATTAATATAAATGTCAATGTTTATAGTGTACTGTTATAATGTACAATAAATTTAACATGTTAATGTGTTTAATATCAATAATGTCAATATGTTCCTTTTTATTTGCACCTTCAACAAATCATTCCAGACTACAAAAAAATGCACACAAGTCAAAACCAATTATTATAACTTCAAAACTTTATTACATGAACATGAAAACAGAAAAAAATAAAGTGAATAAATTAAAATAATTGAATAAATTGAAAATAATAATACAAAAAAACAATGGGTCAGAGGTAGAGTTTGAGTCCTCTAATCATCAGAACACTGCCTGAGCATACTGGAAAGGTTGGACAGGCTGGGCTCACTTCCACTTGTGTCTCTAGCCTCAGAGGTGGTTGCAGGCTTCGGTGTGCATGTAATCGGAGGGCAATTGGCTGGTCTACTGGGTTGTTGTTGCTGCTGCTCTCCTGCAGACTACGTGGATTGTTGTGGGCACAGTGGTGTTGCCACCTCGCGTCTTGAGGTCCCCAAACAGGCATGGGTAGACCAGACAGCTGCATGATCCACTGCATCAGTGGGGACGGCCAGTAATGCTGCTGATGCCACTGGTGGTGCAGAGGTGGTGGTCGGTAGTTCTGAGGAAGCTGCTGGAGGTGTTGCTGTGACTACTGCTGAGGAGGCTGGAGCTGCTGCATAGGAGGTGGTTGTTCCTGCGGCTGCATCTCCAAGGCTTCAGCTCTGGCCAAGCATTCATTCAGCAGCTCTTGAATTTTCAACTTGGCATGCCTGAACACAGGTTTTGTAGATTCTGCAGCACAGCTGCTACCCAACTGGTGAAACTCGCCCTTTCTGACTCATCGGCCATTCGTACCTCCCTTCTCTGTCTCACCAGCTGTTCGGCTGCTGTGAAAATCCAGTCGGCTCTGTCATCAAGGCTGGGTGTTGCAGCTCCAGATCTTGCCAAGGACGACCTGGATGCTGTTGTGACAGGTGTTGCATTGAGGGGGGTGACGGGTTTAGCTTCTTCTGCCAGCTTTAGGTCGATAGCTGCACTATCCTATGACCCCTCCGACGTTGATGGCAGTGGAGGTTCTCCACTGATGGTGGGCGTGGGACCGCCGGAGCCAACTGCAGCAGCAATCTTTGCCTTCAGAGAGACAACGTTCCTCCGCTGTACCTCGACAATGTGTGGGCATAGGAAGCTAAAGCTATCGTATATCATCGTATATCCACTGGTCACTCTGAGACACGTTCAGGTCAGCTTGCCCCGAATTCCAAAGTCTAAGGTTTCCCAGCATCGTCCACACACTATGGAACCATTGCTTCAATTCCTCATTGCTCTTCCCCATGCGTGAACCCTGATCGGCCCAGAGCTTGGCCTTGTGTGCTTTTCTCCATCTAGGATCAGAGTTTCTTGTTGTAAAGCACTCTTTCACCTGGATGAACTCTAGCATGGCCTGCACCTCATCGTCAATGAGCTTGATGTATGCGTGTGCCTTCTTGTTCGTGTCAGCGGCGATATCGGAAGCGACATCCAACTTGGTGTTGACCTCGGCTTCTTGAGAAGGCTCTTCAATTGGGCTTTCTGATGTTGGGGGATCATAGCCTCTTGGTGGTTGTCTTCCTCTTGGCTTTTGGCATTGTGGCGTCTCTCAAAATGATTGGCTCTTTGTCTTGCATGCCTATATTTATAGTCTGAGTTCCATGAGTGTTCCGTAAGTCTTCCATGCCAACCGCAACTATTCTGCAAACGTTCCGTATGTATTCCGCCACATTCCGCTTTGTTCCGTGTAATGTCCACGGAAGTTTTCGCAGTGTTTCTCTATTGTTCTGTATGTATTTTGTGCCTTCCTTGAGTATTCCTTGGGGATCCGTAGATGAAAACGTGACTGTTCCATGGCCACATTTGACCATACGTAAGAGGGGAAGACTTGCGGCACAGTTACGGAACACTTGTGGTATAAGAGGAAAGATCACAGACCATTTGCAAAAGTGATGGAATGTTTACGGAAGGACTGCGGAACCAAAGGGAACACTCTCGGGAAATTTTGGTCTGCTGGAAATAGAGGAACACATTCGGAATCATATGAAATGGCACAGAAGATGAGGGAATAACTGTGGAACGTTTGAGGATTACATTTTTGCTTCCACAAGTCTGCCGTGCTTCAGTGAAATGGTGGTATAAGGTAGGTCTTAATATCATCCTTGGCACAAGTTCTTAAATTCCTCAACTAACACCATCTCTTCTATTGAGTTGAAGTCATCTTTGACCTCCATAGAAGTCCACCAGCTCTCAAAGCAAATCTTCATCTTGTTAGCAAATTCTACATAAGTGTGATCATTAGTTTTGTTCAGACCTCTGAATTTCTGTCGGTAAGCCTCTGGAATCAATTTATAAGTTGTCAAAATAATATTTTTAACAACCTTATAATCAGAGGACTCCTCTGCAGACAAAGCAGAATTGGCTTGTTGAACCTTACCCTTGATGACAGTTTGCAAAATCAGGAGCCAGTGCTCCTTTGGCCACTGATAACTCTCAGCTATCTTCTCAAAGCACTGGAAATACTTATCAACCCCCTGTTCTGAGAACAGAGGCAAAAGCTTTACAATGTATGAAAGGTAAAATTCTTTTAAATGGGAACAGATTTAATCAACACACACTAATAACCACATTAAACAATATTAATCTACATCAGAACATGATTGAAAAAACAAAAAAACCAAGTGATATATTTACAGTCCTTTTTCCAAGTGTGACAGGTCTGGTGAAATCTATCCCTCATTCTCCTTTTCTCTCTGCTATTTTCTTCTTTTTTCCTTCTACTTTCTCACTTTCCCTACACACATACACACACACACATATACACACATTATATATATATATATATACACTCTCTCATTCACACACACACACACACACACATATATATATATATATATATATATATATATATATATATATATATATATATATATATATACACACACACACACACACACACTTTTCCAGACCCTCGGAATTACCCTATTCGAGCATGCCTGGATGCCATGTCTGATCTGGTTTAACAAAACCATCACTGCCATCTAGTGCCCTTCCCCCTACAATACAATGACAATTTGGTCAGTCCTTAAGTTTTGTGGAGTGAATGTGGTAAGTGGATATTTTGATTTGTTTAGAGAACATCAATAAAGGACTTGTTTCTCACAGTGAGTCTCAGAATTTGCCTGCTCCCAATTATATTGGGAATCACACAATATCTTTGACATCCTAAGGTTTATACATCCATCCATTTTCTGAACCACTGAATCCTAGTTGGGGTCACTTGGAGGCTGGCTCTCATCTTCGCTGACTTGGGGCAAATACACCCTGGACAGCTCGGCAGACCATCACAGGGCAGAGGCACTCTGAGAGTAACCCAATGTCTTACTCTCTATGAATGCCCAAAGGCTTTCAATGATAGTCAATTTCTAGAGTTTGTGTGTGTGCGTGTGTATGTGTGTGTGTGTGTGTGTGTGTGTGTGTGTGTGTGCATATATGTGTGTGTGTGTGTGTGTGTGTGTGTGTGAGAGAGAGAGACAGATTCAAGTGCTCGATAGTGAGACACAGACATGAGTCGCTTGCAAAGAAGGAAAATGAGCACTGCTAGTCTTTATAGCCCGTGATTAAATGGAATCAGGTATGTTTGTTTCGCACTTCGCCACACCCCTTTCTAATGTGCAACTCATTTGTAAGAGACCATAAAAATCCACACTGCTGTTAAAGAGTCTCTCACAACACAGACCATAACAGTGTACTGCAGTCAATAATTTTTTCACTTAATTTGCTGACCAATGGTATGAGTTACAGTACTGTTACTTCTGCTGAAAATACGACGGACCATTTACATTATTTGTAATGGGAAAAATGGACTGGGAATCGGAACAAATCAGAACCTGAACAGCTGTCTGGAACGGATTAAGTTCGAGTACCAAGGCTAAACTCTATGTTATAAAAACCAAGAAGTAAGATTTGTGAAATCTCACAATAGACAGAATGACCATACTTTTTAAGATCTCTAATGAGGCTCTTCAGACATGGATGCTCTTTGAAGTTGCTGCACCAGAAATCGCCATTACCACTTCAAAGCTGACATCTCTCTCTCTCTCTATCTCTCTCTCTCTCGCTCTCTCTAGAAAGTGTGTGTGTGAAATGCATATATGCGGAATGTTTTCAGAATGGTTGCGGATAACACGGAAGATTTGCGGAACACTCAAGGAAGTCACTTCCACTATAAATTATTCCAGTTCATTTACTGTATTTTTCCTGTTTTCCTGTTCATGTAATAAAGTTTTGAAGTTATAATCATTGTGGTTTGGACTTGTGTGCATGGTTTTTAGTCTGGAATGATTGGGGTGCAAATAAAAGGAATGTATTGACATCATTGATATTAAACATATGTTAAATTTTAAATTCATTGTAAATTAGAAACATATTGCACATTGGAAACGTGTTAAATTTTAAATTTATTGTACATTATAAACATAGTATACATTATAAACATATAGTATGAACGAGAGAATGAGCTTCTTTGGTCATTGAACATATTTATAGGCGGAATCAGGAGCAAATCCTTTGATCTTTGCCGATTTTTCCTCATTGAAATGTGGTTACGCCAGGTATTCCTCAGTCATTTGTCAGTCATTCCATGTTGAATGTGAATGTTTCGCCTTCATTCCGCCTGTTCCGCGATCGTTCTGTGGGTCTTCCTTCTAAAAAGGAGTAGTGCCACGGTCATTCCGTAAGCGTTCCATCCTTTCTGTGAACCTTTCGTGAATTATCTTCCGTTGCGAAGTATATTATCAGGGTACTAGAGGCAGAGGGTGAGGCCGAGGCAGAGGAAGAGAAAAAGGAGGATTTAATAGACCTCAAGGAAATGAATGCTGGGCATGTGGCAAGAAAGGACATTTCAGCAAGGAATGCCCAAACCAGAAAAAGAATCAGAATTCAGCATGACGACAGGCCCTGACACCAGAATAAAAAAGAGATTCTGACCTTAGACAGCCATAGGCCAGAAATAAAGTTGATAGTAAATAGAAAAGAAATGACATTCCTCTGTGATACGGGAGCGTGCAGAACTACCTGTAATGAACTAATACCAGGCCTCAGAAACGGTAATTAAACCGTGGTAGTCAGAGCAGTAAATGGCCTGCATAGCAAAGTATACCCCTCCGAACCAATCTGGATCAGAGATCCAGAAGAATCATCATGTCACATGTCAGTGCTATATATATGCCAGAATGTCCTGTAAACCTATTAGGACGGGATGGAATGTTACACCTCGGAATAGGACTGATACTGTCTCCGTCACAAGGACACATGATGGTAAAAAGATGAAAAGAATTAGAGGAAAAAGGACTTATGGTCCTACAACGTCATGGCGAACCATTCTATTACTATACCATGGACATACCAAACAAGCCACCCTGTGTTACAGGAGAAGCACTGTTAAAAATGGGGAACTCAATTACTTTCCCGGGAACGATGGCAATGAACCCGGACGACCTGCATATAACCGTGTGGTTTCAGCCCAGTCCAGACATAGACCCAGACTATGAAGGTGCACTGCAGAGAGTCACCCCAACTAAAATAATCCTGACTAACATGTATGGTGATTAAATGGGAAATGTTGCTATAGCTGCCATTCTACCTAAACAGTTGATACCACTGCAAAGACAATGGACACCCCCTCACGTATCCCTTTATAAAACCTCTAAAATTAGTTGGAAAGGACTAGGAAACTTAGTGAGTCGGGGTAAGAGTGCAGATGATTGGGAAACTGAACAGCCCAACCTGTGGTATAGCCAGAAAACAGGGCTCTGGAAGAAGATGGTTCAGTGGACAACTCCAGTTAACATGGGTATCCACTTACAGAAAAAGTATAATTGACTGAACGTCCTGACACAAGCAGAACATATGCTCAATGGTATACCAACCGATGGTCTGAAGGGCCCGCAGATGTAGGGCTGATAAAAGGTGTAAACCCAGTCCACATACGTCCAAAAACAGAACATCGACCCCGCATCAAACAGTATCCCCTTAAGTCAGACGCCAAAGAAGGAATCAAACCAGTTATTGAAGCATTACTAAAAGCAGGAGTACTGGTGGAGTGTGAGGACTCACCATGTAATACTTCCATATTTCCAGTTAAAAAAGCAGCACCATCTGTAGGATGGAGAATGGTACAAGACCTACAAGCTGTCAATAATGCAGAAATTCAGAGAGCCCCCTGTGTGGCAGATCCACATCCCCTTTTAAACAGCTTAAGACCAGATGCAACTCACTTTACTGTGGTGGATATCAGCAACGCTTTTTTCTCAGTGCCTCTTGATAAAAAATAGCCAGTTCTGGTTTGCATTCACCTATGAAGGGAAAAGATACACTTATACCAGGCTGCCACAAGGGTACTGTGAGAGCCCAACAATTAACTCACAAGTCATGGTCACGAGAATGGCTAAATTCAACCCCCCAGGGGGAAGTCAAGTATTGACATATGTGGATGACGTCCTTCTGGCCTCACCAGATGAACAAACCTGCAGAAAAGATACCATAGCACTCCTCAGACATCTGGCAGCTGAAGGGCATAAGGTCAGTAAAGACAAACTGCAGATGTGCAGAACAACAGTAAAATACTTGGGGCATAATCAGAGTGCAGGAGGTAGAACCATTGTGGATAACAGAAAAACAGCAGTATTGCAGGCACCAAAACCAGTGACAAAGAAACAAATAATGTCCTTTCTGGGCCTGACGAATTACTGCAGATCATGGATTCCGAACTATGCGGAAATAACACATCCATTGTATCAGCTAATGTACGAGAAAGAAATAAGTATGTCTACACCACTGCAATGGACACATGAAGCAGAAAGGGTATTTTGCAGGATAAAACAAATGATGGTCTCAGCAACAGTTCTAGCCCTACCAAATTACAGCAAAATGTTCTATCAAATGGTAGACTGCAAAGGTCATTTTATGACAGCTCTACTACCTCAAAAATGTGGTGATAAATTCAAACCTGTGGCTTACTACTCATCAAAGCTAGACAGCGTGACGTGTGCACTTTCTCATTGTGTGAGAGCAGTGGTAGCAGCATCAATGGCTGTAGAATTAAGCGCAGGGGTGGTACTTTTTCATCCGTTAACCCTCAGAGTGCCACACGCCGTGTCAGCACTACTATTACAGACTAACATGTCATTCCTCTCACCGGCAAGACATTTATCATGCATGGCCACACTGTTGTCTCAACCACACATTACGCTAGAAAGATGCACAGCACTGAACCCGGCAACGCTTATGCCAACCCACGATGATGAGGAGTCACATGACTGTCAACAGGAAGCAATCACAGTAGTGAAAGTGAGAAAAGACCTGACTGATCAACCACTAACAGAAGGGGAAGTGGTTTTTGTAGATGGTTCATCAAAAAAGAATGAACACTGAAAAACACAGACTGGTTATGCAGTTGTCAAAGCAACTAAAGTCCTGAAAGCAAAAAAGCTGCCATCCTCTTATTCTGCTCAAGCGGCAGAAATGAAAGCGCTCACAGAAGCATGTAAAATAATGAGAGGCAAACAAGTCACTATTTATACTGACAATCAATATGCCTATGCCACAGTACACTCATTTGTACAGTATTGGCACAACAGAGGAATGGTAACTTCAACTGGCAAACCAGTCACTCATGCACAACTACTAAAAGAATTGTTGGAAGCAGTACAATTACCAAGACAAGTAGCAGTATGCAAATGCGCTGCGCACACAAATAAAACAGATGATATATCCAAAGGAAATGTCTTTGCAGACAGAAAAGCAAAAGAAATTGAAGTATTAACAGTAACAGATGACACTGAGGTTACCAAAGAAATCCTACACAGCATGCAGGAACAAAGCCCAGAAAATGGAAATTATCCTGGGTAAGGAAAGGTGCGCAGATTAAAAATGGCATCTATACCTGTCCCAATAACAAACCGATCCTACCAAAAAAACTATTCAAATGGGCAGCAATTTTGAGCCATGGAAAGACCCATGTCTCAACAGGAGGGATGGTGGGACAAGTGGACCAGAAATACACAGCATATGGATTTAATCTAAAGCATGCCTAACCTGTGCTAAACACAATGCTCAAGGAAACATGAGACCTAAAAGAGGGAAGTTTCCGGAACCACAATTCCCATTCCAAACAATACACATGGACTTCATACAATTAAATAAATCCGAAGGGAAGGAGTACTGTCTAGTAATTGTAGATGCATTCTCCAAGTGGGTAGAAACATTCGCAACTGAAACACCAGATGCCATCACAATGGCCAAAGCATTGTGCAGAGACATAATTCTGAGATATGGCATTCCAGAGAGAATATACAGTGATAACGGTACCCATTTCGTAAATCAAGTGATACAGAAGATAGGCAAGCTATTTCACATAGACCTAAAAAATCATTGTGCCTATCACCCGCAAAGTGCAGGACTGGTAGAAAGACTGAACGGCACTATAAAAAATAGACTGAAGAAAACCATGGAAGAAACAGGGAGACCATGGACACAGTGCCTAGATCTAGTAAAAACGTACATCAATATAACTAGCACTAGCGGTATGACACCATATGAGATCATATTTGGAAGACGGTACAGACTACCTCACTTTAGAAACGATTGGAAACCAGGAGATGAAACAGACCTGGCAGACTATATGCGAAATATGTTTGAAAATCAAAGAAAAACAGAAACTGACCATCAAATTGATGTCTCACAACAGGAAATCTCCTTGGAGGAACCTGGAGACTGGGTCTTGATTAGGAGCATAAAAAGGAAGCATTGGTATTCGGCTAAGTGGGAAGGTCCCTATCAAGTCCTTTTGGTACCCCGTACCCCGACTGCAGTAAGAATCACGGAAAGAGGTACATGGGTGCATCTGACACACTGCAAGCGCGTCACCAGAGTGCTCGGGACAGACGGGACTGAGACTAAGTCTGGTAATAGTATGGACTCAGATCAATAGGACTGGGTAGATTTAAAAGCTAGTGAAGAAACCCACGAGTCGAAAGTCCTTTTAGTGTCCGAGAGCACCTGAGTGAACCTGTAGTGTGGTAAGAAAAAACCCAAGGAAAATGTTGAAACTACTACTCATAGCAAGCGTGGTCCTGACAAGGACCCAAGGCCTGAACTTTGCAGCCCTTACACCAGACATGGCCAACTGCAACGGAACCCATAAAACTGTTGTTATATGCATACGACCAAATTCCACAACAAAAATACTGATGCAAAACCTAGATCAGAGAGGTGAAGACTCCGGCCTGCAGCATTGCCCCAACCAATACTGGTACTTCCTAATAGGATGGTATAACGGATGGAACGGGCTAGTAGCGGACCCAATAGGCAAAAACTGGAAGAGTTACTCCAATCACGAGGCAAATCAATGGAGAGCAAGATTGCAGATTGTGAACCGTACTAGCACCAGTTTCCAAGTGGCAATAACGAACAAGCAGCTAAACATTAAAAAATGCCAGGTCATCTCTGTATGGTGCTGGTCACACAGTAATTACTGGTTGGGAAGCTTTGTGATATGTAAAAATAACACCTTAGCCGCAAGCGCCCCAGCACAGCTATCCCTAGCGGCATGAACTAGTGGGTCAATAGTCATACAAGGCAAAATGAAGACAGACGACTGGTTCACAGTTATAACAGGGGTCTCGGGTAAAGAAAATAATTGGCTGTTAATGACCGAGCAAGCAAGCAAAGCCGCAAAACAGGATTGTGTCGTATGCATGGGACCAAGACCAATACTAAGGATAGTGCCAGCTGAAATAACCTTAGAATGCCTGATAAATGTAATGAATAACACAATTCCCAATAACGGATGTATGATATGGGACAATGTGTACCCACTCACAGGGCCTGAAAAACATAAACCCCTATTTTCCAAAACAGTAGCCAGAGGGAATTTCACATACATCGACATGACTGGCCAAGGCCGAGGACAAGGAAACTTGAACACCACTGAATGGTGCACTGATATAAGCAGTACAAGCATAGACTTTAATCCTATATCGCGAAGTGATATATGGTGGTGGTGTGGTGATAGCCGGTTATTTGACAAGCTGCCGTACAACCGTACCGGTTCTTGCGCTATTGTCACCCTATTACTCCCAATTTCAATATATCCTACTACAGTGGACCACCTGTTGAATAATATTAATATCATAAATACACGACACAAAAGGGATGTTTCGTGGCAGGGAGAGGAAGATCCAACATATATAGATGCTATAGGAGTAACATGTGGAGTTCCAGATGAATATAAACTGGCTAACCAAGTAGCGGCTGGATTCGAGTCCACAATGTGTTGGTGGTGCACAATAAACAAGAATCTGGATAGAATTAACTACATACACTATAATGTTCAAAGATTGGGAAACTGGACACAGGCAGGGTTCGAGGCAGTACGTAGCCAATTGGCAGCAACCTCACTAATGGCCTTCCAGAACCGTATTGCATTAGATATGTTGTTAGCAGAAAAGGAGAACAGAATAATAAGACAATAATAATTTGCATCTTAGAGCTAAACCACATACAAATTAACAAAGGGTTCCATAGTCACCAAGCAGCCGCAGCAGGGTAAATTTAAAGATGGCGCATGTGGTGGCAGGGAAAGGCTTGCAATCCCGTGTGTCAAAAGAAACAAATGATGAACATCCTTGCATGGGCTGTGTGTGAATGTGGATGATGGACTTTGATGATGAAGTCCCGAACAACGAAACTTGGTTGATGAACGTTCCATGGTTCACCTTGGATGAGTTGATCCGCCGACATGAGTTTCCTTAGATGATCTGCCCGAAGAGACACAAGGAGACTGTAGCCAGTCGGCAACAGGTCCTTAATATAGATTTCCTAAAGTTCGGGAAAATTACGGTCTGGAAAATTCCACATCACCTGACCCGCCACCAGGGTGCGCAACTAGGTACCCTTATGGAAAATTCCAGACCCCAACAGTTGAGTCATACCACTATTTACAGCACACTAACTGAATCTAATTATACCCAACATTTATACCGCCATAATTTTTAGATTTACATTTATACAAATATTTACATGCCCATAACAATTGTGAATTAGTCACTCATGATTATGACTAAACATCTCATAACCGTGCCTTTTACTTATTCACAATTCTGACTTTGCATTGATAAAACAGATACAGTAGGCCCTTGATTATTCGTGGACTGTCGAGCAACTCGCACATGATTCAAATTCAGACAATGTCTGTCCTCCTTTCTGCTGATCGGTTGAGCTGATGTAATGCCCCTTTTTCCTCATTCATGCACAAGTTGGCAATGAGCCTTTTTTTAGTGTGTTTTAATTACCAGTTACGCTCTATGATACCACTCAAATGCTGTGCGTCTTCTCTGGCTAAGCGATAGAAAACGCTGGATGTCTCTTCTGAAGAAATAAGACTTTCACCTGAGAAACGATGGTTTTCTCTGAACTGTTGTATTAAAATCTTTTTCAATTATTATTCCAGTACAATACCTAAGTTCATGTTTATGCGTGAGATTTTTATGATGTCACTTAAACGCCTGCTGAGCACCGGAAAAAGGTAATGACGTTGGATGTCTCTTCTGAAGAAATAAGACTTTCTCCGGAAGAAATGATAGTTTCCTCTGAAGTCACATCGTTGCTGAAGAAGAAGAATCGTCTGAAATGTTGTAAAACACTCCACAATTAAAGTCTTTTTCAATTATTATTCCAGTACATGACCTAAGATAATGTTTAAAATGTTTGTGTGTTAGATTTTATTTACTGTGGCGTAGCATGTTTCTCTTTTTGTTATGGTCTGTGTTTTGGGGGACTTTGATTTTGGGGCTGTGACTCTAAGTGTTTATTTCTCTTTGGCTGAGGGGCGTGGCTGAGCTGGTAGGTAGCACACACCTGAATTAACTATTCTCATTTACTCCCAATAAACAAAAACACTCACCTCTGCGTCACATCAACATCACCGCTTCTTTGGTTTGTAATCCTCTCTCTCTAATTTTTTTTTTTTTCTCGCTTCGGCTGAGCTGCTCGGACTTAATGCAGTTAATACCTGAATTCAGTTATCTCATGCCTAATGCAATACGTTCCTCTAGTGGGCATTTTTGAACACTACAGTGCTTGTATGTTTTTCAGAGGATGCTTTGAAAGGTGTTTTTATACGTATGCGGTATAATGTTTATATTTTATCATCACTAAATATACCAGTAAAAATTGAAAAAAATTTCTTAATCATTACTACATTTAATACCGAGTTAATGAGTAAGCCTGTCTATAGAATGTATTTGACATATTTTAGTGCATGTAATAGATACATAGTATTTTGCTTCCGGCTGCTCATTCGCGCATGTGACGTGATATATGGGGTTTTACTTCCGGGTACAGAACTCACGGATTATCTCGATTCGCAGGAGGGCCCGGAACTGAACCCCCGCGAATGTCAAGGACTTACTGTATTACTATTGATTTTTTGAGCTTTTTATTACAATCCTTTATGATGAAACGACATGTCTAATATAAGAGTGTGTAAATTTTTGCATATTTTTCCTCAGGCAGGGGGATGGTGCCTTTCTAAGTTTATTCAAGACATCATGATGACTGAATCTCAACTCACTGACTCATTTCACAAACTGCTTAATCCTACTCGGGTCACTGGGAGCCTATCTCAGCCAACACTAGGCAAAGGCAAGGTAGAACCGGAAAATCGTACACCCTGTTATGATGTCTTACACTCACATCTAAAGGGCAATTTAGAACTGTAAAATATTCCAAGTTGCATGATTTGGACTGTGGAAGGAAACCGGAGTACCAAAAAAATCCACAAAAATAAAAAAAACTTTCAAATTTCACACAAAAACAATTGCGACCACCATATGACTGAAATTGCAGTAGGTTGTAGCCACATAGTTCTTCTTCTTCTTCTTCTTCTTCTTTTCCTTTTGGCTGTTTCCTTCAGGGGTCGTCACAGCAAATCATCCGCCTCCATCTCATCATATCCTCTGCATCTTCTTCTCTTACACCAACTACCTCCATATCCTCCTTCACCATATCCATAAATCTTCTCTTTGGTCTTCATCTAGGCCTTCTGCCTGGTAGTTCCAACCTCAGCATCCTACTACCAATATACTCACTATCCCTCCTTTGTACATGTCCAAACTATCTCAATCTAGCCTCTCTGACTTTGTCTCCAAAACATCTTACATGGGCTGTCCCTCTGATGTACTCATTGCTGATCCTATCCATCCTCGTTACTCCCAAAGAGAACCTCAACATTTTCATCTCTGCTAACTCCAGCTCTGCCTCCTGTCTTTTCCCTAGTGCCACTGTTTCTAAACCATACAACATTGCCTCTTCGCATGAGCAACTCTATAATGGAATAAGGTCCAGCCCCTCTGAGTGGTTCCAAAGCCCAAGCTATGCGTTGAGGTAAGGCCAATTATATCTAGTTAGTATTGCTCCATGTCATGCACCAGCTCAGGCCCCTTCCTCACTGTGATTGCTGTGGCAATCTCTGAAAAAGGGAAAAAGCCGAAAGGGAAAGAAGAAGAAAAGTCCTGATAGGTCTCCTTCTTGAGCAGGAAAGCTCCTTCATCGCAAGTGTCCACCTCTAAGTTTGGGGCCTGCTGCCATTACAGGCACCAATGACCTTGAGGCCACAGCTATGGGCTGCCACCTCGATGATGGAGGCCATCTCTCTACCAAACGCTCCCAGGAGTCCATAACTACATGCTTGGGTCCCCCAGGTCTGGAGGGCAGCCTCCCAACCAACAGAAGCAGCTCATCACCAGGTGGTGATTGGGTGGTAGCTCAGTAATCGTCATCACACAAATGTACAGAGCATGTCAGCTGACATGACTACAAAGTTAATCATCAAACTGCAGCCTAAGGTATTGTAATGGCAATTGCATTTATGAACACCCTGATGTTTGAAATTAGTGTTTGTGATGGACAAACTGTGACAAGCACAGAAGTCCAACAACAAAACATCATCCAGGCTCAGATCAGAGAGACAATACCTACCAATCACACCTTTCCCAGTCACAATGATATTACTCCCATCCCATAGGATGGTGAGGGGGATCCCTCTAGCAAACCCCCGAAGGTGTCTGTATCATATTTTCAGACCAAAAGGCACACTTAAAAGCCTTCAATCTTCCAAAAAACTGCTGGTGCGCCTTGTAGTGTGGTATGCCTTGTGTGCGCATGGCGTCACATGGCTCCATCTCACTAATGCCTTCAAAACCCAACTGAAGCAACCTAATTCAGAGCTTACCCTCATTCTGAGTAGATTAACTAGAAACCTCCAACCACTAGATATTGGTGTCAATAGGTCGTCAGTTAGCAGGATCCAGGCTTTATGTCCAAATACCAGCATTTTGGCTGTCACAGTCAGTAGACTCGCTGAGTAATACATGAGTCGCTGAGAGCAGTTTACGTCACAACCGCAGAAGACTTTTTCCAGAAGACATTTTCCACCTAATCTCCATCTCTAGTGATCTGCAACTCCATGCAGCACCCATCTCACTTGAAACCATCAAAAGCCAAGTGAAGCGAACTAATTCAGAGCTTGCTATGATTCTGGTCGATTCGGCAAAGAACTCCAACCACGAGATGTTAGTGTCAACAGGTCGTAAATTAGAGCGATCTGCGCTTTATGTCGAACTCACACAACTGTTAAACGCAGACAATGAAAATGAAGAATTTGATGAATTTGTGGAAGAGGAATGAACTGATAAAGTGAGTTTTTGTATTGTTACAACTGAACAACGTTGAGAGTTATTGTGAAGTGTATTATTTCATCTTTCATTTTCTTTAATGGCTTAATCCTAATTAGGGTCATGGGGTGGCTGGCACCCATCCCATCCGACTTCCGAGAGCAGGGTACACCCTTGACAGCTTGCCAGCCCATCACAGGTCAGAAAATCTCGGACAGCTATGCAGCTACTCTAGTCAAAAGTCAGCAATGGTTCTTTTGCATGAACCTCACACCATAGACAGTGAGAGACATGGCCAGCCTTTGATAACTGCACTAGGGGACAGTGACAACCCATTATGAATCGGGTTTGAACCCCTAACCTTAGGATCAGTGATCCAGAACCTTTACCACCAGGCCACCACTGCCCGGTGTATTATATTTTTTATTTTATATTGTTATAACTGAACAGTTCAGTTCATTTCATTTCATTTTCTGTAACCGCTTAATCCTAATTAGGGTCACTTGTCGAAAGTCAGCAATGTTCTTTTACATGAACCTCACATCATAGACAGTGAGAGACATGGTTGGCCTTTACTAAAACAGTTAGTGCACTGGGGGGGACAGTGACAATCTTGTGGCGAGTGGGACTCGAGCCCCCAACCTTAGGATCAGCGATCTAGTGCCCTATACAACTAGACCACCACTGCCACACATCAAATTCTGAATGAAAGTAATTAGTAAAATGTAATGAAAAGTGCCTCAGTAACTAAATGTATTTAAAATACAAAGACACTTAAGACAATTTTAAAAAATCTTTTTTTTTGAAAAAAAAAAAAAAAAAAAAAACTGTAGAAACCTTCAAAATTTCTTAAAAGCAACTGAAAATCATTTAACAAGTAGTAAGAAATTTCAGACCCCCTTGTTACACATAGGTGAGCTCAATAATGCAATGAAAACTACCTGCAAAATAACCAAGCGCACAAAAGTTGATGTTGTTCTCCTGATGCCTCCCTCAAAAGCACAATTTGGACTCAGAGCTAACAATGTCTGCTCCAGTATCAACTTTACATCATACAGAAGGCCCCCGTTATTTGCGGGAGTTGTGTTCTGCCCCTACCCACGGATCCTGAAAATTCGCATATTATTGATGTGGTTTAAAAACCCTATGTATGACTACACTAAACATACACTAAAATATGCTACTTAAACAAATTCTATAGATAGTCTTACTCATTAATACAGTAATAAGGCAGTAAAATGTAGTAATGATTAATCATGAAAAAACTTATTTTTGTACTGCGATGATATTTATGAAAAAATAAAGTGCTTAGGCTCCTTACCAGATACTAGAGAAGATGCATGCAGAGCATTTGAGTGGCATCATAGGGCTTAAATAATAATTAAAAACACACAAAAAAATATTTTACAATTCAAGTAATCACGTTGATAACTTGTGCACCAAGGAGAAAAAAAAAAAGATGTACACATCATCTGCAACCAATCAGCAAGAGGGAGAAATATAAGCTCTCAGCCATTGGCTAAATTTGAATCACATGCCAGTAATTTCCACGAGTATGCGGGGCCGCGACCGTTGAACTGCGAATGGGCGAGGGCCTCCTGTATATTTTTTACATTTTATATTAAATATATACATTCCCGTATATACTTCTTGATGGTAAACATACACAAGATACCATACAGGTCATGTCCAGGACACAGCAAGAACACCATGGCGTTCTTATCATGGCCCTGATGTGTGGAAACTGTTATGAGCACAAACATGACAAAAATAATTATATTTGAGATGAATTATCAATTTGTCTACTCCACCAAGGATAATATTGACCATTGAGAGAATTGATGAATCCAGAGTTCCCAAAAAGCCAGTCATCCATGAAAGAGAAACATTTTTGGTTAAGGTCATCTCCGGCACACAGGTGCCATAAAACTTTGTAAGATGGGTGGGAACATCATTACCATCATTCCGGTGGATTAAACAAAGAATTACAACCGCTACATATTGGTGTCAACAGCTCAGAAGTTAGAGGGATCCGAGCTTTATGTCCAAATAACGGCTTTACGACTATTGTAGTCCGGTGACTCTGAAAATGCGTGAGTGTTTTTTTCCACCTAATCTTAGGATGCTCAGCTGGCTTAATGAGAATCTCACGTTGATCAATGAGATAAAGCACATTACAGGTGTCTTCCTGTTATTTGGGATTAACCTTATTGAATTTTTAACTTAAAGTGATACAGATAGTTAAGGGTGATCACCTCCTTTCTATAATGAACACAATACCAATGTGCTGTCTCTTTAAAGGGGAGTGGCTTAGAGGAGTTACCCAGGAAGACTTCTGATCTCCGTCTCTGCTGACCTGACTCCATGTGCCATGGGATAATAGATAATAAATATATGATAATAGAATATAATAATAAAACATAATAAAGTGGTACCTCGACTTAAGAGTATCCCTAATAATGAATTTACCATGATATGAGCTTCGATTCCGCCAAAAATCTGCCTCAACCAAATTTTCTACTTACAAGCTGAAAATGGCTTTTCCAGGTTGATTAGCCTTGTATTACTTCCCTGTGTATTCCTCCGTGCTCCGAGAATGCCTTGTGCAGTGCTTCTCAATTATTTTCTGTGATGCTCCCGATAGGAAAAAAACCCAAACATTTTATGCCCTTCCCCACAGCATCCCGCACACGACTATAAATAGTGTTTACTGCACTTCATATCGTTTGCTGAGTGCTTTTTCCCTACACCACAGAAAACGCAGTGAGAGCGCCCCTGCCATCTAGTGTATAAGATGCGCAATCACACATAAAGCTGATCCACCAGTACATTAAAAAAGCATGTTCCCCAGGGTCATATGCGCCTATCACCTTCGTATTCTCCTGCGTGTATTCCTCCCCATTCCACACCGCATTAGTAACGTGCACGCGCGCAAAAGTTTTTCTTTTCTGTGGTTCGGATTTTGTGACTTTTTCATCTTATTTTTTTTTATTGTGCATATCGCAGTGTTTCTAAGAAGGTGGCTGATGTATTCAAGAGGAGAAAATTGATTTCTCTTGAAACGAAGCTTGAAATCATAGCTAAACATAAAAACGCACTCTGTGGGGCTGATCTGTGTAAGGACTAAGGGAAGAATGCATCAACCATCTGTACAATTCTCAATCACTATTTGATCTAATAAAAAAATCAGGACTCAATGATGAGATGGAGAGACTTCTCTTATTGTGGATCAAGTCGAAAGAGATCAACGATGATGAGAGTGCAGCCAAGCAGCAGAAGACAAGTGATCAAAATTAGTGAAGTGAAATAAATTAACAAATAAAAAGTAAAAAAAAAAAAGTTTGTAGTGTAAGTTAATGTTAAGTGTTATTCTTAACTTCAGATGTGCTCACTTTATTGTTTATTGACTCATTGTTTATTCTGGTTTTATTATTACTTATTGTTAATTATAGTATTAATGTTACTGTACATTTGTTATTAT
The DNA here is from genome assembly GCA_024760905.1 of Plotosus lineatus. Classification (NCBI taxonomy): domain Eukaryota; kingdom Metazoa; phylum Chordata; class Actinopteri; order Siluriformes; family Plotosidae; genus Plotosus; species Plotosus lineatus. The sequence goes on from CM045748.1 coordinate 2,377,878, forward strand.
TGTGAAATGTTTATCTTAAATACGTTATGTCAAAAATATGTTTGTGTCAGGTTATATGAATTTGGGAGCGGGTTGGAACAGTTTAATAAGTTTTCTATTGTTTCCGAAAGTATGAATAAACCTTTACACTTTCGAGCTTGCACTTGGAACGGATTCATTTCGTAAGTAGAGGTACCACTGCAGAGGGATCCAGGCTTTATGTACAACTGACACAATTGTTAAACTCAGACAAAGATAAAGAATTTGATGGGTTTGTGGAAGAGGAATGAACTATGAGTTTGTTATTTTATATTGTTATAACTGAACAATGTTGAGAGTTATTGTAAACTGTACTATTGTATATTTTATATTACAGTAGGCCCTCGACATTTGCGGGGGTTCGGTTCCGAGCCCTCCCGCGAATCAAGATAATCCGCGAGTTCTGTACCCGGAAGTAAAACCCCATGTATCACGTCACATGCACGAATGAGCAGCCGGAAGTAAAATACTATGTATCTATTACATGTGCTAAAATATGCTTCTTAAACACATTCTATAGACAGTCTTACTCATTAATACAGTATTCATGTAGTAAAATATAGTAACGATTAAGAAAAACTTTTAAATTTTTACTGTTATATTTATTGATGATAAAATATAAACATTATACAGCATATACTGTTGTAAAGCACTTGTTTTAAAGTCTTTTTCAATTAATTCTTAGAATGTTTGTGCATGAGATTTTATGTTCTGCAGCATGTTTAACAAATGATGGTGGGACATCAGTTCAACCAATCAGGAGAAAGGACAGCCATTGGCTGAATTTGAATCACGTGCCGGTGGCTCAGCAGTCAGCGAATACTCAAACCGTGGGTGCAAAATCGTGACTAGTCAAGGGCCTACTGTATTATAAATGAACAATTTTGAGAGTTATTATGAAGTGTATTCTTTTATATTTTAGACTGTTCTTGCTGAACATTGTTCAGAGTTATTGTGAAGTGTATTATTTTATAGTTTATTATTATTGCTGAAAATTGATGAGACATACTTTAAAGAGTATTATTTGATATTCGTTATTGTTATAACTGAACAATGTTGAGAGTTATTGTGAAGTGTATTATTTTATGTTTCATGTTATTGCAACTGAACAACGATGAGAGTTAAAGTGAAGTGTATTTTGTTATATTTTATATTGTTATAACTGAACAAAATGGAGAGATATTGTCGTGTATTGTCTTCTATTATTATTATTATTATTTATATGATTACAATTGAGCAATGTTGAGATTGCAGAAGTTGGGGTTGGGGGCACAAGTTAGTGTTCATCCTCACGTCAGTCCCAAGCTAAATGCAGATTGTTGTGTCAGAAGGGGCATCCGATGTAAAACATATGCCACATTTGTTCTGTGAATCATATGTTATAGTCTGTGCTTGCTGGCGGGGTTAACTCTCTCTCTCTCTCTCTCTCTTCATTCACTGCAGGCGCTGGCGAGGGGTGTGGCTGTTACCTGCAGGCGAGGTCGAGAGAGCGCACCTGTATTCACTCGGCAATCGGTGAGCTATAAATAGGAGCGGCGCACTCCCCTCCGGCGTCAGAAGATTGTCCTTCCTTGTGATTCCGTTTTCCCTGTGATCTCTCTGACTCCTGGTATCCTGCCTTGTGCTGGACCAGTTCCGTTAAAATATTATTTCCAGTGATTGTGGTTTCCCTTGTGCTAAAATAAACTTGTTGAGGCCTCGTACATGGTCTACTGCATCTTAGGGTCCGACTCATATGCTCCAGCCATCACACATGAATACGAACGTCATATCAGATCATTCGAGGACCGGGTTAACAACGACCGCCATCGGTGCTGTTAGCCAACAGGGTGCTGGTGGAAAGTGGGCTACTGTTGGTCAAAGAAGGAGAGGTGGGAGACATGTCCAGAGGTGGAGTAAGAAGAAGAAAATCATGAGTCTAGGACTGAGAGTAGGGACTTTGAATTTTAGAACTATGACAGGAAAAGGTTTGGCTGACATGGCAGAGGAGGAAAGTGGACAAACTGTGTGTTCAAAATACGAGGTGGAAAGGTAGCAAGGCTAGAAGCTGAGGAGCAGGGTTTAAGGTGTTTTAGCATGGTGTGGACTGGAAGAGAAATGGAGTAGGAGTCATCTTGAAGAAGGAGTTGGTCAGGAATGTTCTAGAAGTGAAAAGAGTGTCAGACAAAGCGATGAGTCTCAAGTTAGAAATTGAAAGTGTGCTGTTGAATGTTGTTAGTGTTTATGCCTCACAGGCAGGATGTGAGCTAGAAGAGAATGATAGATACTGGAGTGAGTTAGATGAAGTGATGCAGAGTACCCCCAGAGGTGAAAGAGTGGTCATTGGTGCAGACTTCAACGGACATGTTGGTGCAGGCAACAGAGGGGATGAGGAAGTGATGGGCAGGTTTGGTATCCAGGACAGGAACACAGAAGGACAGATGTTGATAGATTTTGCAAAAAGGATGGAAATGGTCATGGTGAATACTTTCTACCAGAAGAAAGAGGAGCATAGGGTGACTTATAAAAGCGGAGGTAGGAGCACACGGGTAGACTACAGCTTGTGTAGACGATGCAATTTGAAGGAAGTCAATGACTGCAAAGTAGTAGTGGGTGAGAGTATTACCAAACAGCAGAGGATGGTGGTGGTGTGCAGTCATCTGGAAGCTGAAAAAGGAAGTGTCGTGTTGTCTTCAAGGAGGTGTTGAAACAAGCTTTGCATGGTCAGGAAGTGCTTCCAGATAACTGCACAACCACAGCAAATGTGATCAGGGAGACAGGTAGGAGAGTACTTGGTGTATCCTCTGGAAAGACAGTTGATAAGGAGACTTAGTGGTGGACTGAGGAAGTGCAGGAGTGTGTACAAAAGAAGAGGTGAGCTAAGAAGAAGTGGAACATTGAGAGGACCGAAGACAGTAAACAGGAGTACAGGGAAACACAGCGTAAGGTGAAGATAGTGGTGTCAAAGGCCAAACAGAGGGCGTATGATGACTTGTATGATAGCTTGGACAGTAAGGATGGAGAAAATGATTTATACAGGTCGGCCCAGCAGAGAAATAGAGATGGGAAGGAATTGCAGCAAGTTAGAGTGATTAAGGACAGACAGGGAAATGTATTGACTGATGACAGAAGTGTGCTTGGAAGATGGAAAGAGTACTTTGAAGAGCTGATGAATGAGAAAAATGAAAGAGAGAGAAAAGTAGAATATACCGGTGGAGGTGTGGAAGTATCTAGGAGAGGTAGCAGTAGATTTTCTGACAAGAACATTCAACAAGGTCTTAGAGAGTGAGAGGATGCTGGAGGAATGGAGGAGAAGTGTGCTAGAACTACCAGGCAGAAGGCCTAGAGGAAGACCAAAGTGAAGATTCATGGATGTGGTGAAGGAGGACATAAAGGTAGTTGGCGTAAGAGAAGAAGATGCAGAAGATAGGGTCAGATGGAGGCATATGATTCGCTGTGGCAACCCCTAAAGGGAAAAGCCGAAAGGAAAAGAAGAAGACGAAGAAGACTGTCTATAGAATGTGTTTAAGAAGCACATTTTAGCGCATGTAAAAGATACACAGTATTTTAGTTCCGGTTTCTCATTCGCGCATGTAATATGCTTGTAATATGCTACATGGGGTTTTATTTCCGGGTACAGAACACGCAGATTATCTTCAGTCGTGAGAGGGACCGGAACTGAACCCCCGCGAATATCGAGGGCCTATTGTATATTTAATAGTTAATATTGGAAAAAATTACTGGCTTTAGTCTCTCTCTCTCTCTCTCTCTCTCTCTCTCTCTCTCTCTCAGTGTGTGTGTGTGTGTGTGTGTGTGTGTGTGTGTGTGTGTGTGTCCTGAACTGCAGTTGTTCAGATGAACTGATTTTTTTAAACGGATTTTTTTTAAAGTACACAATAAATTCATGTATATGTAGTACTGTTGGTTTTATTACTGTGTGGTTCTCCTACTCACACACACACACACACACACACACACACACACACACACACACACACACACACACTCAAACACACACACTCAAAAGTGAGGATAAAGCTCCACATTGCTGTGTTTCAGTTCAGATGTAAATGTCTGGAAGGGAGTAAAAAGTGAAGACCTGCAGGGTCCATTGCCATGGCAAGTTGTCACGGTATTTTGGCGAACCTTTCTTGTCCAGTGAAAGGAGGAACTAGTTACTCTGTCGACAAGATATCTCCATGCCGACGCCTGCTGTTTGTATCCAGAGAGAGAAGTTGACCTTAAAGAGACAGAACACACACACACACACACACACACACACACACACACACACACACACACACACAAACACACACACACTCTCTTGGTGAGGACAGCAGCCTGTTCTCATGTTCAGTTTGTAGATAATTATAATCCATGAAGTGATGTCACTGTAATTTATATGAAATCATCTCCAATTTTTCAAAAACCTTTCACCAACAACAACAGCTAACAGAGAATAGCTCTAATACTACTACACCCTGGATAAAACTCCGGGTAGAGATAGACTTCTACCCTGAGTGTATATGGAACAGGTGATAAAAACTCTTGCAGTCTCACTCCTTTATGAACTTTCAATAAAATGATTCTGATACATCGATATCATGACACCAACTGACCTTCACCATCAATCCACAGCATCCCAGCCTTGATTGCATCTCACAGATTTGTATCCCTTTTAAATGTAATAATTCCCACCATGGGGCCAGACAGTAGTGTTTAGGTTAGCACTTCTGCTTCACAGCCAGAAGCCACTAGGTTCAAGTCCCAGGCTCAATGAAGGCTTGTCTGTGTGGGGTTTGTGTGGATTTCCTCTGGGTACTCTGGGTTCCATCCACAGTCCGTAGCGGTCCTAGTAATAGTAATAAGTGGTTTAGCATGTGAGTGAGAACAGGAATAGATAATTGTGCAAAGGGTGCCACTGCACTATGAAGAGTGGGGCAGGAGTGACATTGAATCAACAGTTGCTATGAGAATGTTGTGCATTAAATGTATTGCAGTATATATCTATGTTGATGGAATGTCCCTCTCACACTTTGACAATTTAGTCAGTGTATGTTAATGTGTGAGAAACTTGGCAAATACACTGGCTGATGTTGAATGAGTTATGGGTAAGTTTTGTGTAACAGCACGTTGGTACAAATTGTAGCATGGCGAGGTAGTTGAAAAATTTTGTGCATTCAGAAAGTTTTCAACGCATGCCAATGTAAGGCTCACATGTTCCGCATACACTGGCCATACTCTGTACATAATTTATGTGATCATTCACAGACATTATTTGTAGGTTAGTCAAAAGTTGAATAGGTCTAGCATACTTTTAATGTATGTATAAGGCAGTCCAACGGAGGCATATAGTGTTGGCAGCATTCGTAACATATTGTCTGTCTTCCTTTCAGCTTTTCCCCTTTTTTTACTCAGGAGTTGCCACAGCGAATCATTTGATTCGCACGTTTGATTTGGCAGAGGTTTTTATGTCGGATGCCCTTCCGGTCACAACCTTTTTAGCAAGGGACAGAAACACACTGACGACTTTGCAGCCTACTCTTTACGAAAGTCAGAAATGGTTCTTTTACATGCCTCTCACCATAGACAGTGAGAGACATGGCCCGCCTTTGATAACCCAGTTAGCCGCACTGGGGGGGGGGCAGTGACAACCTTGTGTAGAGTGGGACTCGAACCCCCAACCTTTGGATCAGCGATCCAGCGCCCTATACCACTAGACCAGCAGGTACTAGGCAGCGTTGGTAACATATGACCAACAATATTCTAACCTGCAGCAGTGTGTCCCTGACGATTGATCAATAAAATAAAAGCATATAAAAGGCTGCCATGTCGCTAGTTTATATGAAAATTGATATTGTTTATGTTTTTCTTATTTTTGTTTGTATATGTATATCCTGTAATTTCTGCCTTAACCTTTGTGGTGTTTGTGTTAATTTGGTTATCTGGTTGAGTTTGAAATAATGTGTAGTCAAGTGAAATGGAGTAAACATTTATTTTTTCAGCTAAAATGTGAGAACATTTATAACAAACAGACAAAAAAAATGTTCCCTTCAGGGGTCGCCACAGCGAATCATCTGTCTCCATCTCACCCTATCCTCTGCATCTTCTTCTCTTACACCAACAACCTTCGTGTCCTTCCTAACCACATCCATAAATCTTCTCTTTGGTCTTCCTCTAGGCCTTAAGCCTGGTAGTTCCAACCTCAGCATCCTACTACCAATATACTCACTATCCCTCCTCTCAATCTAGCCTCTCTGACTTTGTCTCCAAAACGTCTTACATGTGCTGTCCCTCTGATGTACTCATTCCTGATCCTATCGATCCTCGTTAGTCCCAAAGAGAACCTCAACATTTTTATCTCTGGTACCTCCAGCTCTGCTTCCTACCTTTTCCCTAGGTCCACTCTAAACCATACAACATCACTGGCCTCAACACCCTCTTGTACACTTTTCGTTTCATTCTTGCTGATACCGTCCTATCACACATCACTGGACACTTTTCTCCAACGATTCCAATCTGCCTGCACATGCTTCTTCACCTCTTTTCCACACTCTCCATTGCTTGTATTGTTTAGCCTAAGTCCTTAAAATCCTCCACCTTCTTTATCTCTGCTCCCTGTCACTTCACCGTTCCTCTCGGGTCCTTCTTATTCACACACATGTGTTCTGTTTTAATGAGGCTAACCTCCATTCCTCTCTTTTCCAGGGCATACCTCCACCTCTCTAGATTTTCCTGCACTTGTTCTCTGCTCTCACTACAGACACAATGTCGTCTGCAAACATTATAGACCATGGAGATTCTTGTCTAACCTCGTCTGTCAGCCTGTCCATCACCATAGCAAACAAGAAGGGGTTGCAGTCCCACCTCCACCTTGAAGTCTTCTGTCACACCGACAGCACACCTCACCACTGTGTGACATCTCTCATCCATGTCCTGCACTACTCTAGCATACTTCTCTCCCACTCCACACTTCCTCATGCAATACCACGGCTCCTCTCTCGGCACCCTGCCATATGCTTTCTCCAGATCCACAAAGGCACAATGCAGCTCCTTCTGACCTTCTCTGTACTCCTCTATAAACATCCTCAAAGCAAACACTTCATCTGTGGTGCTCTTTCTTGGCATTAAACCAAACTGTTGTTCACAAATGATGACCTCTGCCCTTAGTCTAGATTCCACTATTCTTTCCCATAACTTCATTGTATGGCTCATCAACGTTATCCCTCTGTAGCTGCCACAACTCTGCACGTCCCCCTTGTTCTTAAAAATGGGCACCATCACACTCCTCAGTCATCCTCTCACTCTCTAAGCCCTTGTTGGATGCCATTGTCAGAAAATCTACTGCTACCTCTTCTAGAAACTTCCATACCTCCACCGGTATGTCATCAGGACCAACTGCCTTTCCACTCTTTCTCCTCTCCAATGCCTGCCGCACTTCACCCTTACTAATCTTTGCTACTTCCTGGTCCTCAACGGCTCTACTCTTTTTTTCTCTCTCATTTTCCTCATTCATCAGCTGTTTAAAATACTCTTTCCATCTTCCCAGCACATTCTGTCATCAGCCAACCTGTATAAATCATTTTCTTCCTCCTTACTGTCCAACCTAGCATACAAGTCATCATACACCCTCTGTTTGGCCTTTGACACCACTACTTACACTATGTCTCCCTGTACTCCTGTTTACTCTCTTCGGTCCTCTCAATGTCCCACTACTTCTTAGCCAACCTCTTCCTTTGTATACACTCCTGCACTTCCCCCTTCCACCAACAAGTTTCATTATCTACTTTCCTTCCAGATGACACACCAAGCACTCTCCTACCTGTGTCCCTGATCACATTAGCTGTATTTGTACAGTCATCTGGAAGCACTTCCTGACCACCCGAAACCTGTTTCAACTCCTTCTTGAAGACAACACAACTTTTTCAGCTCTACCACTTTGTCTTCTGATCTGCCTTTGCCTTCTTCACCTTCCTCACTGTCAGTGTCATCCCACACACCCCCATCCTATGCTGTTTGGCAACACTCTCACCTACTCCTCTTTGCAGTCACTGACTTCCTTCAAATTACATCGCCTACACAAGATGTAGTCTACCTGTGTGCTCCTACCTCCGCTTTCATAAGTCACCCTATGCTCCTGTCTCTTCTGGTAGAAAGTATTCACCACAGCCATTTCCATCCTTTATGAACATCTCTCCTTCTGTGTTCCTGTCCTGGATACCAAACCTGCCCATCACTTCCTCGTCCCCTCTGTTGCCTGCACCAACATATCCATTGAAGTCTGCACCAATGACCACTCTTTCACCTCTGGGGGTACTCTGCATCACTTCATCTAACTCCCTCCAGAATCTCTCCTTCTCTTCTATCTCACATCCTGCCTGTGAGACATAAGCACTAACAACATTGAACATCACACAATTTCTAACTTGAGACTCATCACTGTCCAACACTCTTTTCACTTCGAGAACATTCCTGACAAACCCCTTCTTCAAGATGACTGCTACTCCATTTCTCCTCCCATCCACACCATGAAAAAACAGCTTAAACCCCACTCCTAAGCTTCTAGCCTTGAGACCTTTCCACCTGGTCTCCTGAACGCAGTATGTCCACCTTCCTCCTCTGCATCATGTCAGCCAGCCCTCTACCTTTTCCAGTCATAGTTCCAACATTCAAAGTCCCTACTCTCAGTCCTAGACTCATGCTTTTCCTCTTCTCTCTCTGCCTACGGACACGCCTCCCACCTCTCCTTCTTCGACCAACAGTAGTCCAATTTCCACCAACATCCTGTTGGTTAACAGTACTGATGGCAGTCATTGTTAACCCGGGCCTCAACCGATCCGGTTTGTATTTTTATTTTTTTTGACTCGCATATTATTTGTGGCATTGGTTTTACGCTGGGTGCCCTTCCTGATGCAACCCTATGCATTTATTTAGGCTTGGGACTGGCTTGAGGGTTGACACTTGTTTGTGCCCCCCCCCCCCTCATAGTTGCATTATTCTAGAGACAGTCTTACTTATTAATACAGTATTAATGTAGTAAAATGTAGTAATGATTAAGAAAAAAGTTTTCAATTTTTACCGTTATATTTACTGATGATAAAATATAAACATTATATAGCATATACTGTCGTAAAGCACTAGTATAAAAGTCTTTTTCGATTATTTTTCCAGTACAGTACCTAAGTTAATGTTTAGAATGTTTGTGCATAAGATTTTATGTTCTGTAGCATGTTTAACAAACGATACCAAAAGGATAAACTTCACTATGCTTCATGTTTTTTTACATTGAATTTAGAGTGACGTCTTGGAGTGACGTCTCCAAGATGGCGCTGCCAAGAGGGCGATGTCGCAGAGTTCTCGGAATCAAATTGTTTCTTTATTCATTTTGATTTGTTTTATTTGTTCATGTTTTGCACTATGAGCAGCTTCTGCTTCAGGCAACTAAGCACGCAAAAACTCCTATCGTGAACTAATATGCTATGGTATCTCAATGCTAGCCGTACCCCAGGCAGGGAGGGGCCAAACGACGGGGAATAAATCCAGCCGGGGAGGGGCAGAACAACGACTCCGGCACTTGGGATCGCAGGAGATGAAGGCAGTGTAGCCAGCTGGTGCAATCGCCTTGTCTGGTGTACGCTGCTCGAGCCATGTTTCACAGAAACACAGCATGGAGTAGTCCTGTAGATCCCTCGGCACTGCAATCTGAGCATGAAGCTCGTCCATCTTCTTTCCCAGGTACTGAACATTTTCAAGCAGTATGACCGGAAGTGCTAACCATCCACTTCTAACCAAGCGCCGGAGACTCTGAGAACTCCACCTGTGCTTATTGTTAGCTCCAAGATGTAACTCCAAGTTCAATGTAAAAGGACCATTACTGACTTCCGTAAAGAGTAGGCTGCAAAGCCGTCGACGTGTTTCCGACCTGGAGAGGGGATGGGCTCCGCCAGGCCAACGACAACGACATCCCCGGATGTTAAGGAATAAGTGAATATATAGCTTAACTGGTAATTATAATACACACAAAAAAGAGGCTCATTGACAACTTGTGCGCAAATGAGGAAAAAGGGACGTTACATTATCTCAACCAATCAGCAAGAAGGAAGACAGCCATTGGCTGAATTTGAGTGACGTGTCAGTTGCTTGGCAGTCCTCGAATACTCAAACCGTGAGTGCAAAACTGCGAATAGTCTTGAGGCCTACTATATGCACTTTTTTAGAACGTGTGTGTGTGCATCATGTAGCCAACAGATGGCGAGAGAAGTCCATGTAATGTCAATCTCTCTCTCTCGCTCTCACACACACACTGAGCAAATAAAATCAGCATAAAAAAAACAATTAATAATTATCACCTGCCTCATGTGTGTGTGTGTGTTGTTATTGTTTCTGTGTGTGTGAGTGTGTCATAATCCACATGAACTGCACTTTGAAGATGAGATGTTCAGCTAATACTAGTCCTTCTGAAAAAATTAGCATATTGTGATAAAGTTCATTATTTTCTGTAATGTACTGATAAACATTACACTTCCATATATTCTAGATTCATTACACATAACTGAAGTAGTTCAAGCCTTTTATTGTTTTAATATTGATCATTTTGGCAAAAAAGAAAGTAAAAACCAAAAATCCCCATCTCAAAAAATTTGCATATTTCAGCCAACCAATAAAAAAAAAAAAAGTGTTTTTAATACAAAAAAGTCAACCTTCAAATAATTATGTTCAGTTATGCACTCAATACTTGATTGGGAATCCTTTTGCAGAAATGACTGCTTAAATGTGGCGTGGCATGGAGCCAATCAGCCTGTGGCACTATTGAGGTGTTATGGAGGCCCAGGATGCTTCGATAGCGGCCTTAAGCTCATCCACAGTGTTGGGTCTGGTGTCTCTCAACTTTCTCTTCACAATATCCCACAGATTCTCTACAGGGTTCAGGTCAGGAGAGTTGGCAGGCCAATTGAGCACAGTAATACCATGGTCAGTAAACCATTTAGCAGTGGTTTTGGCACTGTGAGCAGGTGCCACGTCGTGCTGAAAAATGAAATCTTAATCTCCATAAAGCTTTTCAGCAGATGGAAGCATGAAGTGCTCCAAAATCTCTTGATAGCTAGCTGCATTGACCCTACCTTTGATAAAACACAGTGGACCAACACCAGCAGCTGACATGGCACCCCAGACCATCACTGACTGTGGGGACTTGACACTGGACTTCAGGCATTTCTTTCTCCCCAGTCTTCCTCCAGACTCTGGCACCTTGATTTCTGAATGACATGCAAAATTTGCTTTCATCTGAAAAAAGTACTTTGGACCACTGAGCAACAGTCCAGTGCTGCTTCTCTGTAGCCCAGGTCAGGCGCTTCTGCCGCCGTTTCTGGTTCAAAAGTGGCTTGACCTGGGGAATGCGACACCTGTAGCCCATTTCCTGCACACGTCTGTGCACGGTGGCGCTGGATGTTTCTACTCCAGACTCAGTCCACTGCTTCCACAGGTCCCCCAAGGTCTGGAATCGGCCCTTCTTTCACTTTTTCCTTCCCACAGACATCCAACTGAGGTGGCTTGATACAGCACTCTGGGAACAGCCTATTCGCTCAGAGATTTCTTTCTGTTTCTTACCCTCTTGCTTGAGGGTGTCAATGATGTCCTTCTGGACAGCAGTCAGGTCGGCAGTCTTACCCATGATTGCGGTTTTGAGTAATGAACCAGGCTGGGAGTTTTTAAAAGCCTCAGGAATCTTTTGCAGGTGTTTAGAGTTAATTGGTTGATTCAGATGATTAGGTTAATAGCTCGTTTAGACCACCTGAACATGATATGCTAATTTTTGAGATAGGAATTTTGGGTCTTCATGAGCTGTATGCCAAAATCATCAGTATTAAAACAATAAAAGACCTGAAATATTTCAGTTGGTGTGCAATGAATCTAAAATATATGAAAGTTTAATTTTTATCAGTACATTACAGAAAATAATGAACTTTATCACAATATGCTAATTTTTTGAGAAGGACTGGTATGTCATTCATTCATTTTGTATGGTACTTAATCCTAATTAGGGTTGAGTCAAAGCTCACGCCCATATCAGCTGACTCTGGTTGGTTCATCCTGAACAACTCGCATGCAAAACACATACAAAACACATACTGTACGGCCACTGCACACACGCTCACACTTAATAACTTTAATTTGAAATAGCCAGTTCGCTGAGGGTGCATGTTTTTGGGCTGTGAGGGAAACTAGAGTACCTATAGAAAACTTCGCAAAACTTGGGAGAACATGTAAACTCGAACCCAGGACCTCACCTCCTAAACTGTTGGTTCAAAAGATTTTTCAGTCCATAATATGCAACAACTTATAGCACACACACACACTGCAGTTGTAGATTAGAGAACTACATTAATTTTAACAGGCATGAACAATAAAACATACTTTCTGTCCCAAAGTATGTGCTTATAAAATAAATTTACTTGTCCAGTTCTTCTTCAGTCTTCAGTCCATCGTACAATAAACTTCGCGCAGGGTGATTGTGCATCAGGCTCCTTCAGCTCTTTGTCCAAACAACACATTGCAGCTTATTATTTTGGTGAAAATTCAGCATGCAGCTTGTCCCTTGGGCTGGTGTAACCTTCTGTACCTTAATAATAACAGCATTTAATAATATAGAAATTGGCTGTTGCTCCCAGCTGGGTTGCCGTGTTAATAATGAGAAAACAGCACCAGGTCATTGAGTCGTTTAATAAAAAGATGCCAGTTGTGGGGGTTGGGGGGAATAGAGAGATAGGTAGAGAGAGAGAGAGGGAGAGAGAGAGACAGAGAGAGGGGGGGGGGGACCCTGCAGCTGTAGTTAATTAACCCTCCTGTAGTGTACACTCCTTAGCATTTGTACCATTGCCTTGGGCTCTAGTTTTAATATTAATGCTAAGCAATTGGATTGTTATTCTCATCAGCAGTCTTGATAAATTCATTTTTGAAGGTACATAAAAAATTAAAACAGTAATGATGTCATAACTGTTCGGTAGTAATAAGAGTCCGTCCTTCCTGATTTAAACTTTATTAATAATGACTGACTGATAAAATGGGATTCCGAATTGTTTCCATCTGACAGCAACACTCTTGATAATTTAAAGAATTTGTACGAGTATTTGAAAAACACTCCCATTTTAGTCGTTTTGTAAAATGAAGAGGGCATGCCACCTTCATAATTAATTAGATATACTCAGGTGATGCCTCTGCAAGCGTCTTCTTTTCATTTCGGCTGTTCCCTTCAGGGGTCGCCACAGCAAATCATCTGCCTCCATCTCAACCTGCCCTCTGCATCTTCTCTTACACTAACGACCTTCATGTCCTTGTTCATCACATCCATAAATCTCTTCTTTGGTCTTCCTCTCGGCCTCCTGCCTAGTAGTTCCAACCTCAGCATCTTACTACCAATATATTCACTATCCCTTCTTTGAACATGTCCAAACCATCTCAATCTAGCCTCTTATAAGACGCCTTATAGTCCATGGAGTCCATGGAGATTCTTGTCTAACCTCATCTGTCAGCCAGTCCATCACCATAGCAAACAAGAAGAGGCTCAGAGCTGATCCTTGATGCAGTCCCACGTCCACCTTGAATTCTTCGGTCACGCCAACAGCACACCACTGTCTTACACCTCTCATACATGTCCTGCACCACTCTAACATACTTCTCTCCAACTCCAGACTTCCTCATGCAATACCACAGTTCTTCTCTTGGTACCCTGTAATATGCTTTCTCCAAATCTCAAAGGCACAATGCAGCTCCCTCTGACCTTCTCTGTACTTCTCTATTACCATCCTCAAAGCAAACGCTTCAAGTATTCTTTCTCATAACTTCATCATATGGCTCATCAACTTTATCCCTCTGTAGTTGCCACAACTCTGCACGTCTCCCTTGTTCTTAAAAATGGGCACTTCTCCATTCCTACGGCAGATGCCTCCTCGCTTCACCCTTACTAATCTTTGCTACCTCCTGTACCGCAACGTTCACCTCTTCTTCTCTTTTTTCGCTCTCATTTTCCTCATTCATCAGCCCTTCAAAGTACTCTTTCCATCCTCCCAGCACACTTCTGTCATCAGTCAATGCATTTCGCTCTCTGTCCATTATCAATTTAACTTGCTGCACGTCCTTCCCATCTCTATTTCTCTGCTGTGCCAACCTGTATAAATCATTTTTTTCCTCCTTACTGTCCAACTGATTATACAAGTCAGCATACCCCCTCTGTTTGGCCTTAACCACTGCTACCTTCGCCTTACGCTGTGTCTCCCTGTACTCCTGTTTACTCTCTTCAGTCCTCTCTATGTCCCACTTCTTCTTAGCTAACCTCTTCCTTTGTACACACTCCTGCACTTCCTCATTCAACCACCAAGTCTCCTTATCTACTGTCTTTCCAGAGAACACACCAAGTACTCTCCTACCTGTGTCCCTGATCACATTTGCTGTGGTTGTCCAGTCATCTGGAAGCACTTCCTGACTACCCAAAGCCTGTTTGAACTCCTCCTTGAAGACAACACAACACTCTTCCTTTTTCAGCTTCCACCACTTTGTCTTCTGCTCTGCCTTTGCCTTTTTCACCTTTCTCACCATCAGTGTCATCCTGCACACCACCATCCTATGCTGTTTGGCAACACTCTCACCCACTACTACTTTGCAGTCACTGACTTCCTTCAAATTACATCGCCTACACGAGATGTAGTCTACCTGTGTGCTCTTACCTCCGCTTTCATAAGTCACCCTATGCTCATGTTTCTTCTTGAAGAAAGTATTCACCACAGCCATTTCCATCCTTTTTGCAAAATCGATCAACATCTGTCCTTCTGTGTTCCTGTCCTGGATACCAAACCTTCCCATCACTTCCTTGTCCCCTCTGTTGCCTGCACCAACATGTCCATTGAAGTCTGCCCTAATGACCACTCTTTCACCTCTGGGGGTACTCTGCATCACTTTATCTAATCTCTCCTTCTCTTCTATCTCACATCCTGCCTGTGGGGCATAAGCACTAACAACATTGAACATCACACCTTCAATTTCTTACTTGAGACTCATCATTCTGTCCGACACTCTTTTCGCTTCTAGAACATTCCTGACCAACCTCTCCTTCAAGATGTGGTAAATTAATGTCACTAAATCACTAAAACCATCACATATAACATCAGAGGTAGCTTTTGGCAACATCAGTCCTTGCCTCTGGTCAAAGTACAGGCGAATGGCTCCTGGGTGACAAGGTGCACAACTATTAACCCAGAGACCGCAAGTTTGAATTCAGGTTAATGCCCCAGCTGTTCGTGATGGGGAGTCCATGGGAGATCTCACGGGAGGGACTGATGGGATACGCTTACTTTCCTGTCACTCACAGTGATTGCCAGCCAATCATGGGCATCTGTGATTTGTTCATTCACAGGAGTGGATGGATAGCATTTTTCCCTCTGAGTGTGTTATACTGCCCCCTCCCTAATTGGTGGTGGTCATTTGAAAGCAAAGGCAACAACCGGATAGGTGGAAATTGGATAAGACTAAATTATGGAGAGAAATCCAAAAAATAAGTTTACAAGTGAGTGCTATGACATTGCTTCTACTTTCTCATGTCGCAAACTCCTTGGATTGCCTGGGCTTTGTCACTGTCCCACACATAACACATTATAATCCATGCTGAGCTTCACAAACACAGTGCAAAAGTCACGGGAAACATTTTTTGTTTCTAAACCAACTGACGACAGGAAAGCCAACTAAGCAAAAAGTGAGCTGTCTAAACCATTTTCACCATTCATGCTCTTCTCTGGCAGTGGTCTAATCATCAGGGTCAAGAGAATGTGCCGGCCCATTATCTCTTCAAAACTCCTCCCTCTCTGGCTTATATAGGTCACCCTTTACACCCATTTTATGCAAGTTGTTTCTGAAACATGTTTTTTATGACATAAAATGTAACTTTCTCAATAGAGTTGCTTTTTTACTTGCACTGCAAAACCCCACCCAATATGTTCATATCTCTTCCAGGAAAAACATACTGCGAACTCTTGGTTCAGCTTATTAATCCTCAAGATAAAATCGCCCAATTTTGTGCTGCCAGAGATGAACATGACAGTAAATCCAAAGTGATTTGTGCAGCTAACATTCTCATGGCTTGGCTTTTCTGTCATCAGTTGGTTAAGGAACAGAAAGCAATGTTTTCAACAATCTCCGCGCTTGTTGTTTGTGCAGTTCAGGGCTGAATGATAATATGTTATCCTACACTGGTCAGTGACATAGCCCAGGCAGTTCACCGGGATCACATCATTACCAAGTTAAAACAGCCAATCAGAAAGGCAACAGGTCTCTGAGCATACCTAGTCATAACACTCACAATCACTTTGAAAACGGCAAGGATAGATGTTGCCAAAAGGAAGCAAAGGTTCTATATTATCGTTTAAATAGCTAATCACAGTAATACAGTACATGTACACTTTGAGACACACCAAGAAGCTCCACCTCCTTTCTCCACAATGAAGAAAGGCCACAAGTACTTATAAATAAAAAATCCATTTCTATCACACACACGTTTTCCAAGTAGTTTGTGACAATCAGAAGTTTTTTGTTACTTTCTATGTGTGTGTTTTTCAGAAATCATAATGAAACCCTCCACAAGGAGACAATTTGCTGTGCAGGTTGGCCACTGCTCTTGATCAGGTGTGAAAGGGCCAGACACAGAGCTTTGATCAGAACGGTGGCTGGATCTGGAAGTTTCTTTCCTTCATCGACTTCACAGATCCAGTAATGTCCGTGTTTTTTTCCATCCCAGCAGTAATGAATAGTTTCCAGTTCATCATGAACACATTTCCTATCATATAGATCTGAGTGATTCCTAAACGCAGCTCTTCAACATGATTTTTCATACTTGACAAGTTTTTGGTGTGAACTCTCAATTCCCATCCATGTATCCTACGTATATCGATATTATTCATTCAGCCATTTTCTGAACTGCTTAATCCTAATTTTGGTTGTGGAGAAGCTGGTACCCATCTCAGTTGACTCTGGGTAATGCAGGGCCAGAAGAATATCATTGTTCAGTATTTTTTCACCTCATTTAAGATGACGTTACACCGTTTGACCCGAGTATTCTACACCTCCAATTCTCTGCATTATTCTCATTTTCAAGAAACATTTTCTTATGCTTCTCTTTCATTGAGATGTAAAATAACACAAAGTTCTTATGTATACACATCCACGAGAAGGACAGGGACAGAGTGATGAACGCTATAGGTTTTTCTTGATGATGGTTTTCTTAAAAGTAATTTGATGGTTAGAAATTTTTTGGCTTATTAATGCTAATCCACTCATGTGGTGCTTTGAATGCTCTGCTCATATTTATAACACATGCCCTATAATCATCGATCTATTCGCTGAACTACTTCGTCCTATGGAGGTTAGAGCCTGTTTCAGCTGACTCTGGGTGAAAACAGGGTACACATTGAACCCAGTCCAACCATTCACACTCACACCGAGCAGCAAGCTGAAGCACCCATTTAGCCTAATGTGCATGTGTTTCTGCCTCTATTGTAGCTTTATAGTGTTATCTTACACAAAAATATGTCTTTCCTTTCATTCTCCAAGAACAGGAAAAAATGTGGCCTCTGTCACTATGGTAACACTGCTCAGATAAATGCTGTCTCAAACACACACACACACACACACACACACACACACACACACACACACACACACACACACAAACATACAGCTTCAATTATCTGGGCCTTTGAAGCTTTACAGACATCATAGCAGAGACGATCTCTATGCAGGAGAGCACCAAGCATTACACAGAGTGAGACAGGAAGTTGGACCCAGGGAGAAAAAGAAAGCAGGAGAGCAGGTCAAGAGGAGAAAAAAAAAAGATGATCATCATAAAATCACTTGTGGGATTAATAAATGGCACATAGAGGAAAGTGGGACTACATTTAAAAAAGTGCAATAATCAATGACTGAGCATATTCAGGGGTAAATATTGAATTATTCCAAAATATGGTTTTTAAAAAAACAAAAAACAATTATTAATAAATAAGGAGACAAGATGTGCACATTTTGAGCCAGAATAATACTTTCCATTAAAGAGGACACACCTCCTTCACTAACACTGATAGATACAGAAGCCAGACATCCTTCACTTATACTGATATAGAGACTTGATTCAATTCAGTTTTATTTGTATCACGCTTTTTACAATTGAAATTGTTGCAAAGCAGCTTTACACAGTAAAACAGTAGAAGTAGGAGTTTACAAAGTATATAAGAATTAAACATTTTCATGGTGACGGTAGCAAAGAAAAACCCCCTCAGTAGATGAAATCTTGAGAGGAACCAGGTCTATAAAGATACAAAATCATATACAATGAATTCATTACAGTCCAAAATGTAGTCCGGTTGGTTCTACAACTGTCTTCTTCTCTTCCTTTCGACAGCTCCCTTCAGCAAATCACCTGCCTCCATCTCACCATGTCCTCTGCATCTTCTTCTCTTACGCCAACGACCTTCAGGTCTTCCTTCACCACATCCATAAATCTCTTCTTTGGTCTTCCTCTAGGCCTTCTGCCTGGTAGTTCCAACCTCAGCATCCTACTACCAATATACTCACTATCCCTCCTCTGCACATGTCCAAACCATCTCAATCTAGCCTTTGCCTTACAATCTAGACTTTGTCTCCAAAACGTCTTACATATGCTGTCCCTCCGGTATACTCATTTCTGATCCTATCCATCCTCGTTACTCCCAGACAGAACCTCAACATTTTCATCTCCGCAACCTCCAGCTCTGTCTCCTGTCTTTTCGTCAGCGCCACTGTTTCTAAACCATACAACATCGCTGGCCTTATCACCATCTTGTGCACTTTTCCTTTCATTCTTGCTGATACTCTGCTATCCCATATCACACCGGACACTTTTCTCCAACCATTCCACCCTGCCTGAACACGCTTCTTCACCTCTTTTCCACAGTCTCTATTGCTCTGGATTGTTGAGCCTCAGTACTTAAAATCCTCCACCTTTTTTTTCCATTCCATCCTCTCTCATTTTCCTCATTCATCAGCTCTTCAAAGTACTCTTTCCATCTTCCCAGCACACTTCTGTCATCAGTCAATATATTTACCACTCTTTCCTTTATCACTCTAACTTGCTGCACGTCCTTCCCTTCTCTATTTCTCTGCTGTGCCAACCTGTATAGATCATTTACTCCCTCTCTACTGTCCAACCTAGTATACAAGTCATCATACGCCCCTCTGTTTGGCTTTTGACACCGCTACTTTCACCTTACGCTGTGTCTCCCTGTACTCCTGTTTACTCTCTTCAGTCCTCTCTGTTACAGCCATGTAAATATTTGTATGAATGTAATTATATTCAGTTAATGTGCTGTGAAGAGAGTCACATGGTGTGGCTCAGCTGTTTGGGTCTGGAATTTTCCATAAGGGGACCTAGTTGCGCATGCGCCCTGGTGACGGGTCAGGTGATGCGGAATTTTCCAGAATGGAAATTCCCGAACATTAGGGAATCTATATTAAGGACCTGTTGCCGACTGGCTACAGTCCCCTCCAGGCTCTTTGAGTCTCCTCGTGTCTCTACGGGTAGATCATCTAAGGGGACTCCTCTCAGCGCATCAACTCATCCAAGGTGAACCATGGAACACGCATCAACCAAGTTTCGTTGTTCGGGACTTCATCGTCAAAGAAAATCATTCACGTACACACAGCCCACGAGGATAGTGACCATTTGTTTCTTTAGACACGCGGGATGGCGAGCCTTTCCCCGACAGCATGTGCGCCATCTCTAAAATTACCCTGCTGCGGGTGATTGGTGACTATGGGACCCTTTTTTAATTTGTATGTGGTTTAGCTCTAAGTTGTAAGTTATGAGTTTTGTCTTATTTTGTTCATATTATTAAATTGTATATATTTTATGTCATGGTCTGTCATGCTTTGCTGGTTTCATGGGGCAATTTCCACCCTCTAAATTTACCTATCCATAACACTCTCAATGTCCCACTTCTTCTTAGCTAACCTCTTCCTTTGTACACATTCCTGTACTTCCTGATTCCACCACCAAGTCTCCTTATCTACTTTCCTTCCAGAGGACACACCAAGTACTCTTCGACCTGTCTCCCTGATCACATTAGCTGTAGATGTCCAGTCATCTGGAAGTACTTCCTGACCACCCAAAGCCAGTTTCAACTCCTCCTTGAACAAGTTAGAGTGATTAAGGACAAAGAGGGAAATGTATTGACTGATGACAGAAGTGTGCTGGGAAGATGGAAAGAGTACTTTGAAGAGCTGATGAATGAGGAAAATGAGACAGAAAAAAGAGTAGAAGAGGTGCCTGTTGAGGACCAGGAAGTAGCAAAGATTAGTAAGGGTGAAGTGAGGAGGGCATTGAAGAGGATGAAGAATGGAAAGGCAATTGGTCCTGATGACATACCGGTGGAGGTATGAAAGTGTCTAGGAGAGGTAGCAGTAGATTTCCTGACAAGAACATTTAACAAGGTCTTAGAGAGTCAGAGGAATGGAGAAGTGTGATGGTGCCCATTTTTAAGAACAAGGGAGACGTGCAGAGTTGTGGCAACTACAGAGGGATAAAGTTGATGAGCCATATAATGAAGTTATGGGAAAGAATAGTGGAAGCTAGACTAAGGGCAGAGGTCAGCATTTGTGAACAACAGTTTGGTTTCATGCCAAGAAAGCGCACCACAGATGCAGTGTTTGCCTTGAGGATGTTAATAGAGAAGTACAGAGAAGGTCAGAAGGAGCTGCATTATGCCTTTGTGGATCTGGAGAAAACATATGACAGGGTGCCGAGAGAGGAGCTGTGGTATTGCATGAGGACGTCTGGAGTGGCAGAGAAGTATGTTAGAGACAGGAGGCAGAGCTGGAGGTAGCAGAGATGAAAATGTTGAGGTTCTCTTTGGGAGTAATGAGGATGGATAGGATCAGGAATGAGCACATCGGAGGGACAGCACATGTCAGACGTTTTGGAGACAAAGTCAGAGAGGCTAGATTGAGATGGTTTGGACATGTATAGAGCAGGGATAGTGAATATACTGGTAGTAGGATGCTGAGGTTGGAACTACCAGGCAGAAGGCCTAGACGAAGACCAAAGAGAAGATTTATGGATGTGGTGAAGGAGGACATGAAGGCAGTTGGTGTAAGAGAAGAAGATGCAGAGGACAGGGTGAGATGGAGGCAGATGATTCACTGTGGCGACCCCTGAAGGGAAAAGAAATTGTTGCATCTGTGTGTGCACGCATATCTGCATACGTGCGTGCGCGTGCATGTAGGTATGTGTGTCATCTTCTTCTCATGCAATACCATCTGTATGTGTGTCTATTTATTTTTTATTTACAGCTTATGCATTTTTTTGAATGGTTAATTGTCATTATAAGCATTTATAGCATTGAATATGTATTTATTGATCTTGTATACACATATACATGTACATATATATCGGTCGGGGGGCTTGTGGGGGGTGATCCTACTTCACGGATTTTGATGGTCCCGTGGGGATCTCGGTCCCAATTCACCATGAGAAGTGAGGGAGCTCCGTATTAATGTTACTGTACATGTGTTACTATTGTGAAATGTTTATTCTTACATGTTTATCTTAAATATATTACATAAAAAAAAAAAAAAACATGTTTCTGTCAGGTTATATGAGTTTGGGAGGGAGTTGGAACAGATTAAGGTTTTTTTCTGTTTCATATGGGAATTTTTGTTTCATCAAACGAACGTTTCTACTTACGAGCTTGCCCTTGGAACAGATAAATTTCGTAAGAAGATGTACCACTGTATTGACATATACAGAGGCCATGCCTCTTTTACATATACTGATAGATACAGAAGGCACACCTCTTTTACATATAGTGATATATACAGAGGACACACCTCATTTAGATATACTGATAAATTCAGAGGACATGCCTGCCCTATTTACATATACTGTTCGAAACAGAGGATATGTCTCATTTACATAATACTGATAGATACATAGGGCATGCCTCCTTTATATATACTGATATATACAGGGGACACACACCTCCTTTACATAAATTAATAGATACATACACACCTCCTTTACATATATAGACAGATACAGACACGCCTCCTTCATATCCACTGATAGACTCAGTGGGCACGTCTCCTGTACATATACTGATATATTCAGAGTACACTCTCATTTACATATACTGACAGATAGAGAGGGCACGCCTTCACTTACACTGATATATCCAGAGGACATGCCTCCTTTACATATACTAATAGATACAGACATGCCGCACTCACGTCCACTTTGTGTGTATGTGTGTGTGTGTGTGTGTGTGTGTGTGTGTGTGTGTGTGTGTGTGAAAGAACTCAACCTTGATCTCACAGGCCTTTTCAGAGGTACACCCTAATTAAAGATTACAAAGCTGAACACCGTGCTGATCATTGCTGGGATTCTGAGTATAAAGACCGTATGTTTAAAAACAGCCTCCATTGTTCATCGCCAAGTGTCATGAGATTCATATCTGAGGACATAAGTAAGAAGGGAACTTGCATTAATGGCTTTATTAGTCACCAACAGTCTGTTTAAATCATTACAACTCCAGACTGAATTAAAACATGAGAGGAGAGGGAGAGAAAGCAAAAGGCAGTGAGTGAGAGAGAAACAGAACAAGAGAGTGAGAATGAGAAGCAGCAAAGAGAGAGAGGGAGAGAGCGAGAGAGAGAGAGAGAGAGAGAGAGAGAGAGATCAGTGTGTGTATCTTTGCAGATGTCACAAAGGCCTGTTTTATATGCTTACTTAGACATGACTGTTGCCATGTCAACCTGACCAGGCTACCCCTTGATCGCGCTCTCTCTCTCTCTCTCGCTCTCTCTCTCTCTCTGTATGTGTGTAAAGATTTATCAAGTGTCGTGGTTGGTTGCTTCGTGTTTTTGTGACAGACCTGTAAATGGAATTTATTGTGCTGTTTCCAGTCAAATGCTATGTGTATTTAGCTTGCTTGTAATATCACACACAGCACTATAATCACTTATTCTGAGTGACGACAATGTTTTACCCATAATGCACTGTGAGAGACATTGCCCGCCTTTGATAACCCAGTTAGCTGCACTGGGGGGGACAGTGACAACCTTGTGGAGAGTGGGACTTGAACCCCTAACCTGAGGATCAGCGGTCCAGTGCCCTATACCACCAGGCTACTACTGCCACTGTAAAAAACCATGAAACATTGTCAAAAATAAGTGTAATTATATGTAAACATATCTTCAGTTCCCTTTCCTGATCATCATTTATATAGGACTCTAATCATCCATGCTAACTTCTTTAGCAGAGTAGCAAAGTGAGTGTTTTCTTACCCTCATTTAGACCAACTCTATCTATCTGTCCCAAACCATACACCAGTTAGTGCCAATCATACATCAACCATTAGCTTAGTGTCTGTATTACAGTAACATCAGTAACATTAGTGCAGGTAGCATATCCTGATCTTTAGCTAAGTTATACCCCCATTTCACTGGAGCGCGGAATGCAATGATCGTTGCGTAAAGGCGCGGAACGCACTCTACAGAGGAGCTTTGGCATTTTTACACGGAAAATGGGTCAAAAACATACGGAAAATTGTACCTTTGGAACACCTTCGGAACATTCTCAGAATGTGCGGAAAAGACACGGAAAGACCACAGTACAATGTCGGAATACATGCGTAAAAGCACTCGGATTACCTTCGGAACCAGTGCAGATTGCAAAGGAAGACCTTCGGATAATTCCCGGAACGTTCACGGAAAGCAAGGAACACTCAAGGAAAGACTATGGCACTACTCCATTTAAGAAGGAAGAGCTACGGAATGATTGCGGAAAAGGAGGAATGAAAGTAGAACGTTCACGTTCGACATGGAATGACTAAGGAATGACTGAGGAATACCCGGCATAACCACGTTTCAACAAGGAAAAATCAGCAAAAATCAAAGGATTTGCTCCTGATTTGGCCAATAAATATGCGGATTCGACCAAGGAAGCTCATTCTCTCATTCATACTATATGTTTCTAATGTGCAAGATGTTTATAATTTGCAATAAATTTAAAATTTAACATATGTCAATATGCTTAATATCAATAATGTCAATCTTCTTCTTTTCCTTTCGGCTGGTCCCTTCAGGGGTCGCCACAGCAAATCATCCGCCTCCATCTCACTCTGTCCTCTGCATCTTCTTCTCTTACTCCAACGACCTTCATGTCTTCCTTCACCACATCCATAAATCTTTGGTCTTCCTCGAGGCCTTCTGTCTGGAAGTTCCAACCTCAGCATCCTACTACCAATATACTCACTATCTCTCCTCTGTACATGTCCAAACCATCTCAATCTAGCCTCTCTGACTTTGTCTCCAAAACATCTTACATGGGCTGTCCCTCTGATGTACTCATTTCTGATCCTATCTATCCTCGTTACTCCCAGGGAGTATGACTCCTACTCCATTTCTCTTCCCATCCACACCATGATAAAACAGCTTAAGCCCTGCTCCTAAGCATTTAGCTTTGCTACCTTTCCACCTGGTCTCCTGAACACACAGTATGTCCATCTTCCTCCTCTGCATCATGTCAGCCAGCTCTCTACCTTTTCTTTGCATAGTTC